>JAJMJV010000008.1:0-413556 GCA_030563725.1 Pichia awuae
AAAAAATAAAAAATAAAAAATAAAAAATAAAAAATAAAAAATAAAAAATAAAAAATAAAAAATAAAAAATAAAAAATAAAAAATAAAAAATAAAAAATAAAAAATAAAAAAAATGCGAAAATGCAAAAAACCCCACAAAAAAGCAAAAATATCAATCCCCGCAAAAACCAAAATAAAAAACAATCCCCGCAAAAATACAAAAAAAAAACAATCGCAATTTTTCAGTGGATTTTCCACTTGCAGTTGGACAATCAACACAGAAAGCTGTTTGTTGAAGAGTAAAAATGGTCGTTATATTTGTCGGTGGACCATCAGGAACTGGTAAAAGTACAATTGGACGTCAGTTGAGTCGTGAACTTGGATACCAATTCATCGAAGGTGATGAGATCCATCCAAAACACAATATTGAAAAAATGGCCGCAGGTATACCATTAACAGATGAAGATAGATATCCGTGGTTAGAAAAATTATGCGAATTAAGTAAAGGAGATGTTGTTATCACATGTTCGATGTTGAAGAAAAGTTATAGAGATTATATAAAGGAAAGAGTGGAGAATGTCAAACTGATTGTTTTGTATAATTCATTTGAGAATGTACTTAAACAGATGCAAGGTAGACAAGGACATTTTTTCAAGGAAGACCTGTTGAGATCACAATATGATACATTTGAGAAACCAGAGGTTGTTCAAGGGGACAACTGTGAGAAACAAGTATATCTGATTTGCTGTGAAGGTAAAACAATTGATAAGATTGTGACTATCGCTTCCTCTTGTCTTCAATAGGATAAGGATATGGTCTTTTCTTGTTACCGCTTATACCATTTGCTCTGCTGATATTATTATTACTGATACCATTAATACCATTGATATTATTAATATTAAGATTACTATTGATATTGATATTATTATGATTGATATTATTATTCATATTGTTATTATTGGAACCCCCGACACCACCTATACCTGAAAGACCTGAAAGACCTGCGAGACCACCAACACCAGCAACATTATTAACAATTCCACCACCACTACCACCACCACCACCAGCTGCAGCACCTGCAACCGTACGAGTACCAATTATATCGTTATCACCTTTATATATTTTTCGTTTAGGATACTTTATTGTAAAAACATTGGTAATAGGTTTTGGATCTGATTTAAACCATGTATGTTGCATGGCACTTAGCGCATCAATTCTAACTGATGGATCATATATTAATAATTTCGAAAGTAGATCTAGACATTGAACATCGTTACCTCCACTATTAGAATACCATGCATTTAAATTTGAAGGGAAAATGGTAAATTTTGATAGTTGTTGAAATTCCGGATATTTATTTAATGTTGGCCAGTCGTTCAAAGTTGGTGTCCCCAGAATTTGAACTATTTTTAAGAATTGGTTTTCTTGGAATGGCATGTGTTTCTTATTATCCATTTTAGTTTCTTCACCTTTGAATAGAGGTCTTAAAGAGAGCAATTCACCTAATATACAACCAATTGCCCATGTATCAACTGCCGGAGTATAATGTCTTGCGCCTAATAATAGTTCTGGAGACCGGTACCAAATCGTAACGACCACCTTATCTCCTGAATATAGAGATTGGAGTTGGTTGTTAAATTTTCTAGCTAGACCCAAATCGCCAATTTTGACAATTCCAGAATTTGTCACCATGATGTTTGCCGGTTTTAAATCTCGATGCATAATCCAATTCTGATGCAAGTATGATAGACCCTGTAATATTTGAAAAATGATCGATTTCAATGAAAGTTTAGACAATTGTTTGATCTCGGGATGCGAATGGTAGTGTATTATTTGAAGCAAATCATGTTCTGCGTACTCAAAGATCATATAGATGGACTTATTTTCCAGAATGATTTCTACCAATTTCGAAATGTTTTTGTGGCTAACTTCTTTACACAAGGAGATTTCTCTGATGGCACTTTGACTTATCCCCGTATAGAATAGAATTTCATTATCTTTTGAGTCCGACTTGAATTTCTTGATTGCAAACAGATCCCCATTTTTGCCAATTGCTTTGTACACCTTACCGTATGTTCCTGCTGCAATATATCCTTGTACTGAATACTTCTCAATGATGCTTGTACGCATGGAATCCTTTCTTTTCCGATAAGGAGACATGGTGAAAAAGTTGTTTGGTGCCAATCGGGCGTTATACATTATCGTTCTAGGTATAATATTTTTGGGGGTATTCTACTGTGGTTATTTTGGTATCGACCAACTGTTGTACACAAGCCTAAAATACTCCTCCACAAGAAGTTATATTCAAAATCTTGCCCATGTTATAATTAAAATTCAGCATGTTAAATATTCATGATCCATGTGCGTATATTATATTATACTATATATTTGACATATACATGAATTTGATATATAAAAGTGCCATTACGTATCTATTTAAACCTCCTTTACTATACTTTTACCCTTAAATTTGGCCATAAGGGCCCTACCGCCTCTGATGATTTTAGATAACACCCCGCTGTAGAACGACGGAGCCCCAATTATGGCAGATACCCAGATCAACGGGCCGAAGAACTTGATTGTAGCATACGCATTGGCGCCGGACAGCTCCACCTTGGTCCTATCGCCCAACGAGTTATCCCAGTTGGAGAGACCGTTGTGCATCAATTCGGCACCCCGTACCACCATGTTTTCAGGTATGAACTCCAACGGCGGTAAGCCGTTGTTGAATCCATACCAAAGCGACAAAAATGGCATTATGGTCAAGAGCTGCTGCAATATCGCTATTGACACCACAAACGCCGTAGGATGCACCAATAGACATTTCATATGTGCCTTTAGCAGCAGTGGTGTAGAACGATAATATTTGTTTGCAAGCAGGGGATCACTCGGTGCTGCTGCTGGCGCCAGTTCCGGCAGCTTTTTCAGCTTGGCCGACCGACGATACAGCAGCATCAGCGGCGATGATGTATGTAAAGTTCGAATACCAACCTGCAAAACTTTCATTCTGCTCTATCTTATAGTTGTAGTACACCTTCAATATAATATATCTCAACTATATACTATACTTGTATTATACGATATATACTATATTACACGGGTTGCACCCCATGGCTAGCTGGCGCGGGCCCCACTGGCCCCACTGGCCCCACTGGCGCCGCCGGCGCCGCCTGCGCTGCTCCTGCTGAAGGCAGTCCAGTTGGGCTCCTGCTGGAAGAGACGCAGTGCGCGGATGCGCCCGCAGGCCGCGAGCGTGAACCGGTGGTAGAGGTGGGCAGGCAAGACCAGGAGGTCGCCCTGGACGAGGTGGACACGGATCCACACGTCGTGTTCGGAACGCACGTCGAAGTAGCCATCTCCTTCAAGAACGTACCTGATCTCTTCGTCATGGTGTAGATGCTCGTCGAAGAAGGTGGTGAGAAGGGCGTCAAGGCCCGGGGTGGAGCTGTCTAGAGTGACAATGTCCCTATTGATGTAGCCACGTTGTAGGGCAAGACGATCGACGCCGGCCATGTCGAGGTTCTTATAGAGGACGCCGACCTTTTCAAGGTCGGCCAAAGAGACCGGGGCGCCTTTGTGAGGGGCGGTGATTGGATCAGTGCTTTCTTTGTAGTAGTAGGCAAGTACCATGGTGTTGTGGATCGAGCGTGAGGTGGATTAGTAAGCGGAGCGGATCTGTTTGTATAAAGGTAAAAACACAGAGTCTATAAAGATGTGCTGTAAAGAGAAGAAACGGAAGTGAGAAAAATAGGAGAAAAATGGGAGAGAAAATGAGGATAGAAAATGAGGGTGGAGAAGAAGTGGTGAAGTGGTAAAGTGTAGTAAAAGTGTAGTAAAAATGTATGAAAAGTGTAATGAAGTGAAGGAAAGTGAGGGGAAGTGTAATGAAGTAAAGTGTAGTGAATTGTAGTGAAGAAAAATGGAAATAAAACATAATAATCATCAAAGGGTGAAAGAGAAAAGCGATTGGACATGGAATTCAGTGTGACGAAACGTGGACTCGCATAGAGCGGTGTAATTTGTCTCGAACTTGTAGAGTCAGCACGTGGATTTGATTGGTCAGATGGATATCAACAGACTGTGAATTATGGATGGCCAGTGCCGGTAAAGCATTGCGAATATGTGTAACGTAATTAGAAAGCTCGACGGTATGGTTGTTGTTGGATTTGGTGTATGCTTGCAGAATCAATGTCAAATGGACCAATTGGTTTAAAGACAACTGATATTTGCGTGTGATGAGGGTGTAAATTCGAGACAACTGTGTGTTATATTTGGAGCACACAGTGTCAACCAATGTGTTGATTATGATCTGTGCAAAGTCGTTTCTGGAAATGCTGGTGTCTGCCTGTTGGATGTCACAAGTGTAGGAAATGCCGTTGTTTTCGGACTGGTAACCGAAGTTTTCATAGGATAATGGAGAACCGGGGGTGGTTGAAGGTAGCGGTATAGTGTGTGGTGTGTATGTGTACATCATGAGGACATTGTTGAAATGCGAGATCTGGAGACACTCGGAAAAAGCCTAAAGGAAACGATAAGAAAAAAAGGAAAGCAGGTTGAAGAAGAAGAGGGTGACAATTCGGGGTGAGTCGAAACTATCTAATATTGACGGAAGTTCAAGATTCCAGTGGTAAAAGAAAGATTCAAAAACAAAAGAGAAAAGAGAAGTGTAAAGCAAAAGGATAAACCAATTCTAGGTCAATGGATCCACAGCTCGAGAACTTTTTAGCAATATATACAAATATATAAAAACTTGATGTGTAATATACACTGAGAATATTCCATAAGAAACAATTGTGTTTGGATGGAATGACTTGTAATACTAATTATTTCAAGTGACATATTATGACTGTACTATATAAGATGACTGCAAGATGAGTCACTCCGTGCAGTTACAGGGCGCGTTAGCCGTACGAGGGAATGGGGCTGCAGAGAGCAGCCTCAATTCCCCCCAATCCCCCTGCAACTCCTCGACAACTCCCATGAATTCATATTGGCGCCCGGCTGTAAACCACTACGGCCACCGGCAAAACAACAGGCTGTTCGGTGACTCACCTGGCCACACGGACTTTTTTTCCCGCACGCCGTTAGCAAAACATCTTTTGGAAAATAATCGCGTTCACATAACGTTCTCCGACTTTATCTCCGGCAGTCGTGTCGGCGTTCTGGATGTCGTGATTGTCCGAGGTTAACCGACCGGCTAGACGTACAACACCAACTTTGTCATAGCCGAGCTTTTCCCAGATTTTCACGCTGGCCACGTTGCTCTCGTAAACAAGATTGAAAACACTGGATTTGTAGCCCAATAGGGGTGCCCATAAGGTATAGGCTTTACCCAAATCTGTAGCAGCACCCAGACCTCGGTACTTACTAGACACGATAAATCCACCATTGCACACATGCGATGAACGTCCAACATAGTTGGGTTTGATGTAGAAACTACCAACTAACTGGTCGTCCATGGTCATTATACCCAGAAAACTGGGACAGTAGTAATCTAGAAACTCCTGATAAGATAGGGCATGTTCAATTGGATAGGTTTTGCCCTGGGCAATTATTTGGTTCATCAATTCATACATGGAATTGATATATTGGGTTGGAACATCGGCGACCGTTTGGTATGGTGTAATTGATACTTGACGGCCGTTTTTTAAGTTTGTAATTATTGGTTTGATAGTCATGGTTGTACAGGTTGATGTAAGAGTTGATGTACGGGATGATGATGTACAGGATGTTGAGGTACGGTTCGATGTGGATGTATGTAGAATAACAGATACGCGCGGTATATACAAAAAATAAATACGAGATACAACAGACAGCAAGAGAAAAAGTAGTAGCCAATAATAATTGAATACAGAAAGAAAAGATAAGGTAAATCAAAGATTTTGAGGATCTATTTAACCAAAGATATGATGCGGTGATCAAAGCCGACAATCCGTATAGGCATATCGAGATTGTAAAAGGGATTTTTCATAACGTAATCGCAGTATAAACTGTAAACAGCCCTTTGGATACCGGACACTTGGACTTCCATCATGTCCAAACTGGTGAAAAACACTATTTTCAAACCACTGACAGTCTGATGCACAAAAATTTTGAACTTCTCTGTTTCGATACACCTGGCACCAGTTCGATTAGATTCATGGTTGATGTGGAGAAAATCGGCGGGTTTTGGATTATTACGTGCCTGAGAAGGCGTCAATTGGGATGCAATTGTATGAATTCCATGTAAATTACCTGCAATAACCAAATAATCATTGCTGGTCTGTGATGAAATAGGCGAATTCTCCAATTCTCTTTGATAAATGAGCGATCCTGATTTGGATATTATGTAAATTGAATAAATCATATCTTATCGCCAAAATGAAATTGAAATGAAATAAAATAAATTGAAATAATCCCAAATGAAATTGAAATAAAATAAATTGAAATAATTTAAATTAACCGAAACAAATTATAGTAATCTAAATTAATTAAATTAATTAAAGTAAAATAAAGTAATTTAAAGTAATTTAAAGTAATTTAAAGTAATTAATAATTATATTAATCTAAAATAATAAAAGTAATTTAAAGTAGTTAATAATTATATCAACCTGGTTAAATTATGCGGGTGAATGAATAATATCAAAGTTTGGTCGTATCAGAGAAGTTTTTCAAATCGAAATTTTGAATTTTAAATCAACAAACCGAAATTGAAATTCAATATGCAGTTTGAAATCTAAAATCTGCGTAATCGAAGTAAAACTCAATTAAAAAACACTGATAAATAAATTAAAAGAAATTCAAAATAAAGTGAAAATAAATTTAAATACTAATTTGAGAAAAATATATGTTCTAATTCTTAATTTTGTTTTCTTTTTGTCTCTTTAATCAGCCTGTCCCACCCCTTTCCGATCGTATGAGTCTTCTTTGGTCTTTAGATCTGGGCAAGCCATCGGTTTATCCATCGATCCCAATAGTGACATCCCATCGGCTCATCGATCCCTGCGATCCAGCCAACGATCCCCATGATCCCAACGATTCCACCACAACACGCATCGCGATCGGAATGCGGAAATAGAGTTGCCACGGCAGCAACAGCCGCCACAGCCGCCACATCACTACCTGGTCGATCGACGCCGTCATAATGCGCGGCTCAGTACTTTTTGTCTTGTCTAATTGCTCGCACCCTGGAGTTATCGCATGTATGGAGATATCGGATATTTAGAGTTTGTATTAGATGAGTAGAATGTAATCAAGTTACACCAGGGGTGCTGTAAATCATAGACGTAGATACCGAATAATTTATCATTGGTATCGGCTTTGGTACCTTATAAACACATTAATAAATCCTAACAAAATATCAGGCTTTAAAAGTACTAAAGACTTTTTATTTAACATTTTCTAGTTGCAAGATTAAATTAACGTTTTTTTTTGTTTGAAAAGCCATAAAATCAAGAAAATAACCAAGTTTGGTTAATATATAGAGAATTTTACACCCAAATAATGCTTGCTGTTGCTCCAAAAAATAATAACATGAATAATAAACCAATAACAAAAATACAATTATCGAAAGATTGGATTTTACCACCACGTCCAAAACCTGGTCGGAAACCTTGTGATGATATACCAACCACTAAAAGAAAAGCGCAAAATAGAGCCGCTCAACGTGCATTTCGTGAGAGAAGGGCTAATCGAGTCAGTGAATTAGAAGATAAAATTTTAGAAATGGAAAGAGATTTTACTTTAAGGGAAGGATTGTTGAATAACAAAATACAAAATTTGACAAAGATAAATATATCACTTAGATCAGAAATTGATCATTTGAAAAATAACAATACCAATACTAAAATTAGTAATAATACTAATAAGAACGATACTAATCAGAATTTTAAAGTTCAAAATAACAATATAAATGATGAGTCTTCAAAGTTGGATTCGTTTTTAAATTTATTTTCTCCATTACCAGCAGTGCCTCTGAAGAGGAAATCATCTATAGAGTCAAATAGCTCAAATTCCCTAGAAATCGATTTCACCAATACTTTTACAGTGAAGAAACAACGAAAAATGCCAAGTTTGAATTCCAAATCCCCCACTGTTGATATTGTGCCCCAAAATAATAATTCCATTATTATTGATCCAATATCCAAATCAATTTCTTCGTTACCATTTGAAAGTTGTGGGTTTTGTTCGGATGATACACCTTGTGTATGTAGAGAAATATCTGAGGAATCGAAAATTAAAACTAAAGTTCCAGTATCAAATGAAGAAATCGCAAGGAAAGAACGTGAATTAATTGCAGAATTAACAAAAACTTCAAATACCAAATATCAGTGCACCGGAAACCCTGGTACATGCGGTCAATGTCAATCAGATCCTTTGTCATCTCAATTTTGCCAAACATTGAGTTCCATGTCCAAATCAAGTACTAAACTCCCATCAATTTCTCAAATATTACCCAATGATCAATCTATTTATATTCCAATACCGCATGCCTACCGTACAATCAAAAACTATGTGGATTTAAATAGTCTTGGGGTTGGAACGATCGCAAATAACCTAAATACCAGAGCTGGGCTGGTTGAAATAAATAGTGTGGTTAGCTGTCTCCGTGAGCTTGACCGTTCCTTTACAAGAAGTTAATATATGATAGAGAACAAAAGATGTTTTTTACCATTAAAACAGTTCTGAAAACTCAAACTTAATTGAAAATGGTAAATCATACCATAACATGCCATACTGTTTTTTTCTTGCTGACTGTTTTCTGTTGTCTTCCTTGTAATTCATATATACTTTCACACCACCCCTTTTGTTTATTTAAATATTATACCTTATTAAGAAAATAAAAAAAAACTCAAAATACCTTCTAAAATACACCTTACTAAACCAAAACATACACCCACAACAACCTAATTTGGAAATATTTCGGAGATCTGGAGATATTATTGCTTAAATAAGTCTGTGGAAACCGACATTTGTCTAACTTTTTTTTTGCATATCCCCGCCCCAGATCGAAATCTTGTTTCAAATATGCAGAAGGTCCTAAAATTAAATAACTTCGGTACTACTGCAAACTAACGGCAATTACATAAAAATATAAATATCTCCATGTATCATCATAAGTTACATCCATATTCCCTTTCTTGTTTTTGGATTTTGATTCTGTTTCCTATATAATTTGTCTTATTCCTTTCTTATCCCTTGACGCATCTCTTAACGTATTCATATTTTAAGATAATTTTAATTTGCAAAAGCTTCCACACCTTTTTAATACTTACTTAACTAAATACACACTTTTTACTTTTAATATATACCCGGTTTCCTTTTACATATAGTTTCCACCTCGTTTTAATTAATGAGTATCCAACCAACATATACAGGCTATATCGGCACATCTAAAGAAGCTCTTATAATTATTCAAAATGTCTTAAATGGTTCGTTACAAAGTATCACAAGAAGACCAAATGAAAATGAAAGAAGTTCACTTATAAAATCAGGAAATGTTTTTGTTTTCATTGAAGAGTCCTCCAGAATAAAACGTTGGACCGATGGTATTAGCTGGTCACCTTCAAGAATTTTAGGAAGATTTTTAATTTATAAACAATTAAATAAATCTCATTCAAATGAGGTGTTGACTGCTTTTGAATTAGCCGGCGGTGCAGTTTCCGAAGATATGAAAAAATCGGATTTGGGATTAATTAAAAAATCAATAAGTTTAACATTATATGCCAATACCAATTACCAGCAAACTATTCATCTCGTAAGTTATTATTCACTTGCGCATATTAATAGCTTACCTAAACCTTCGGATACTTTTAAAGATTTTGTTTTATCTTATGATTTACTGGATGCATTGAAAAATACAACTTTGGGTCATTCATCAGTTTCTAAAAAGCAGGATTTTGATAATGTTGGCTTTTTAGATTCCGATGGTCTTGATCATCAGACCATATCAATATATACTGCAAATTTTAAAAGAAGACAATCACCACAACTCACTCCTCATTTTTTGAGTTATTACGATACTCCACCTCCATCTTTTGAACAACCAAGAATGCCGGTAAGAATGCATTCAGTTCCTACCATACCATCTCAACAAATATTTTATCCGGTTCAGCATCAGGTATATCATTCGTCTACGCCAATACAACAGAAACAACAATCACAACAGCAACAACAGGACCAACAATCACAACATCAACAACGTCACCAACATCATCAGCATCAACAAGAGCAACATCATCTACAACAACAACAACAGCAGCATCAGCAACAACAACAGGAGCAACATCATCAACAACAACAAAGACAGCAAGAAGAGCAGAACCAACACCAACAACAACAGCAACAAGCTCCTACTCTACCAACACCACTTCAAAGATCTCACAGCATATCACAAGCTAGCTACAACTACAACAACTACAACAGCAACAACTACAACAGCAACAACTACATGTATGCACCGGCTCTACAGCTTCCACCCCTTACCAACCACACTACCGCAAGGAACAGTTCATCTGTGAACCCAGCAAGCGCAGGATACTCTGTTTTATCCGGACAGACGTCACAATCTCCACAAACCGCTCACGGACCTAAAAGCTACACCAGTTATTCAGGATACACCACATACCCCGGCTACCCCAATTACCCGAACTATACATTTCAGAGCAAACACGGTCAGGTAACTCCAACCACGGAGCAATCGAATCAGGCCGAATATTCAGACCATGCAATCCATTCCGTTATGGGGAATAAGGATATAGCGTTTGCATAATTTATCTTCTATAAACTCCCTTATAATCAGTATACTCGAGGCAATAGAGCAACTGAACAGTTGAACAATGTAACATTTTTGAGTTGTGCTTTCATGGCGATCTAACTTTGGAGATTGTCCCTGTCGCGCAATTAATGTAATTGTAAGAATCGTCGGACTTATAACGATTTGCACTAGTGCGTTTTAGTCCAATACTAGCGCGGCTTTTAGCTTCCGGCCTAGATAATGCCATTAAAAAGCCTAGTGCGATACCAATTGCTTTTTTTTTTGGCAGGTCGTAACACTCTACTGCAGGTTTGACCGGGTACGTGCATTTATTTTTTATGGGTATTCTTATCATACCTTTTTGAATTTTAAACGAAAGCTCGGTGTTTTAGGGCATGTGTTTGCGATTGATTGGTACAGACGCGCAGATGCCAATTACGATGTCACATTCGGGGTTTAAGACAAGGGCCGAAGCATCAAACTCGGTAAAGATGCATCTGTAAAGATGCATCTGCAAAGGTGTTCGGCGGGTCCAAAAGCAATAGCCAAGCCCCGAACATAAGGGTATCAGTGATACAAACAGTAACTTGTGTTTTTATATCCGGGCGCCTTAATGTCCGATGCGCTTATAACCTAAAATACATATCTCCGAAAAAGTATCTCCGGAGCGTTTCTAATATCCGGGTGTCTATCGCCGGTTGTATCTCCGGCACGTGATTTTTTTTCCAATTTTTCCTTTTTTCCTTTTTTCAACCCCACTTGAAAATTAAATAAATAAAATAAAATAAAATAAAATCCAAAATAAAATAAAAATAAATAAAAAATAAAATATAAATAAATAAAAAATAAAATATAAATAAATAAAAAATAAATAAAATAGAAAATCAAAAACACAGGACGTTTTATTCAGGTTTCGGAAATGGAGTATAGAGAAATACAGAATCCTTTCTTTTTGAACCCTGGGTTATATAATGGTACATGAGAATACAGACATCGAAACCCCTAAGACACATCAACTATCAAATGAAATTGCAGTGCACGCCGTCCCGGTTCCGGATCCAGATATCACCGAACATACCAAAGACCTATTATCATTCAGACTTCGAATGAATCAAAATGAAATAACATCGGTTTCGGGGGCATTGGCAGGGTTTCTGTCGGGATTGGTGGTGTGTCCTTTGGACGTGGTGAAAACGAGGTTCCAAGCACAGGGAACAATGCTCAAGTACACAGGCTCGATCCAGGCCATCAAGCTAATATGGGGGGAAGAGGGGATCAGAGGTCTATATAGAGGTGTGGTCCCGATAACGCTGGGATACTTTCCGACCTGGATGATCTATTTCAGCTGTTATGAAAGGTTCAAACATGTGTATTCAAATCTCAACGACAACATGGGATATTTCGCCAGTGCTATTAGTTCGGGTGCTATTTCGTCAACTTTGACTAACCCCATATGGGTTGTGAAAACTAGACTGATGTTACAGATGGACAACGGTAAATCGATGTTTAATGGTGATTATTACAACGGCACGTTTGATGCGTTCAGGAAAATGTATAAAAATGAAGGCCTGGGTGTTTTCTATAAAGGTCTATTACCTTCTTATTTTGGCCTCTTGCATGTGGCCATCCAATTCCCACTATACGAGAATTTCAAACAGATATTGGATATCTCGAATGACGAGTCGAAGTTGATGAACGAATCGGGTAAATTCATCAACTTCATAAAGTTTATTGTTGCATCTTCCCTTTCCAAAATGATAGCCAGTGGGATAACGTACCCACATGAAATCATGCGTACCAGATTACAACTAGCCAGCGACTACAAACACGAGTCTCAATTACATGGTCTTATTAGAATATTCAAGAGCGTTTTAAAGCTAGAAGGTTTCAAAGGCTTCTATTCCGGATTTGCAATCAATCTGGCCAGAACTGTTCCTTCCAGTGCTGTCACCATGGTATCATTTGAATATTTCCGAGAATATTTCCAACGGTTCAGTCATTAAACTATCAACATATCCACCTGTTTTTAAATTTCACCATGGCGTCTGTTTCATTATAGCATACTATCAATCATTTATTTATCTGTATATGTAATTATCTTTATTTATTTTTCTATCATATATTTATATATTTATTTATTTATTTTTTATTTATTTTTTATTCATTATTTTGTCCATCTTTTCCCCATTCACCTTTTAGCCTCCTATGCTTCATTTATATATCCTTTATCCATCTATCAATTATCCATTCGTCGACTATTTATTCGTACTGTAATCCTTTTCCTTTTATTGGTTTATGTGTAAAAATAGCAAAAAGATTCGCTCGGTGAACAAATATTTATTTATACATCTTGTTTTCTGATACATGTTGATCTTTTACAGATAAAATATCAACAGTATTCCACGACAGGGTCGTTTCAGTCCAAGATCATCTATTTCAAATGATCGTTTGGCTAGCATTTTTTTGGTTACTAAATTTGGTGCTTGGAGATGAAGATTTGCATAGTAGAGTGCCTGAACCTTTGACAATTGCCAATTTTGATTCAACATTAGAACAAGGATTTCATGTTGTGGAGTTTTTTTCACCTTCTTGTCCCCATTGTGTGCATCTGTTTCCAACATGGGTCGAATTTTATGAATCGACTCAAGATGCAGCGTATAAAGTCCATCAAGTGGATTGTCTTGCCAATGGAGATTTATGTGATCGAGAGGGTATCCAGTATTATCCAATGGTTAGGTTTTACGGTCCAAATTCCCAAATTTTGGCTAGTATGACCGAAAACAGCAAAGATTTAGACTCATTAATTGCGTTTGCAGATGAGCAATTGATTGTATGGAATGAAGTCGATAACGAAGAGTTGGTAATTCAATCAAGTCAAAACAGAATGATAGATTCTTCGGAATTATTAAAAGTTTTAAACGGAGAAAATTTGGTGCCAAAACTGATTTCATTTTGGCCAACTACAGATGATCAATTGAATGATAAGAACTTTCAAGAATCTTACAAATCTCATAAGATTTTCAAATATTATACACATTTATTCACATTCAGAAATTTATGGAATTTTGTGATTAAAAATTTAAAACATCAAATACCTCAAGACCAATTGGATTTCCATTTTTTCAATTGTAAATCTAACCAAGAAATTTGTGAATCTTTAGGATTTACCGATTTAACAGGTATGAAAATCAAATCACATATATCACCAAAAGTAGTTTTATATCTGCCAAAATCATCAGGAAATGCAATTTATTATAGACATAAACTTACCGACTTTTCGAATTTAAATTCTGCAATTAAATCATTATCTCACTGGGCTTATCGTTGTCTTATCAATTCTGAACTTGAAGATCTTAAGATTCACGAAATAAAGAATTTTGTATCTTCAACTACCAAATTAAGTGGAAAGGGTAATATAGCAGACATTCCTGATTACTCGCGTGTTGCATACGTTCTAGTAACAGATCCACATACTCAAGTTGAAGAAGATACTGTTTTACTTGATCATCTATTACAGCCCATTGCAAATTTAGACACAGATGTCTTTCTTTTTAGATCTTCTGATAAAGAAGGTGCATTAAAATTCATCAATGATCAGGAAAAATATATGATTAATAATTACATACATTATGACGAGCAAGATGACAATTTGAAAGTGGATGAAAAGATGTTTATGTCTAGGACATTGTCCACATTTCCTATGTTAATAGCTATGAAAGGTGGCAGTTTGTATACGCATGTCTACAAAAGTTTTATGTCTAAAGATATCAGAGATCATGATAAAGTAATGAGATTTATTAAGAGGAATTCAATGCCTATAATCAATCATTTGACTATTGATTCTGCTCCTGTTATATTTCCTGATACATTCTCCAAATCAATCAATTCTAAATCTGAAAAGGTAGTTTTAGGCATTACTGATTTTCAGCCAAAACAGTTGTTTGATGTTGTCTTTTACACATCGTTTACATTTCACAAGCACACATTCAACAGAAATATGGAACATTTTACCCAGATTGAAAATGAAAGAACAAAAAAACACCAAAAAGTTAAGAAATTAAAGGATAAAAACGCATCATCTGATGATATTATTAATACATTACGTGAAGAAATTGACTTTGATTATACAACAACAGAGAACAACGTTATTTCGGCTTATACTGACCTCAAAACCCTAGAAAGAGTAGCTAAAACCCTAGGATGGACCAATCTGGATCTTGGTGGTCTAAAAGTTGGTGACGCTCTTGTAATTGATAGATTTACAAACAAATATTGGAATTTGGATTCAAATAAAAATAAATTGACTATAGATGATCCAACCAAAACCGTGAATTTGTTGACTGCCATTTGTTTCCAGGGTGCTGGTGGTGCAAAACGACTATCTAGCGTATCGTTTATTATGGGGTTATTTCAACTTTCCATTGCGCTGTTTGCTGTATATATTTGTTTTAAAAAGTTTGCAAATTGGAAACAAAATAGATTACTGAAAGTGGAAAGGATGAAAGGACTGGGTATTCTGGGAGTTACTGATGAATCCAAGTTTGATTGATGATTGTCTACTTGGCCGAAATGCCTAATACTATCTTTATATATTGATTATATTTTTTTTACTCAGCGTTTGAAATTTTTCATGATAAAGTTATTTTTCATTCATTTTTTCTTGTAGATTTTCCTTGTAAAACAAGCATGATCAGGAGAACAGTAGTGTGTTTGAGAGGATTTGCTACTGTTTCAGACTCTAAGGTTGTGTACAACAACCATATAAAAGAGTTGATCAAAAAATCTATTGGAAATTTCAGGAACAAAATCAAATCAAACAATATCAACCAGTTTAATTACGATATTATTAGACAAAAATACAATGTGGATTTTCTAAAGACTACCAACAGTACGTTGTTGAGAGCATTGACAAATGTAGAAAGTGAAATTATAAATTCTAACAATGAGCATGTGGATATTGGTAAGCTAAATAAACATCAAGTTTTAGAGTCGATTTTTGTGCCAAACACTAATAATGTTTATAATATATCTGCATATTTATTAAGTGGAGAGCCTCTTTTACATATACCTATCAAAACAGATGCTAAAATTTCATTGGAAGAAAATAGGGTCTTGGTCATGGATACAATCATCGAGAAATTGATGTATATGAAATTTAAATCATTTCATTTGCAATACATTTTTAACGATTCTAACAATACCCAAAATTACAATCAAAATTTGACCATGAACATCATGGATGTTGATAATCCTTGTGAATGGTTTCCTCAAGCAAGAAAAATCAAAAGAAAGTTAATTATGCATGTTGGACCAACTAACAGTGGTAAGACTTATAATGCGTTGAAAAGATTAGAGTCTTGTTCGAAAGGTTATTTTGCCGGTCCATTGAGATTATTAGCTCGTGAAGTGTATGAAAAGTTTCAAGATAGAGGAGTAAGATGTAATTTAGTGACAGGAGAAGAAGTTGTTGTTGATATCGATGAAAATGGAAATAGAGCCGGATTAACTTCAGGTACAATTGAAATGTTGTCATTAAGTGACACATATGATGTTGTTGTTGTTGATGAAATTCAAATGATTGGAGATGAGTTTAGAGGATCTGCATGGACTAATGCGATTTTAGGTGCAAAGGCAAAGGAAATTCATTTATGTGGTGAAAAGTCTGCAATTCCATTGATTAAAAAATTAGTTAAAATGACAGGTGATGATTTAATTATTAATGAATATAATAGGTTGGGTAAATTGGTAGTTGATGAAGAACCTGTCACCTTAGACGATTTGAAAAAAGGTGATTGTATAGTTTGTTTTAGTAAACCAATTATTTTAGATATGAAAGCACATGTTGAAAAACAAACAGGTTTAAAATGTGCAGTTATTTATGGTGCATTACCTCCTGAAACTAGAGCACAAGAAGCACAAAGGTTTAACAATGGTGAATATGATGTTGTCGTTGCATCGGATGCAATTGGTATGGGATTGAATTTAAAAATCAATAGAGTCATTTTTACAACTACTCAAAAATATAATGGTAAGACAAACATAACACTTTCAGATTCCAATATAAAACAAATAGGGGGTAGAGCAGGTAGATTTGGTGTGGGTGAAAGTGAAGGACATATTACTGCCATTTCAAAAGATGAATTAAATGTAGTTAGAAAGGCAATTGATGCTCCAATTACTTATTTGGAAAAGGCAACATTATGGCCACCTGATGGTTTATGGGTTAGATATTATTCAATGTTTACTGAAAATACAAATTTAAATACAATGTATCGGAAGTTCGAAACCGATTTATCTAAACATTTCAGAAAAACAAAACACATTAAAAGGGATTTTGCTTTACAATCATTAGATGATCGTAAAACAATGGGTAAGTTTTTTGAAAATGAACAATTAAGTAAAAAATTTTACATTCAGGATCAACTTAAATGTATTGCATGCCCATCAACCATTACAGGTGCACCAGCTAGAGCGTTGAAATTGGTCACTGATGACTTATTTAAACAATTCATGAAAACAATTATTAACAAAAGTAGGAAATCGATTTTTGACTTTGAGTCTATGCCGTTCTACTTAACTTCAGGTGATCCAACTAAAGAGGTATTAAAAAATCAAAAAGTAAATATAACGGGTGATGAGATTGAGCATGAACCTGTGCCTTCTAAACTCAAGTCTGATATCATTCGAAACATACAAAAAGCTGATGTTAAAGAATTTCAAACATTGAGAAAACCAGTCAAGCAGGTAGTCCCAGTTGAAGAAAGATTGATGAAGCTGGAACAATTCCATAGAGCGACAGGTACTTATATGTGGCTAGCATATAGATTCCCACAATGTTTCACGGATATTCAATCAGCTACTAAATTAAGAGAGTTAATTGAATACAGAATTTCTGAGATGTTGAGTAATTTAAGAGCATCCAATAAATTAAACAAAAATAGATTCAAGACATTTTAGTCTTGCTGTATAAAATACTGTATATAGTTCAAACTACCCATTCGCCAATTTCTTTGTCACCTGTTTTAATCAACGGTTCATCAATTTCATTAATTTTCAAATCAGAACAAAGGCAGCATGATTTAGATAACAGTGTATCAATATCATCTTTAATTTTATTCAAAGCTGCTGGATCCTTTCCATTCTTTCTGATTTCTTGCTGTAATTTATAAATCATGCTTTTAGACTTGTAGTCATTTGAAGATAAAATTCTCTCAACTAAACAATCTTGATGAAACGAATGGCAACATGGGAAAACAATAAATTTTCTAATAGTTAAAATAGTATGACATAGTTCACATGATTCATAGGGTTTTATGATCTGAAAATTTTTAGCCTCAAAATTCTTGATTTTTTCATTAATAATACCAGATTCTTTGATTGTATTATCCATTTCACTAGAAAGTGAGTTCATTTCAATTGATAATTTTTTCAATGATCCAACTAAAGTATCTTTGAAATTATCTATAATAATAAAATCAGGAAATAATGGTAATAAATCTTTTATTTTCAATAATTCACATTTCTTCATCAAATATTGTAAAATTAAGTAAATCTCATCATTTTCATTTCTTTCTAAGCTAACTAATTGATCTTTAAAAAAAAGGTCTGCATGTTCATTGATAAATTCTTTATTTGTAATCACTTTACTTATCAATTTGGAACTGATTTGTAACCATAATGATTTTCTCTCTTTATCATCTATACCTGTTGGTTTCTCTGCTACTGCCACTGCATTCTCCCATAAATCGTTATCAAGAGCAAATGTAATAGCCTGTTTATGTTTTCCATCAATGGAATATAAAAAAATAAGTGATTGGATTCTATGGTACTTAAAACAAAGTCTAATTATAAAATCAAAATCAAAATCATCACCTTTATATTTTGGCGTTCTTTTCTTTATACTTTGATATTTTTCAAGGTGCTTTAAAATGTTGTTTTCATTCTCCAAGTTGGGATATGAAACCAGTGTTGAAAAAAATGTATTCAATACAAGTTTGTCCTTTATTTGTTTATCATAAATTAAATGAATCATAAACTTTAAAGCTTGATTATATTCTGGGTGTATACCTTTAGGAAATGCAACTGTTTTATTATATGTTAAAAGAGCAGGAATCAACTTCACCGGAGTCAAATCATCAATTAATCTAATCCAAATATCAACTGTTTTGAATGGCTCATTACATAATAAAACAGTAGAAGAGCTATAGACAAGATCAGGATCCTGTTTTATTTTTAATACTTTCAATGCTTCAGTCCAATTTTGAATAGTGATGTAATATTTTAAAACAAATTCAAAATCTTTAGTTAAATTTGCAAAAAAAATGAGATCATCGGGTCTATTATGTGTATTTATTATTTGGTAAATTGTATCTTTATCAAAATTATTTACGTTTAAAGTTAAAAACCGATGAAATTCTTCCTGTAATTTATGAGACTCTGAAGATTTAGAAATATCACCATCAACAATTGAGTTATTTACATTTATCAATTGGTTTTCAGCTGAATGTAAATCCTCAATATAAGATTCGACTACCCAACTTGTTAAAACATATTTTTGTGCTTTTGCTTGACTTGATAAGGTAGCCAACTTTTTAGTTAAGTAATATCTCAATATGCTTTTATCCTCCAAATCTATCAACTTTAAAGCTACTCTATCAAATAACTCATCAGTTTTGACGAAAACTTCGATAGCATCCGTATATTGTTTTTGCTCAAGTAAATAATTAGCCTCTTTTTTCAATATGTAGTTATTTTTTTGTATATCCTTAGAACCGTTATTAACAATTCTAAGTGCATCTGCATATATATGATGTTCAATAAGTGATTCTATTATTCCGGTTTTTTCCGAGTCGATCACTAATTCATAAATATACTTTTCTGAATATGTCCAATATGTGCTTGACAGTTCATCATATTCTATTCCAATCATTTTATCATTCATTTGATTAAGTTGGATTGAATGAATATGTTCTAAATTAAGTTTATTCAAAACTTCTAATGTGTTATTTTTAGTAAGTATCAAAACATAGTAGGCGGTAACTAAAAAGGTTTTAACTTTAGAAGATATACCGACATTTGCAGGGTTAAAAGATTTATAATCTTTTATATTAGCATTAGATATGTATAAATTTGAGTTGCTAATATAACAAAGATCATTTCTTGACCTTGAAATATTAGTCAAATTGGCTAGATTTAATATAATTGGATCACTTTTGACCAGACTCTGGAAAACACCAACATTTGACAATGGTTCCTTTGGTATTTTTGTTTTGTAACTTAAAAGTTTCTTATCCAAAGTAAACATGTTAATGGTAAATTTCAAAACACCAGATTCTTCCATTTCCAGAAAATTCTGAATACCTATTATACAATATGATTTTTCTATGATCGGTTTCAAAAACGTTTCTTTATGAGAATCAATTGAATATTCTAATACCAAACTATTTCTTGTTGATAAGATAATTGGGCCAGTGTACGTGGAAGTAACAAACTGTTCAAAAAAACACATTGAATTGATATTCAAATTCCTAAGTTTGGATAATGGATAATATTTAATAGATTTGTAGTTATTGTAGTAATACTCATTTTTGGAATTACGAAGAATCAAATGATATCCATGCAAATCAATCCATGCGTCTTCAATTTGTGTATCTATTGAAAGTTTAATTTGTATTGTAGTGATATCTTCAGGAGAATCAAGATTGATTCGATGGATGACTCCTGATTTCAAAATCAAAAAAACAAAGTTGTTTCTAACCAATAGTTTACAGATTGATGACTTCAATTGAAATTGCAATTGTACCTCTTCCAAACTGAAACCTTCATTGGGCCCCCCAACATTCAATGTTTCCACTTCGGTAGACATTTACAATTGAATTTTATTACTGTTTTGTTATTATTTCCTTCACTTCTCTGTAAAAAGAGTGATTTGGGTATCTTCAAAGCTTCAAAAGATGCAATTCGCAAAAACAACATGAAATTGAAATTTTGTTTTTCTTTATAAACAAAATATTCATTTTATTTTTCTTTCTACACAGACTTTTCTGATTGTTAAAGGATATATAGGGATCAAGATGAGTATTACTGTTCCTGTTCAACTTTTACATGAAGCGCAAGGCCATATTGTATCGATTGAACTCATAAATGGCATTTTATACAGAGGTAAACTACTAGAATCCGAAGACAACATGAATGTTCAACTAAAGGATGTGGTTATTACGGGAAAAGACGGATCCACTAAAAATGCAGCACAGGTTTACATCAGAGGTTCACAAATACAGTTTGTTTCTGTACCAGATATACTGGCACATGCCCCAGTCATTAAAAATTAGCTGAAAAATTACAAGTGTATAATAGTATAATTTATCTATAATCAATACAAAAACTTAGAAAATATAAGTGGACGGATAAACAAAAAAGGAGATTGAAAGCAGTAAAAGAAAGAAAAGGATATCAAAAAGAAAGAAACGAAAAAAAACAGTTGTTTGATCAGTCAAAACCCTCTAAAACGTTTAACACACGTTCAAGTCTTGCACAACTTTGATCATATCTTCCCGGATTCAACATCATATTTGCAGTTAATCTACTGATGGAATCTACAATTCTTTCAATAAGAAATTTCTCCTCTGTTGGGATATCCAAGGATGCAAACTCCTGCCCAATAATAATACCATCTGTTGCATTCAACAATTTGGCCAAAGTTTCATACGAAAAAGGCTTGACTTTATTCTTCACTTCTCTTGATTTTCTTTTGGATCTATGTGAACTCGAACTTTTACTATGTTTATTACTTGAGCCGGAGGTTTTCTTGGTCCTGATACTTTCTGTTTTAGTAGCTGTCCCCATTGGTAACGTTATTGTTTCCTGCAATGTATCTGATCTATTTATCAATGTTGGATCAAGTGTGACTCTACCTATATGTAAATTTTGTGTAGGTTCATCACTTTCACCTGCTGTATTATAATCCTCCAATTCATTTTGAGATTCTGTACCAAAATCCTTAAATTCGGCTTGTTCTGAATTTGCAGTATGAAAAGAATTGGCACCAGTATATAAAGAGTTAGTTGCAGAACTCAGTGACATGGTAGGTTTGGAATCTTCTTTTGAATTTTCTTGATTTAAATCCAGTTTCAAATCCTGAACTTCTTTCATTATATCGTCTAGCTTTTCATGTAATTGAGAACTAGCACTACTTTTAATACTTGAAGTAGATATTCTTCTGTCGTGACTTCTTTTTAACGGTGAAGATGGAGGAGACTGATTCCAATTACCTGACAACTTTGGTAATGGCGATTTTGGTGGGGTCATACTTATCTTTTTAATAGGACTGTTATCCGTTTTGGATTTGATTAACTTTGCAATACTTTCGTTATCTAAACTCATGTTATTGATTTTAGGCTGTTTTGAGATTAAGAACGAAGATTGGTTGTTGTCAATGCTGTTTGTTGGTGAATGCATCACCAATAAATCATCGGATGAAGAAGACGGTGATAAACCGTCAAGTTCAGACAATTGTAAACTAGCTTTATTTCCCACATATTTAATTGTATCAATATCAAGATTGTGTACAATACCTGAATAATTTGAGAGCATCGAAGTTCTATTACCTGCTAAACTGCTAGCTTTCATAAAACTAGAGTTAAAATTCGTATTTAAACTAGAGTTCGAAGGTTTTCTTGGATACTTCAGTGAATTGGTACTCTTCGACATGGATTTGTTCAGACTTTGCTGAAAATTGTTGGCATTTGCTGCTTCATTTTTTGAAATCACCGATGACTGGAACGATACCGACTGCTGGATCGTATTATTTCCTGAACTCGAATGCAAACTGTCTTCTTCTTCGTTACTTATCTCTTTTAATATCATAGAACTCTTCTTCTCGTGGTCTGCAGAACGTTTTTCCTTTGGTTCTTGTATCTCCAGTGGAAAACCTTTCAATGTATCTTTCTCTTCTGATTCACTCATAGATCCTTGGTTTCTGCAGCTAGGGTCACTCCTCCTGTTTTGTTCTTTGTAGTTTTCACAAGAAACGTCTGTATTAAATATCAAAACCGGGAAATGTCCATCAATTCACCCAACACGGGCCTGCTTCACCTTCATTGATCTAACCGAAGTGGCTGGTAATTACGTTTCCCAATGCGGCAATGTCCGTTTTTTGGATTTTCTCTTCATCTTTTTTGTTTTGTCTTTTGAAGCTGCTTCTGACGAAGCATCGGCTTGGCCATCACGGTATAGATACTGTTTTAAGGAGATTAATTGTTTGTTAAGTAGTATATAGTTATATAAACACAAAAAAGAAAATGCCGAGTCGGATGCAAGTCTGTTTCCATAATCGAAGAGTAAGCGAAATGGCTGGTTTACTGCTAATCACTTAATTGTGTGATATCGTCTTCGGTGGCAATCAAACCCATTGCGTTTAGGAACAGATTCAGATTAGATAAATACCTGGTAGAGTTTTCATGGTCGCCGTTAGATTTGAGCTCCTTGGAAACCGCCATGACACCGAAAATTTCGTTTCTGATTTCATCGACGATGATTCTTTGGTGGTTTAGTTGACCTGCCAAAGACAGAGATGCTAAGAATTGCCAAATGTAAGAATCGTCATCATTTGAATTTCTGTTTGACACTTTTTTAGATTCATCATGTGAAATATATGGTGGAAAAACTGTTGTTAATCTACCTTCAAGTAATTCGAATAATTGGTCATAGACAATTGTCCATTGGGAGATTTCTTGAGCACTCAAAGAGTTAATGAACTCTTGCTTGATCAATTCTAATCTTGAAATTAAAATAGTAATCAAAGATAATCCAATTTTGGTAGTTGACAAAAATAAGATAGTTTTGTTTTCAACCAAAGAATTCAACCATGAGAGAACATTAATGAAATTTGCTTCACTTAAATAAATGACTAAATTTTTAAAAATGGTATTATTGAATAAATCGATTTTATTGACAACATCTTCAGGAATTTCATAGTTTGAAGCTTCATAATTTTTATATGAACCTTTTCCAACAACAGTAATGTTATGTAAATGTTTGAACATTTGAGAAACTAATTCGAGTTTCTGTTCAGATGATAAGAAATGGAACATTCTACCAAATAATTTAATCATTTTATCAAAATCTAGAACAGAAATAAAAGGGTTAACAACTTCTCCAGATGAAGTTTTAATGACATCATTTAAATGTAAAGAGTTCCATAATTCAATACTTTCATATGGTTGATTTTCTCTTTCTAAGGATTCTAATTTCAAAACTTCATTATAAATTTTTTCAATTATTGATAATTGGAAAGTTCTTGAAGATTTTGAGAAAACGTGTTCCTTTGGTAAAACCACTTCATTTGGATTAGAAAATTCGGATTCTTGGTTTGGAATCATCAATTGTTTTCTTGGTTGTTTACCTGTACCAAAAGAAACTTTACCTAAAGCACCAGCTTTAGTTAAAATACCTGTGCTTTCACCTCTTTCCTTTGCAACAGAAACTGCTTTTGAAACTTGTTGTTGCATACGTTGCAATGCAATATCTGCCCTTTTAGATCTACCACCAAGTCTATGACCTGATTGTTCTAAATATTTTTGGGCTAAAGAATTCATATTATTCTCTGTTGTTGATGAATTAATAACTTTATAAACTTGACTGTAGAAATCTTCATTATAAGGATCTTCTGTAACAATTTGAGATAATTGAAATCTTGTAACAAAATCTTTATCTTTAGGAGTCATAAAACCTGAACATCTTGTAATTTTTTGAACCTTTTGTTGTCTAATTAAGAAATGTTGACGTTCTTCCGGAGACATTTTTTCCAATTGTTGATGCAATTGATGCTGTCTTTGGAAATTATAATTGTGATGATATCTTTGATTAACATGATTGTTATTGTTGTTGTTATTGTTGTTGTTATTGCTGTTGTTATTGTTATTGTTATTGTCATTGTTATTATACACACGTTGTTGACGGTGATTCAAATTTTGATTGAACTGTTGAATATTTTCAGATTCAGATTCCGAATCAGATTGTGAATCAGGAATATTTATCTGTGTGTGGTTAACATGATGACCGTTACTTTTAGCACTTGCAACTTCAATTGATGGGAAATCGTTCAAATTACTCTTTTGTTGAACATGAATTTCTTGTGCAGATGGTTGGATTTGCTTAGAAATGTTTTGTTGAGAGCCAATTTGTTCTTGTTGTTGAGATTGATTGGATGGTTGTTGAACTGGTGTTTGTTGATGCTGTGAAAGTTGTTGTTTTTGTTGCATCTGTTGCATCTGTTGCATTTGTTGCATTTGCATTTGTTGCATTTGCATTTGTTGCATTTGCATTTGTTGCATCTGTTGCATCTGTTGCATATTAGGATGCATGCCGAACTGTTGAGGTTGCTGACCATGTTGAGGTTGTTGTTGTTGTTGTTGTTGCATCATTGGATTTGAAACTGAAATCAACATTTGAATCATTGCCTGAGTTGCAGTTTGAACGTTTGGAAATCTACCTGCAGATACATTGGACAAAATCTGTTGTTGAACTTGAGGTTGTACCAACATCTGTGTGATATAAGGTGGAAGTTGAAATTGTTGTTGTTGTTGTTGTTGTTGCTGTTGTTGAAGATGTTGGTTGGATTGGCTGGTCAATGTTTGCGCTTTTAATTTGGCTTCAATTTCTTCTAATGAAACAACATGATGTTCCACCTTCTGTTCAACTTGTTGAGGCTTTTCGTCACCCCACAAAGAAGCCATTGGCTGTAAACTGTCTTCATTAGACACGTGTGCAGCCTTGGCATATGAAAGTTCCGAATTCAAAGGAATTGGCGCAGGTCTCAATACACTCTGATGCTTCACCTGGCTGGATCCACCCATCGAGAAGTCGAAGTCGTCTCTGATGTTAGAAACTGCTGCTGAGCCAAACGTTTCTTCATTGAATGCGTCGTCTTCGTCCAAATCGTTGAAATCGTGAGTTTCGTGCTTCCCCGGACCTCCGGCTGCACCCATTGGATCAAACCCAAAGAATGACATGTCCGCTACTTGTCTGTCCACCTGTTACAGCACAAGACAAAAGCTCTAAAGACAAAGAATGAGCTTCTTTCCAAACTTGTGTTTCGCCACCGACGAGATTTTGCGGAAAACGGCGCTGCCATTTTAATCTGCGGGTCATTTAGATAGATATATAGGGAAATACAAAGTGCAAATACAGAGTACAACACAAACGCCATGTAGGAAGGTCAAAAGACGATAAAAAGGTGCCAATGCCTTGACAGTATAGCCAGGGAACAGACCTATCTGACCTCAAACCGCCTGCCGCTGGCGGTCTTTCTTTCTGCCCGCAAATCTTCGTCGTCCACATCTCTTCTTGCTCTGTTGAGAATCTTGGTGAAGCTCTGGACTCTGAATCTCATTCTCTGGTGGAGATAGCACTTGACGATCTTGATGTGGTAGTGGAAGTACGATCTGAAGAGCTGGATTTGGGTGATGGAGTTCCATTGCGCCTGTTGGTCCTTCAGATGTCTAGGAAACAGCACAAAAGTGATATAGGTCTTGTCGTCGGTCTGGGGTTCCACGGCTCTGATTTCCAGAGGAACGTCTCTATGAGAGTTGATCACCTGTGGTGCCTTCTGGATGGCTCTCTTTCTAGCATCGCTGAACTCCTGGAGGAACACCTTGGAGAAAACCTTATCTGTTTCATCGTTGAACACCGTAGAGAAAATCACCGTCACCCTGTCATTGGACGGTTTGATGAAGATGGACTCGGCGCCTCGGTAGTCGAGTCTTAGGACCTCCTCATTGTTGTTTGTAGATGCAACGCTGTCTTCGCCGTACAGGTTGTTAGGATCCACTGGCGACTCTTGTGCCAACTGCTCGTACCTGCCGAAGGCCTTGAAAAATGGAGCAGCAAAACAATTCCTCTTGAGCAGACTCAACTCCTGCACCAGCTCCTGCTTCCCTGCATCATCCAGCGGTCTTGTAGACACGTCCACATACAATGAAACGTCGTATCCGGGCTCTGCGTTGGCCCCGCTCAGCGTCTGGATGAACGAATACCCGCCATACTTGGTCTCAAGCAACTCCAACGCCCCGTACCTATGTAAATCTGGCCAGCACTTGATGGCAATCGACAGTAGGATCTTGTCTTTACGTTCGGGGGTGGAAACGTGGTAGGTGGTGAAGTCGAAATCCGTCACAATCCGGTCCAGACTGATCGGTTCGTACGCTTCGTCCAATGCATTGGCAAACACTTGTTGCACGAGCAAATTCTGTGGTTCTAGATGTAACATATTAGTGGCAATGCTGTTCTCGGTCTCGTTGATACTGCAACAACTGCCCAAAACAGCCCAAAACAGCCCAAAACAGCCCAAACACCCTTCTTGCCTGCGTCTGCACACCAAGCAGTCAAAACTGCGTCCCAAACCGGCGCGCCGTTTTGACCTTGTGGTTTACAATAAATACATGTTATTAAAGTTATATGGTACATAAGAGGAGAAACAGGATATCGTTGAACATAAGACCGGTTAACTTGTAGACCGGTTAAGTCGTAGACCGGTTAAGTCGTAGACGTGGCCTCGTTTGTGTCGACTGTTGTGTCGACTTTTGTGTCGACTTCGGTGCCCAGATCTTTAAGGATCTCATCGTAAATAGCCTGCACCTTGTCTTCCTCTTCGGTTTCTTCCTTATATTCGATATCATCAAGAGCATCGAGATTGGCGCTGTCAATAGACGCTTCTTCGTCCAACAGGACATCGTCAGCGGTCTTATTTTCTGTCTGTTCTGATGTAACAGGATTCTTGGTAAACAAATCTTTGATTCCAATCTTGTGGACTTTACAATGTCTCAGCATGGAAATCAAATCATAAGGATCGTTGGCACTCAGAATAAACTTCTTCAAATCGTGTGCATTTTCACATGTTTTTGAGACGCCGTCAACATCAGTAGTAGTGTCTTGACCTTCTGGAGAGTCCAATGTGTCAGGATCTGCAGCTGTAGTTTCAAAAGATCTTTTAAATAGATCCTGGAATTTCTCGGTGTTTTTAACATGCTTTTCTCTGATGGAATTCAACTTCTCATCATTCAACAATTCAAACGCTTTGTCAATACTACCATCCATTGATAACAACCTGATCAACATCTCTTTGCCTTGAACAGACAACTGGTTTTTTAAATTCAAATTCATCAATTCCTGAATGTTGTTCTTCAAATAGTGTCTGGAAACTGTAATGATGTTTAAAAATTGGTCGATTTTGTCGTTATCGACATTTTTCGACGTCATAAGCTCGTAAAGGGTTTCGGTAAAGCCCATGCCTTCTCTCAACCCAACGTGTTTCCTAATATTTTCTATGTCGTTGGTTGAAATGAAATTTGTAAAACCTCTGTTAACTGTCTTATTGTCATTTTTATTGGTGATTTTATAGAGTTGCATTTCGACGTTTTTCATAGTCAATAAACCTATCCTCTTTTGTATGGTAGTCGATACAGCATCTTTATCAAAATCAATTGAATATAAACTCTCAGAGTTTCTTAGTGCTTTACATAAACTTTCCGCAACAATTTCGTTCATTTCATTACCAGCAATTGATAAATAGTTTAAATTAGAAATGAATGAAATACTTTCTAAAAATCGGACCATTGATGCGGTTGTCAATTCATTATTATCGATATTCAACCTGCATAAATTATGGAATAATGGTAAATAAATTGTCAATTTATTCAAATATGACTTCATCAATTTAGGATTTGCCGATAAATCTAAATATGCTAGTTTCGGTAATTTGGAAAGGGAATTAAAAAAATGTCCGGTATCTTTACAATCAATCAAATTACATGAATTCAAACTTAACATTGTCAAACCATTATTTTTTAAATCTAAATTTGTTGCATAATCAGAAAATGGTTCTAAATATGACGATAAATCATTGTATGCTAAATCCAATCCACGTATATTATCATTTGTTTTTAACCATTTTGCTATAATAACACAATGTTGTAAGGAAAAATTATTAAATGCTAGACCAACTTTGGATGTTTTGAGTAACCCTAAATTTAATAAATTTGAAAATAATTTTAAATCTGGTATTTTACATCCAGTCAATATTAAGTCATCAATCCCACCTCTTAAAATCAATGATGCTGTGAATAACGCCCAATTTCGGTCCGATCGATCATTAAGGTTACAAATCATTCTTGTGTCTGTTCCAATTTTTGCTTTCTTTTTAATCCTTTGAGTTTTAACATCTATTAAAGAACATTGTGTAATATCTAACCGTTTTAATGATTTATTCATTGATAAAAATGAACATAACATTTTCCAACCTTCTTCATCGATTGGAGTATTTCTCAATGATAATTTTTCCAAATATCTTTTATAAAGTAATGAACTCAAAACAATTCTAAACATTTCATTTGTTAAGGAAACACCATCAAATGAAACACAAATAATTGGAGCAATTCTAATAAAATCTGTAAATGATAAAACTTCAATCATTGAAGGTCTTGGATTTCTCAAATGAAGTAATGGTATTGGATCAGTCGAACCTTTTGGAATTTGTTTTAAAGTTGCAGGTATAGGTAAAATTTCTCTTAAATGACAACATCTTGTATATAATTCATCCATTTTAAGTGTAACAATAGGCTTATCCATTTGCTTCTTTCTTTTAATCATTGGCTTATCAATTGTTAAACCTTCCTTTTGAGCATCAATCGCTTCACCTGTATGATGTTCTCTAGCTTTCTTTGCAGCTAAAATTCTATCTTCTGTTTTAATAGTCTGATCAAATGAGTTTTGTGATGTCATGGAAACAGAAGATGGAGTTTTCTGCATATTTGTTGAGGAATTTGCTATAGGTAAACCATCAATATTTAAACTATTATTGTTGTCTGTATTAGTATTTTTATCATTATTTTTATCATTATTTGTATCATTATTTTTATCATCATTATTATTACTATTTGGATTATCATTATTAATTAGTTTTAAATGGCCTGAACCACCAACGACAATACCAGTGGCGGAATTTAATTTTTCTTGAGGATCAATTTTATGAATAATTAATTCACCATTTGAACAAATTTCAACATTACCCTTCCTTGGATTTCTTGAAGGTATTTGTTGTGGAGGATCGTTAACAAAAGTTGTAGCCGCAAATGCAACTTTTTTCATTGGTTTAACTGTCTTTAAAGTATCAATTGGAACATTTTTATCGATCTTTTTTGGTGGTTGGCAATATTTTACAGGCTCAAAACTAAAAGGAGGTGTATCTTCACTCTCATTTATCATTGAAGTAAAAACATTATTATCATTTGGATTATTTGTTTTGGTTCTATGTAGTAAACTTCCAAACATTGAAGATTCTTTATCTTCCTTTTCCCTTTTTTGTTTAAAGAAAAGCTCTTTTTCAACGGATCCACCAAATTTAGGCTTTGTTGAAAATGCAGATGGAAACTTTGGAGTATCAGGATGAGGTGGAATAACATCTGCATCATATTTAATACTATCTAATCCTAATGGTGAATATATAAAATTATAATCATAATCTTCAGATTTTTCATTTTTTAAAATATAACTAGATTCAATTTCATTCATATATTGAGATAGTTGAGGGTCAATATCTTTGTATTGGTCAGCTAATGGTGTAAGATTTTTCATTTTGTCTGAATTATCTGAATTGGAAGCTAATGTTGTTGATGCTGAATTACAATTAGAACTGGATAAAGCTGAGGCACGTATTGGAGATAAAACCCTTGAAGGTGGTGGGGATGACACTGATTTTGATCTAGCTCTAGATCTTGATTCTGATTCTGATTCTGATTTAGAATTGGAATTCGAACTCAAAATCGAACGGGAAGTCGATGATGTCGGAACTTTATTTTGGGATTTGGTTTGAGCAGAGTTCGGATCATTCTTGGAAATTTTAGACTCCAATTTTGATTCATCGGACTTAGAGCCAAACAATTTTTTCAAGAAGCCCTTTTTCTTCGTTTGAGTTGGTGATTGTAAAGGAATTGAGGACGTCTGTTGCTTCAATGGCGGTTTTGACGTCTTTGAGCGTCCAACATCGGAAGTTTCCACGTTAGTGGATGTCCGATACAAGGTATTTCTGTTATCATTTAAATTTCCACTATTTGTTAAATGTGACATTGAAGAAAATAATCTAGCATCGGCGGTTTTACTCCGAGTTAGCCCTGTCATCAATCCGTCATCTGAGTTGAATGTTTGACCAGACCTGGAAATGCTTGCAGTTGCCTTATTATTAGGCGAATTGCACATTGAAGGGGATTTCAGTGGTGAAAGCGGCGTGGCTGTATTGGGTTTAACTGATGTTGGGCTATCATTGGAATCTTTATCATTCATACCAGCTGCCGAACCTGTACCTGTACCTGCTGTATTTTTTATAACTGTATCATTATCTTGTGTTTTGGAGAACAATCCATCTCTTAGAAACCAGTCGTAATCTGAGCTGTCATTGCTGCTGCTCTTCAGACTTTGCAGTTCCTCCTCCAATCTCTTTCTGAGCTGGTCGTGTTGTGAATCCGTATTGTTGCCACTCATCAGATCTCTTGTCAATCCAATTGAGAATTTGCAATCCGATATCTGTAATTAGACTATCTGTACACTTACTATCTGCGTTTATTTGATAGATAAAACGGCCTATTTTGTTCTAAAACCATTCAAGCAAAACAAAAAACTCTTAAAACCAAATATTTGATTTTCTAAAAAAAGCTGTATTCTCCGTCTTGCTATACAACACAAAAACAGACCTAAGCCGTCCCCGCTGGATAAAAGCTGACACAATCTAGAAACAAGCTCAAAAAGAACACACCATGCAGTTCAACATCAGCTGAGCTTTTCTTCTATTGCGCCTTTGCTTCGGTTTGGGTTGCGGCCTGCCCGCGGCCGCAGTGCCGCCATGCAGCCGCCCTTTGTTCCCAGCCTTTTGCACCTGTCCCGGCCTGGTTTTACAGACTTCGCACCAGCAACCCACCATCTTCCCACCAGCTTTCCACCAGGTCCGCAGGGCGCGCCCTTCAGGCCAAACAATAGAGATTCTCTTATCGATGGCCACTTATGATAAGGACATCAATTCAACGTCTTTTCTTTGCTGTTGAACATTGTAACACCAACCAAGCAGTTTTAAGAATGAAGAATCAACCACAAGCTCTACTTATCAACTCCAACTCGGTGTTGGGGTTGAATGTGCTTCGTAACGTTTGCAAATTGGGATTCCATGTGACTTCTGTTGAGGTAAACTCCTGTAAAGACGACGACAATCTGGAATATCTAGACTACAAAAACCCGGAATTGAAGGGTATGTATTCTCTTTTTTGCATAGAGAAAGATACTGTCTCAAATACGGAAAAGTTAATCAAGGAAATTGGGGCTGAAAACAAGGTGTTTGACTTGGTTATTTCACTCAATCCACCAGGTGACCATGTTGAAAATTGGGATTTGGATTTGGTCCATGCCATGTATGAAAAATCGATGATTAGCTCTCCAAAGTCAACTGTCATCATTGGCCAATCTTCCTATAAGAACTTGGTGACCATCGGAGACTCTTCACAGGTTTGCGTTAGTAAATTGAGACACGAATTGTTCAAAGCGGGTATCGACTGTGTGGATTTCACCCAATTGAACTTGCTTCCAGGAAACGAATGCAGTATTGCCAATTCATACACAAATGAAGTCATCAGAAAAAACTTCAAGGTGACCAAAATTGAAACTCCATTTGATGTATTCAATTATATTGTATTCACTTACTTTCCCGGCTTTTTATTATCACCTCTGATGATGCTTATTAAGATGACTGTCTCAAAACTTTCTTTGAACCAGAAAGATACTGATTGATTCAACTGAAATGGTAATAACCCAATATAATATGTTTGTCTTCTTTTATTTCACCTCTGGTGTTCTATTTCAGCTTCATTATTTTTGCTCCATATTCTTGATTCTTTTGTCTTTATTGGCTTATATAACTTTTTTGACGTATTTAACTTCGGTACAAGTATATAAAAATATATTATTCTACTCTGATTTTATTCGGGTGTTTTTTTTTTATTAAGCAAAAAATAGAAAAACTGATGATGCAATTTCTTAACATAAGAGTTGCATTTGCAGAAAAGAACGTACAATAAAAAAATGTAAAAATGAAATTAAAATAAATTAAATTAAATCAAAGTGAAGCAAATTATATAAAATTAAATAGAACTAAATTAAATGAATTGAATTGAATAAAAATAATAAATTTTAGCTGAAATCAGCAATAGAGATTTTTGCTTGTTCACACATGGATCTGAATACACCATTTTCCGTTTGAAACAACTTTTTAGGTTTATCAAATTCAACGATTTGGCCATCATCCATAACAACAATCCTATCATAGTTTAAAATAGTATTCAACCTATGTGCAATACAAAGAATTGTACAATCTTTAAATTCAGTAGAAATGGTCTTTTGGATTTTGGAATCGGTTTCATAATCAACAGACGACGTCGCTTCATCAAGGATTAAGATTTTCGTCTTTCTAACTAATGCCCTAGCTAATGCAATTAATTGTCTTTCACCAATAGAAAAATTAGTACCATCATCTTCAACTGCTCTATTTAGATGAAATTTGTGTAATTTTTCATCATCCTTATGTTGAAGTTTAACAATTGCTAAATCCTCCTTATTGATTAATCCTGAAATGCATAATGTTTCCCATAATTTTTCATCTGAATGTTCGTTGAAAGGATCTAAATTGTCTCTGATAGTACCAATAAATAAAACTGGATCTTGTGGAATAATTGTTAATTTACTTCTCAATTTGTGTAATCCTAATTTTTTTATATCAACATTATCAATTACAACTTCTCCATCAAATTCTGTAAATCTATATAGACATGTCATAAATGTTGATTTACCTGCACCTGTTCTACCACAAAATCCAATTTTTTCACATTTGTTGATACTCATATTAAGATTTTTTAAAACATATGGTAATTCCGGTCTATATCTCATACTAACATTTTTAAATTCAATTGCTCCATTTTCCGGCCAGCTTTCAGCTGGATCATTTTCAGGAATTTCATATGGTGCTTCTTGAACTAAATCAAATGCGTAATGATTTAATCTTTCAACTGAATTAAATTCATTTTCAACTTGAGTTAACGCTCTCATCATCATCGTTAAAATACCTGTCAAATTAATGATATATGTTAAAAGTAAACCAGTTGATGCTGCACTGATATTAAAAACTGTGAAAACACAAAGCATTGAAATAATGAAAACAATACTAAATGATAAAATTGACAAATTGGCACCTAACCATCTTTGATTAACAATTGTTAAAAAATATGCTTCGTTTTGATTATTAATCAAATTATTCAACTTTAATTTAATAGTCTCTCCTAAATTATAAGCTTTCATAACCTCTTTACCAGATAAAATTTCATTAAAGTGTGAATAAACTAAAGATCTTTTCAATGCTTCTAATCTTTTAATTTCTCTTGCTGATGCTTGATAAAAATTGGCAATAACAACATAAAATATAACTGTTAATGGAACAGCAATAGCAAACCATGGGATATAAATTATACATAAAATAATGGTTCCGGCAACATTACAAAATTGATTCAAAAATTGTCTGATTTGTTCGGAAAGCTCATTATCTAAAACATCGGTATCTTTGGTAAATCTATTCAAAACTCTACCAATTGGAGAAACATCCATGAAAGACATCGGGACATGTAAAATCTTTTGAGATGCTTTAAAATTTAACAGTCTAGCAGCTCTGTTGCAAAAATATGTCATCAAATAAAAATATAATGATAAAAATATTGTGTAAAGGAATGAAAACATAATGTAAATTCCCATATAAAATGATTTTGTCCTACCATCAAATTTCTCCTCAAGCCAAAATGTTAACCAGGTATTTGTGAATAAATTACAAAATGTTGCAACTATTGCAATTGTAGCAAAACAAACAAAAGTGATAAAACCAAATTTACCCAATGCAAGTTTAACATAATTCATATAAACATGAAATTTCAACGAATTGACTGCTCTTTCTTCGTCACCAATAATTTTGACAACATCATGCTCAACATTTTTAGTTTGAGTTTTTGTTTTTGTTAACTCAATTGCCTGTTCTTTCAGTTCTTCCTCTTCTTCTTCAATAACTTCTTCTTCTTCTTTTTCTGCATTAGAAGAATCTTCTTGATATTTTAATAGTGAAACTAATTTGAGATTTCTTTGCTTTAATTCAGCAATTGTGCCAACATCAATTGAACCATCACCATTAAGGAAAATCATTCTATCAGCAGAATCGATTAAACTCAATTGATGTGTTGCCATAATTCTTGTTTTATCCTTTAATAAACCTAAAATACAATTATCAACAATATGCTTACCAACCTTAGCATCTACGGCACTCAAAACATCATCAAGTAAAATAATATCAGAATCTGCATAAACTGCTCTAGCTAAATTAATTCTAGCCTTTTGACCACCAGATAAAGTAATACCTCTTTCACCAACTTCAGTCATATCGCCACCGGTAAATTGGTGAAAATCATTGACCAAGGAGCATGCTTCAACAATATCATTATATTTTTTATGATCATAAGGTAAACCAAATAATATATTTTCACGAATTGTTTCATTTTGAACCCATGGATAACCACATAATAACAGTTTACCATTAACATAAATATTACCATTTGTTTTCTTCATCAGACCCGCAATTGCATTTAATAATGATGATTTACCTGAACCAATACTACCTGTAACAACAATGAATTCACCCTTTTTAATATCCAAATTAATATTATGTAAACCTGGAAATGAAGTTCTAGCAATATCATGATCTGTGTCTACCTTTTCAGCTGATGAAGACGTATCAGATGGCACATCTTGTTTAGATTCATCATTTATATTACTTTTATCATTATCACTACTATTATCGTTATCATTGTCATGATCTTCAAAAACCTCCCACTCAAAATCACCATTTTTAATTTTTAAAACATTAACTTCGTCATCAGAAGGTTCAATTTTAAATTGATCTGGATTGATATCTGAACATGATAAAAATTTGGACATTTTTTTCATACTTACCATCATATCAGAGGTTGTAGTCAAAGCCAGTGGGACTAACATAAATTGAATTGCTAAAACTTGGAAAAGTGAAAGAGATGAGAAGATTTCAGCTGCTGATCTACCAATTGAAATATCATAAGCGGTACAAAATGTTGCCATTGAAGCTAAAATTGGCATTGCAAAAGAAATTGAAATAAGAACATTTCTTAATGCCTGCAATTTTAAGACATGACCCATTTCAGTAAATCTTGCACTTTGGATTCTTTCACTATATGACTTTTCCCAACTATAGAATTTAATCATTTTATAGTTTTTCAACAATTCTTTCATTAATTTAACTCTTCTATCGGTATAGATAGAAGCAATTTGTCTAATACCCATTAAATTTTTAATGCATGCACCCAGGAAAAAAAATATCGCAACAAAAATGGCAATACCGACTAAAGCAGAGACACCAACATTCCAAATTAAGAGACCAATACAGACTGCAACTGGAATTATACAGGTTGGTAAAAATGGGAAAAAACCAATAGCTAAATCAATACGATTTAAATCAGTACTAATCATTGATTGAATATCACTCGCTGGGAATAAATGGTTTCCTCTTGCATCAATTGATAAAGATTTATCTAGTAATAATCTGGTTAAAATACCTCTTACCTTAGCACCACAAATTTGTAAATGGAAAAAAGCATGATTAATTGTCAGTGACGAAAAGAAAATCATGACACAAACACCTACTGCATAACCAACACCTTTGCCGACGTGGCTTTCTAATCCAAGTGATTTATATTCCACAAAATTGATTAATTTTTTTTGTAATAACGGGGTTGTGACATTAATGACATCAGAAACAACTTTATTGGCTATACCAAAACTGTATTCAGACATTAAAGTTTTAAATAAACATTTAGGTAAAACAAACAGGGGTATTTGGAAATCTAGAGTATCTTGAGGATCAATGTTATCAAATATTTTTTCTTCATCATAACTTTTATTATTTTCATTATATTTTTTTATCAAATGTTTTTTCAAGGCGATTTCTATTTCGGCGTCAAAAAAAGCTTTAAATTTATTATATAAGTAATCATTAGTCTGACAGTTCTCAAGACGGAATAAATCGTTATCAGTTAATGTTCTTTTATAACCCACTTTCAAAACTGGGTTCAGCCACCAAAACATTGCCCTAGATACAATATTAGTATGATATTCACCGTAAGGCATTCTTTCTTCATCAGTAGGGACAGGCGGTACATCCTTAGACATCAGAAAAGATAACAATCGTTTCTGTCTTTCCATGGAGACCTCATGTTGATCTTCAAGTTTTGAATCTATATTTGAAGACATCATATATTGTTTTAATTGGAAATATCAAAAACTTTATGAATTTGTGAAGTATAACAATTTTTCAATTAATGCTAAAAAAATAATATCTATAAAATATGAATAATGCAAAGAATCAAAATAACAATAGTACTATTTTTGCAAAAAACGAATGAAAACTCTCCTGTATTTATATGTCTGTATACTGGAGAAATGTAACTTTCATCCTCAAAAAAATTATCTCCTAAAACCGTTATTCCGGGGATAAACTATTTTCGGGTTTAATTTCATGCTGACAACTGCTGAAATTATAATTCGTAAAGCATGCGACCGGTGATAAAGATCATTTTCGACTGTAACTTTCCTGCTGCGCCTTCGGAATATTGATTTATAATCTATCTTTCCGGAGATAATCACCCTCGCCCGGACTTACACAGATTGTTGTTAAGACCCTTTTGCGCCGCGCGCTACTTTTACTTTCAGGTGCCGTGTAAAGAAGGCGGAGCTAGTTTCCATTTGTGGACTCATGCATGGAAATATGCACGAACTAAAGACGCCGGATTTAAGAAGCAAGCCTTGTTGTTAAAAGCCGAGCACAATAAAAAGCGTAAACATGAGAAGGGGCAGTTCAAGGGCGTTATTTTTAGAAGCGAGGCTCAGTTGTTTGGCTCAGTCATTTGGCTCAGCCACTTGTGTGTATATATTAATATATTATATGGTGTATTCACTCCTCTTCTTTATCATTTCTTTTTCTGTTGTGTGTTTTTTTTATAAAAGAGTGCCTTTCCCCTTCACTCCCCTCTTATCAATTACTTGCTGTGTGATTTATAAAGAATGATCAATATCATTAAATTGGAGATTACAAACTAAAGATTAATTTGGGGAATAAGTTTTGGGCTATGAGTAGAGTAATTTCTTAAATATACAGTTCCTTTGACTGCAAAACACATATGTACATGTATTGGTGTTGTAGAATATATTATTTTTTCTTTTTGGTCTCAAAATAAAAGCAAGAAAGTACAATTATGTTGGAGCGTGGTTTGAAGAAAGAACACATCGCTAAAACTGACAATTCAAATGATAGTAGTAACCAGTCTGATGATAAATCTGTTCCTCGTAATAAGCAGTATTTTGATGAGCTAGCCGAACATTCAAAAAAAATTATTAATAACAAAGAAAATGTTGCAGACTATGATCGAGCAGGTGACCAGGCAAGGTACCCATACCCAGAAGAATCAGGTCAACAATATCCACCAACACATGAAATTAAAGAACAATCTTCAAAAAAAGTTGGTGATGAAGAAAAATATGCAAATTATCACTATTCTTCCTTGATTGATCCTTTTATTACTGATAAAAAAGTGGTGGATTCTGAAAAAAGGGTAAAAGAATATGCAAATACAATAAAAAGATCATCAGAAAATATAAAAGACGTGAAATCAAATAAAATTAAAAATAAAAATAAAAATATTAGTAGTGTTGATAATTCAGCTAGTCCTGACAATAATAAGGGTGGTTTGTTTAGAAGATTTAGTTTAGGTCACAAAAATGAACATAATGATAATATTGATAATACACAAGATGATGAATTTAAAGATGGTTATATGTTTTCACAAAATAGAAATGCTTATATTAAAACAAGACATGTGGGTATTGAACCTCAGGGTGATTATTCAACTACTGGTAATGCTACCTCAAATTTTAAAAATGAAGAAGCAGAAAGTTCATATAAAAATCAAAATTCAAACAGTATGAACTTACCAACAAGTGCAAAATCTATGGATTCTCAAATCATGGAAAATTATAATAAAACACCAGCGTATCTATATTCTAACAAACTGCATAATTCTAAATCCCAAGGTATAAACGAAAATAATCATCTACATTTAGATACTCTAATGACTAAATCTAAATCGTATGATGGTCATCAAACTCATGGTGATGATAATTTTGTTAATCAAAAAGGTGTTCTGGGATCTTTTTTTGAGGACTCAAATTTAAATAGTTCTTCATCAAAGAAGAACATGCACAATAATAATATTATTAATAATAATGGAGAAAGAGAAGTTCAAGGTATTTTTACAAGTCTTTCTTCATATCTAGGTATTGGAAATGAAAAGGATGAAAGTATAAAAAATTCTCAACACAATAATGAAGATTATATGACTGTTAATATGCCTGGTAGCTTAAATATGCAAAAAGAAAAAAAAAGAAAATTTTATAATGATACATTTAATTCAAATAATGGTATGGATCTAGAAGAAAATGGTTTAAAAGATAATAAAGATCTTTTTGAAGATAAACTGTTTAAATCTTGTTTACAACATCCATCAGGTAAATCACCACAAGAGAATTATGAAAATTCCGAATATCATCATATGCGTGAAGAAATGATACATCGGGGTCAATTACATGATGAAATTTCTAATGAAGGCATTATGCAAGCTGAGATGCGTGGTTTTCAAGCAAGTTTAGATTGTCCATCTGGTAAATCAGCCCAAGAAAACATGAATAATGCACAATATCATCAACGATTAAATGAAAAGCAACACGGAATTACTGATTCTACTAGCTCGGGTTACAAACCAAGAAAAGTCAAAGCAAGTACCGGTTTTAAATCTGGTGGCGGGGTTTTGTTGACATCAAGAGATATGTTACCCAAAAAAGATAACTCTTTTGAACATGATGTAACTTCAGATTTAAAAACTGAATCGAGTCCTTATCGTATGGTTCAAAATCCAAACGATAGTGACTATTTAATGTCAGAAGATATAACAGGTTTAAAAATTGATAAAAATGAGATTACAGGTGCTGCAATTCTTGCTACTAAAGGTAATAATAATGATGTTAGCCATTTTGGTGTTGTTAGTGATGATGCTACTGATATGAAAACACATATGGAAAACTCTAGATTTAATAGGGGTGCAGATCATAAAAAAAAATTATTTACCGCAGCCACTTTATTACATAATCCTAAAATGAATACAACTGGATGTGCTAATGATGAATATTATGCTGGCACTAATACTAAATCTGAAGTTCATGGTTTTGATGCTGATTTAGGTAATATTAAACATAGTACTATGAGTGGTGGAGAACTTGATAAATCAACTAGCGTGGGTGTTACAGATGAAAATAATATGGTTTCTAAAAATTTAAACAATAGAACTTTAGGATCTCAGGAAGCTTATGGTAATAACAAAGAAACTATAATGAATTTGGAACATGGAAATAAAAAAGACGATAGTTTAGGTGAAAAAATCAGAAGGGTTTTCAGTAAAGATAAAAAACGGGATAAAGAACGCATGCATAAGAATGAAAGCAAATATAGCAATGTAGAAATGAGAGATATTAAAGAGCATGGTACGATGTTTGCGCCAAAACAGAAGCCATTAGGTAGTATTGATAATGAATATGCAAGCCAAGGTGCTTCACATGCGTATCTGGGCACAGAAAATGCAAATGATACTTCAAATGTTCCTCGTGGTGTTCAAGTTAATAAAAACAGCATGCATAAACTTGAAGGGTATACTTTACGTGATAGTGCAATTGGTGCTGAAAAGCAGCATGGGCGCAAGAAAAGTTTTGTTGAAGCTCTCAAAGATGTATTTTGAACTTGTTTTTTGCAAATTCTTTATTTTGTTTTGTTTCATTTTGTTTGGGTGTATTTTTTGGTGTATTTTTTGGTGTATTTTTTGATGTATTTTTTGATGTATTTTTTGATGTATTTTGTTTTATTTTTCATTGCATTTGAGTCTGTTTGAGCGTGTTCGAAACTTGATTAGGGTCTGGAAATACCAGAGTACAGCTTAAACATAAAATGCTGAGCCGCTTCGACGAATATTTTATTTTATTGAATTTTTATTTTTTGCGTAATCGCGAGGCTCTGAAAATGGACGAACAATAAAAGATGTTTTTCTTGAGTAAAAGACAAGAGAGGGGGTGATGTACAAAGGGGTGGCTGTTTTCAAAGTGTTTTTTCCTTTGGCTTGAGTTAAGGAGACACACAACGAACCATAATGTCATTCTTTAGTAATATTCAACAACAATTTCAACATACCACAAGCCATCTTACCGAGTCTCTCAATTCCTTGAATTTGCAAGATACAGCTGCACAATTTACGTCATCAGTTCAACAGAATTTGAGCAATTTAGAAACAGAAGTCAGTAAAGTGAATTCTAATTTAAAGCCGATGTTTGCACGTACTACACGTCAACTTCAAGAAAAACTAGGTGGAGTGGTTGATATCAGTGAATTGCCTCAAGAATACAAAGACTTGGAAAGTAAGGTTGATGAAATTCATAAGTTTTATAAAAAAATTCTAGAAATTACCAAGAGTTACGAAATAGAAAGCTACGATAATCCAAACAGATTGAAGGAAACCGTTATTGATTATAGTAAATTAATTAACGAGAAATTTAATGAGCTATCCAAAGCGAATACAACGCAAGATGCTGAAAGAGTTTTATTATCAGGTAGAAAAGATAAAACACCATTAACATTTTCACACTCATTTGCCAAAACATTGGACAGTGTCAATGTTGATGGTTCATTAGCTGAAGCGATCAAAAAAATCAGTGAATTTCAAGTTAAAATTGGAAATGAAAGATTGGAACAAGATAAATTAATTATTGTTGAATTTAATCAAAAGATTGAGTCTCTTTTGATAAATGAGTTCAAAAAGTGTTATGAATTGAGAAACAACGTTGAAAGTGCAAGATTAAATTTTGATACTGTCAGAGCGGAAATTAAGTCCAGTGGTGAAAGTGATGAATTGGCTAAGAAATTAGAAGATACTGAAGATGAATTAGTCAATGCAACCGAAATTGCCGTTGAATCTATGAAAGAATTAATTAAACCTTTAGAGAGTATCAATTTACTCAAGGTGTTATTCAAAATTCAATTGAATTATCATAAAAATGTTGTCAACCAATTGGAAAACTTAGTTGAAAGTTTAGACTCTATTCAATTAGAAGAAGAAGATTAGTGTACAAAATTTTAGATTCTATATATATATTATATGGTTTTTTTAATTTTTTGGGGGTATAAACTTTTCAAGTCTTAATTTCAAGTTTTATAAGTCATATATTTCTTATTGTTTTTTTAATGTAAACCAGCACATGCCCCAAAAGATTTATTGATGTCTAGTATAATCGCCAACCTATTGAAAAAGATCTCACCAAAAGACAAGCCCAAACAAATAGCAAAAAAATATAACAAGACAAAACTCATTGCTGCAAGCATCAATGCGTATCCCAAGACAACTATAACGAATGCAATGATCAAACGGATCAAATCCTGGAAAATTTCAGTTGGTGTAAGATAAAACATACGTTTTATGATTTGAAATAATGTGAGTCTTTTTGGGATATGAACATGAGTTTTCATATCAACATCTTCGAAATCGTCACAGCCACAACCATTTTCTTCCTCAACTATAATAGTATTGGAAAAATTATGGAAAACTGCTTGTTCCAGATATGAGCTGAAGAACATCAATCCTCTGAAAGCAAAAGCCGTGAAGAACAAAACACAAAAAATGCCAAACGCAGCACCACCAGTTGAAGCTGTGAGTGTTTTAAAAAGAACCGGTGTATTATCGTAAGTTGTAGTCAACCACATATTCATAGACATAGCATCGGATGATGACATTGAGCCTGATGACATATCCATTGAAGAGCTTGTACTTGACATCGCTGTAGTTGCTGCTGTTGTGGCAGCAGCAACTGCACTTGCCACCAATGATGTGCTAGCTGCCAATGCTGATGTTGCCATATCCATACCTGACATATCCATATTTAATTTCTATTATTCTATTCTTATTTGTATATAATACTATGCAATATAATATAAATATACTATATCTATATTTATACCTCTATTTATAGCTATATCTATATCGATATCTATATCTATGTATCTGTATCCATTGATAACTCTTGTTGTTGTACAAAAAGCAGAAAAGAAGAGCCTTTTATACAGAACTCCCGGATCCGGTGAAATTTGCTCACCACATCCGAAAACGGCAGTGCGCTGCCGTTGAGCAAATAACGGCTCGTCACAGTGCACCCCCCTTCTTAATGGCACCCCGTATATCTGCGCCCTGAAGCTGCGCCCTGCTGGACGCCGGCTATACGAGCTCCACGGCGCCACGCAGCACGGCGTCCCGCACGCTTCGCCAGCGGGCTGCCCGCACACGGCCGCTGGCGTCTCTGGTGACGACGTGGGCGTCCTGCAGCGCACGCGCCTGGTCGTGCTCGGGCTCGGGCAGTGGCTCGGGCGCAACGTCGGCCAGGACGGCCCTGACAAGCGTGTGGCGGGCTCTGGCATAGGCCTCCTCGTCCTTGGACAGGCCGTGGGTGCTGCCCATGTGGTCCATAGCGGCGGCGGCCTTCTGCAGACGGGTCCGAGTGTAGGCCCGGAGCAGAAACTGAACCCTCTCCAGCTCGGCTTCGACGATAACGGCAGCTGTTTTGTCTCCATACTGCTGCTGGGCCCACTCTTCAAGCACAGACTGTGCGTTGGACACTTTATCGATGATTCTCTCTACAAGGTCTTCTTCGGCAGGAAGGATTTCGGCCACAGACTTTTCCCGTATCCACGCCTGTGTCAACAGATGGATATCGTTCACGTGCACGCTGTGTTCGCTCTGCACCTGTCTTGTGAAGTCGCCTATAATATCTCTTGATGTGGCATCCATGAATGGGTCGGCTGAAATCGGGCTTGACTTGCACGTGAGTCTTTGTCTGAGGTTGTGATGGGCTCAGTCGTAACTGGAAGTGCAATAAGTCAGAACCTGCAATTTGCACACGCGTATTATTTATTTATTTATTTATTTATTTATTTATTTATTTATTTATTTATTTATTTATTTATTTATTTATTCAATGCTGTTAACAAAATGGATTTGCAACAGCAAAGGCTTAAATTACAAGAGCTGAGGTCTAAACATGCAGAAGTAGAAAGTTTTGAGGTTGTTGATAGAGTTTCTTTGGAGAAGCACATACGAAAGGAATTAGAAAAAGAATATGAAATCAAACTACAGATTGCATTGAACGGGATCAACAAACCACAGGATGAAACCGTTAACACGGATTTGCAGTTGCTGAAATCTCCAATCAGGCAAATTTCTTATACCCAGAACATCTTGACTTTGCATTCAGATGGAATATGCGTCTGGGATATAAAGTCTAACGGTATGATACATGATCTGGTCAACGATATACCCGTCCTCATTCACAAACTACAGACGTTTTCTAGAGTAAACCGTGCAATATTAACCAACAATTCCATTATAACTGCATCTGAATCCGGACATATCAGCATTCACAGTTTAAACGATTCATCACTCGTGCGAACCAAACAACCCTTCCAGCCCTTGGTGTCCGTCTATGCAGCAAACCACACCATCATAGGTGTTTGTAAAACAGGTGAAATATTTGTGCTTGCTAAAAACCTCATTGATACACTCATGGAACCAATAGAGATGGTTTCAGATCAAATAAACCAAGTTGAATTCATCACTGAATCCACACTCACCTTCTCAACTATAAAGGGTTCCGTCTATCTTTATGATCTTCCCAACAGGAAGTTGACTTCCCTCCATACATCAACAATGCCGGTTCTTTCACTTTCTTATAATTCGGGCTCTTTGTTGATCCTCTCTCTTGACCAGACATTGACCCAGGTTTTGTTATCTAGTCTGCACAAAACGGCCGTGCAACTGCCGGCATTGTCCTTCAACGTATCCTGGATTACGCCAAACTCCTACGTTACTACGTCGTTGAATAATCTTACAATATGGGAAAACAACGCCAAACTGAAAGACTTTGAACTCGAAGGAGTGACTGGTGTAGCAGTGGTTGGTTCAAATAAACTTGTTTGTAGTGTAAATAATAGAATCGTAAATATTGATATATAGCTTTATTTTATAGATATTGAGATGTCTCCGAACAGTCTTTCTTGTTTGACCTCTACTTTGTTGGAGGTGGACAAAACGAGCAGGTTGAAAAAGGTACGTGCTGCTGTTGCTGCAGTTGTTGATGTTTCCGAGGCTGTTAGCGTCGGTTCACTTGTTAGCCTTTTGAAGGTTGTAGATGGTGTTAGCTGAGCAATAATGTCAATCTCTTCTAATGTTTCGGTTTCTGGAAAATCTGGACGTTCGGCATTGACCTCTTCTTCTTCTTCAGCTAATACTTCGACTTCTCCAATTGCCTCAAAACTTGGTACATCATCTTCATTTACGTTATCTTCATTTTGTGCATTTTGTAGCTCGTACTCTTGCACTTGCACTTCTTCTTTCTCTTGTTCTTGTTCTTGCTCTTGTTGCTGTTCGGTGTCTATATCAAAACCTGTAACCTCAAATTCAGGAACATTTTCATCAAAAACATTTTTATCAGATATATTTGCAACATCAATACCTTCAAGTCTTCTTCTTTTAACACTTGACCAACTTGCTCCTATCATTTTTAAAAATTCAGGAACAAGATTTAAATTACCATCAAAGGTAGCTGTAGTGTTTTGCGTTACTTGTCTTTTTGGCCACTCTTTCTGATTTCTTTTCAAAACATCAGTACCTATTTCCGTAATAGAGTCTGTAATTAATCTTTTACGTTGTGTTCTAACAACGTCTAAATTAGTATAAGATTTAGGTTGTCTATTATACTTACGTTTGTTCTTTTTTATAACATCATATCCCTCTTCTTCTTCTTCTTCTTCTTCTTCATCATCATCTTCTTCTTCTTCTTCGTCATTTTCTTCCTCTTCTTCTTCATTTCCGTTCCTTTCTTCGTCTTTCTGTTCCATTTGAGGTTCAAAATGTGCAGTTTCATCCATTGTAAACTCCAAATCCATATTATCAACGGCATCCAATTGGAAATCCATAATATCGTCTACAACATCTTGAACTCCATCTTCAACTTCAATTTCTTCCTGTACGTCTAATCTTTTCTCCAATTCCAACGGAAGCTCAAAATCAGGTACTTCATCCAGATCATCATTTACCACTGCTCGTCTAGATAAAGCATCAATTGTTGTATCTGGCGCATCTCCAAATTCTTCTTCTTCCTCTTCTCCATTTAATCCTCTACCAACACTAATATCACCTTCATAATCAATCATCGCCTCATCGATCGTTGTGGCAGTTCCTCCAAACACGCTTGCTAAATTGAAATCGTCATATAGAACCCCAACTTCCTCAACTTTATCCTTCAGCAAAACTTTGTCTAGCTCAATAACATCTGTATGAACTTGTAAACTCTTGTTCAAACTGAAAGCAGATCTCAGCTGCAATAAAGACATCGAAGCATCGTCATGTAAATACCGTGTTTTTCTAGAATATATTAAAACAACACCATATAATAATTGTCCGGAAACTCTTAGATTCAGTAAAGATTTATTTTCCTTTTCTTTATCTTCTTGTGTATCGAATTGAACTTGTGACTCCGTAACATTAAAGCTAGTTGGTGTAATATCCGTGTTGGACTCGATTGCTTTCGCAGAAGCTGGAATAGATGTTCGAAGATACTGCTGCTTAGTTAATTTTTTTTCAAGAACTGATGCCAACCATGCAGATGATAGCTGATTGTTTGGGTCGTATAACTGAGAAGTCATTGTTTGTGCTTATTCTTTAATCCAAAATCCCTAACCGAAAATCCTCCAAACAAAAGAAATTGATACGAAAACATTTTGAAAACAAGTATTACATTACGCGTTTCAGAAAAATAGGCCTTGATAATTATTTTTCAGTATTAATTATTTCTTGATTATTTCTTGGTTATTTCTTGTTAAGGTGAACTAAAGCTTTTAAAGATAGAAAGATGGTAGTTTATTATTGTAAATAATATATATATATATATATATATAAATATATAAAAATAAAAATAAAAATCAAGCCATATAACTAAATACCAAGTTGCTTCTTTGCCATTTCAATAATTTGTGGGTAAGCATCAGTAAATGGAGTATATGGGCCAATTTCCCAGGTTGGGAACCAACTGATGTATGCATATTTGGAAGGTGAGCCATTCATACCTAGACAAGTTGGGCTGAAAAGCCAGAATGATGAAAGAATGATAAAATATAAGACAAAATACGTCAACTTCTTGAATGATGGGATAAACGTAGTGAAGTAATCGACAGTAAAACCAGTCATAAATATTGCAAAATAAAGTGCAGGCATATAATGATGAAAATATGTCACTCTTCCCATGACTATAAATGGAACATAATGGAACAGATAACCTAATAGAGGAATAACAGCAGTGGTAAAAAGAGTCCACATTGCATTCTCATTAAGTTTAAGTTGTTGACTTCTCCATTTTCTAGCAAGTGAAATCATAACATATATATATATTGAAACAGAAATTGATGTAAACCAAACAATTATTGGATTACCAAACATATAGTATTTTTTGGTAGTTGAACCCCAACCGGACATTCTAATACCACTTTTCATAATTGGCCATTCCCACCAAGAAGAAGCAATATTATCGTTTTTAGATGGATCTGGTGTAAGGGCATTGTTTGAAGATGCCATTGAACGTTGAAGTTGAATAAAATCTTTGAAAAAGTTTGATTTTGGATATTTATATTCTGAATCAATAGGAAGTGAAGAAGCAACAACACTTTCAATATTCCAATTTGCTGATGTATCAAAGAAAGAATTCGAAATGTCTAAGCAAACCACCTCACCTTGTTGAAAACCCCATGTAGGATATGATAAACCTGTTGTACCTAAATAACAGCCAAGTACTTTATGTTTAAGTCTGAAGGTAGTTGAAACAGGATGAACGTAATTAAAAAACATTTCATCTTTTTCTTTTAATTCAGCATAAGTATCATTTGATGAGTGTAATTGAGAAACAATTTCAACGATCCAATCATCTTTATCATCACCAACAATTTCATCACCATAACCAGAAACTTCCCAATAATCTTTTGAAACATGACCCGGAATTTCATGAGAATGTAAATTACCCCTAGTATAAACATGTAAAAATCTAACAGTATCACCATTTTTGATAAAACCATTAAGCTCACTCTCTGATCTTGGATTTGAAATTTTCCAATTATTATTCATATCTTTGAAACCATAAGTTGTAACTTGATGTTGACTACTTCCAGCTGGATAAACTTGTTGATGAGAGTGTAATAAATTTGAATTCATACCTTGAGAACGTAAAGTAATTTCATCACCTAATTGGACAAATCTAGGTTGAGGGGTTATATCAGTCTGTAACATATTTGCTTGGAACAAAGTATTCATTGAACCACTGCCTTCACCTGGCAAATATAAAAGATCTAAATGAATTTTAAAAAATAGCATGTAAAGTGCAGTAGGAATTAAAATCAAATAAAAGATTCTTCTGATCCAAAATTTAATATAATTGTAAGCATTGAACTTCACATCCCAAAATTTAGCCCATAAATCAACAATGGTATAAATTCCAACTACTGCAGTAACAAAAAGTCCAACCCATTTGATACTGCAAACACAACCAATACTTAAACCTAGTAAAGTAAACCAAAAATCGATTTTGCCTGATTTACCTTCTAGTCTTCTAAATCTATTAACTTGAGATAGACAATAGTATGTTGTACCTGTAAAAAAGAATAAAAATGAATCAAGTAACACAAATTTACCTAAAACGATGAAACTTGATTCAAAACAAATCATTAGAGTAATCAAATATGTGGTTAACCAATTTTTTCCTAAACTACGACATGTATACCAAGCAATTGGTACAATGGCAGAGCTAAAAAAAACTTGAAATAATCTCATACCATAATAATTGATTTGGTCAGGATATGTCGAGCCTGACTCAAAATTAAAGTCAATATTAGAATTGTAGCCGACTAACCATTCACTTAAACCACATAACATTTTACCTAAAGGTGGATGAACATCATGATAAAATGTGTGTTTGTTATAAAAAGATCCAAATTTTGCAAAATGTGCTTCATCCCAAATAACTGTATTATTAGCACCAATATCTTTATGTCTCAAATAAAATGACACAATAGTGAAAATTATAGGTGCAACATAATCGTTGAAGTTTTTCACCATTGTACTGTCCTTCTTATTAGAGGATTTTTCTGGTATCTTTTCAGATCTTGTTTCAGACGTATCATCTTTTTTTTCATGGGCCGTCTTGTTTGTATCGTCACCTTCAAATTTAAAATTCTTTTTGAACAATGCTTCACCCAAACTTCCGTCCTTGGAATCCTTATCGCCTTTTTCCCCTTCGGAATTTAATGTTTCAATTTCTGTTAAAGTAGAAGATTTGCCTGTTGTTTTTACCGATGTTGTTTTGCCTGCTTCTTCTTCTTCTTCTTCATGTGTTGCCATATCTGATAATGCAGAGCCCCTCCTGTTGAACAAACGTCCCAATTCTTTCAGCTCCTGCATATCCAATTTGGACAGCATTCTGTTACGCATTGGCATCGTGGTGTATTGATCTTATTGGTGCTGTTCAATGGTTTATTAGGCGTGCTGCTGCTCAAGTACCTGCCCAAGTACCTGCTCAAGTGTGGTGGTGTGTTTAATTTCATAAGCAACCCAAGTAAAACGGAGCAACATTTCAGCCGCGTCTTTGTTGCTGTGCGTTGAGTAAATCAAGAGGTGGCATATGAGGATAGATAGATATATGAATAGATCAATGTAAGCTGAAGCATTGCAAGGGACACTGGAGCAGATACAAGAGATGGTCTAGGGGAATTGATTTTTTACGGACAGCTTTATATAGCTTTATATGGCTTTATATATATTTATATAGATTGTAAAAAAACATCATAAATCATAAATTGGAATCAAAATTCAGATAGTCCATTCCAGAATAGAGATCGTTCATGGACATTGTAGAGCCTCCTGTTAATTGCTGAGAAAAATGCTGTTGAAAAGTGGATTGTCTTCCGGCTGTTGTTGGAGTTGTTGGTGCAGTTATTCCAGACATGGTCTGTTGCTTGCTACGCAATGCGTTGATATTAAGTGATGCGGTAGATGACGAATGGTGTAAAGGCGGTAGAGATGAAAGCGAAGATAAACCAAGTCCGCCATTAAAATAGGTCTGCGATTGTTGTTGTGGTTGTAATTGCAATTGTCTGAGTCTAGTATTGTTGTTGTTTGTGGATAAAACACTATGAGAATGTGATCTAATAAGAGAAGGAGTTGCAAAATTCATGAGTGGGGTTGCAGACTGTTTTGGCTTACGAACAATTGTCAAAACAGTTCCATCATTATAATCTTCCATTTCTAAAAAATTAGAAATGGTTTTAACTTTCTGTTTCAAATCCGAAGATAAACTAGATTGGTAAAATGAAATTTCAGTTCCATTTGCCTTTGATATTACTAATTTAGTGTAAAATTCTAAAATTTCAGGATTGTTGAAATCAATATCCGATGGTGGATTTGGTAGTTCAGTTGAAAATATTATAGGAGCAGTTTTTTCATCATTAAGTGTATTATTTAATACATTATTGGTGATTCCGCTAGAATAAAATCCATTGGTATTTTGTGAACTATGTCCATTGAACCCACTAATTCCATTTAATATACCAATTCCATTATTGTTATTGTTGTTATTGTTGTTACTATTAGTATTATTTGTAATATTTGTGTTGACACTGGTATTGGCATTACCATTAAAACTAGTCGCTGCTGAAATGAGAGGATTAGATAAATGTGGTAAAGCCGAAGAAGTGGAAGAAGTTGTTGAATAAAGAGAGGCTAAAGAGGTTGAAGAATTTGAACGATGTTGTTCCTCTAATTGACATTTTTTCTCCTTTTTTTCTCTTTCAATTCTTTCACGTTCTTGAATTGGCAGCATTTTCTTATATTCAACACGCAATTTCCTACCTTCGATTTCTTTACCATTCATAACTGAAACAACCATTGAAGTTTCTTCAATTGAATTAAAATTGGCAAATGCTAAACCTCTAAAAACTCCATTGTCAAAATGATAATTAAACGCATAAGGCAGAGGTAAATTAAGTTTTGACATCACATCAAGCAGCTGTTCTTTTTTAATAGCAAATGGAATATTTTTAATGACAATTGCCGTTGGGATCAAATCATCATCTTCTAATTTTTGTTGTTGTTGTTGTTGCTGCTGTTGCTGCTGTTGCTGCTGTTGCTGCTGATGTTGATGTTGTTGCTGATGTTGCTGCTGATGTTGCTGCTGTTGCTGCTGTTGCTGCTGTTGCTGCTGTTGGAGCTGGTGTTGTTGGAGCTGGTGTTGTTGATGTTGCATTTGATGAAGTTGTTGAATGTGCTGTTTCATATATGTGGGTTGTCTCAACTGTTGCTGTTGAGTGAGCATGCTTAAATTAGTGGCGACATCTGTACTTCCTGTTGAATGCGATGACAACGGGTTAAAAAAAGACTGATTAAATTGTGCCTGTTGGGCCTGTTGCTGTTCAATCCATGGAGTCACATTCCAACTCGAAGAAGAATCGATAGTTGAAATGGAAAAATCATTAAAGTTGTCATTGCTGTCATCATCATCATTATCATTATCATTTGTATTTGCATTTTCATTTGCATTTTCATTTTCATTAAAGCTTTTGTTGTTATCATTTACGTCGTTATTAACATATGTCGTCGTCTCATCAATTCTATCATGTGTCATGTTTTGCGTCCCATCTTGTGTTCTATCTTCTGTAACTTTCTTCTCCATCGCATTGCCTTCGTTGGCTATATTAGAAGAATTCACCGTTGCAGCTGCTGTATCTTTGTCTGTCTCTGTTTCAAGCTCCGTATCGATTTCTGCTTCTGTTTCTGTCTCCGTCTCGCAATACATGTATCCTTGTGAATATGACCCATAAGAATCCTGCGAGTATCCGTTACCAAAATATCTTGACTGTGATACCCTTGAAGACAACACAGAATTGCCCGTTGTTTCTACTGACAGCATTTCTGTACCCAACATACCGTCAAGTATATTGCTATTTGGTGCTTGGCTCGTATCCGGTGTTTTCTCTCCGCTCATTTTTTTCCTACTGTCTATGCCTGTACCTGTGTTTACGTCTGTTAGATCCATCAATCCACCTTTCTAAGTAACTATTTCGACAACCTGATCCCGTGCCTACTCTGCCACCTCTGCTCTGCTCTGCTCTGCTGTTGCTAATGCTCATACCTCTGTTCCTGCTTCAACTCGTGCTCGTGCCTTCTGCCCCTTGTGCAAAAAAAACCGCCGCGTCGATCGACGTGGCGCCACACCTGAATCTCAACAAAGGGTTACCCGGTCTTATGGCAAATAGCGCCGTTTGTCTTGCTTGGTCGGCGGTGCAGGGCGCTGCGCAGTTGTGCGGTGCGCTGGCCTGGGGTTTTACTGGGCAGGTTTGCCTGGAGTCAAACGGATTGCCCGCAAAGTTGGGATTTTACTGGGGAAAGCCCCCAGTAAAAAGCGCGCGTGTCCCAGAACAAAATTGCACCCCCCGGTTTTGGCCAAAAACACGGTTTGAAAAGACAACACATAAGCAGAAGAATAGATAAATGGATAGATTGATTGAAGATCTAGAGATATATCCACACACACACATCGTCAAACAATCTAATGTCTTCTGCAATCCCAGGTGGTGCTAAAACTTTAGCTAAGAGAAAGGCAACTTCGGAAAACAAGGCCAAACAACAGGCCCAAAATCAACCAAACTCTTCCCGTTCTGCAGGTGCAGGTGGATCATCGTCTTCGATGTTGAAAATCTTTAATGAAGAAGCACAAGGCTTCAAGGTTGATCCATTGGTGGTTCTTGTCTTTGCTGTGGTATTTATATTTTCGGTCGTTCTCTTACATGTGCTTGCGAAAATCAGTGGTAACGTGTTCTAGTTCACGATAACGCACGCTGATATACGTTTATTTAAAAGTTATATATACAAGTTATATCTATATTGTGCTTACATATCTTTCAACAGAGTTTCAATAACTAAATGCGCATGCTCGATATCGACAAGATGTCTGTGTTGAGAGGTTCCGGTGTCCTGGATTGTCCAGTTCCATTCATGCTTCTTGGCTTCGTAAACTTGTTGATACTGCAGGCCGAAAAATACACCTCTGGTTTCGATTTCAACCATGGGGTACTTATTGGCAATAATTATCTGTAATGGAATACCAATCGCTTTGCTTTTCGAAAGCTTGCGGCCAAATCCAATGTCCTGACTATCGTCAACTTCGTATCTGATGTCCTTCTCGTGTAGGTTGGAGATGAATCTGGAAATTCCCTCTTGTTCGTCCTCTATCATATTTTTGTCACTACTTGCAGTTGAAATTTTACCGCCCTTTATAATACTAACTTGCAACGGTGCAATTGTGGCAGGCCATCTTAAACCTTGATCGTCCCTGAGGATTTCTCCAATGGCTCCGATTATTCTGCTAACACCAATTCCATAGCAGCCCATTTCAAACGGTTTCTTCATGTTGTTTTTATCCATGAAAGTGCCTTCGAGTGGTTTACTATATTTATCACCAAGATAAAAGGTATGGCCAACTTCTATTCCTTTCATTTCTTTTAAAATTCCCTTCTCACAGCTTGAGCAAACATCACCCTCTTGAGCTTCCGTAATATCCAATCCTTCAAATGAAATCATATGGTTTTTACTGAATCTGACAGGCAAGTCTGGCATTTTGGTACCTGGTCTGACATTTTGATCGATAATTCTATAAATACTCTTGAGATTATCGATGTTATTTTCTTCAAATATTTTTAATGCTTTATCACCTTGAATCTTTTCATTTATATCAATTAAATCTTCTTCTTTAATGAATTTGAGTGAAACTTTACGTCCTTTTGGATAATAGATACAAACCAACTCGTTCTCCATATTTAGATAATATGAAACGTCACTTTCATCAGCTACATCTCCAATTAAATTTCGAACTTTTTCAATATTACCACAACTACCACATTCGTTACATTTAACAATTTTATCTTCACCGATTTCACTTATAATATGCCATTCATAACTCAAATCACCTCCAATATCTCCACTATCTGCATTTGCTTGAACCCATGGTAATCTTAAATCGTCAAATATTTTCGTATAAACTTCATTCATCTTATTAAAACTTTTCAATGCTTCTTCTTTACTTGAATCAAAACTGTATGCATCTTTCATGTAAAATTCTCTACCTCTCAATAATCCACCTCTAGACCTAATTTCATTTCTATATTTCCTAGTCAATTGATAAACGATAAATGGCATTTTTTTATAACTACTCAAAAATGGTGTAACTAAATTGGTGATTTCTTCTTCAGCAGTTGCTGTAAGACAAAATTCTTCAATTTTAAATAATTCATTGTTATTCCATCTACCAGTTTTATTCCATATATTACTATGCGATAAACTTGATAATGAAACTTCAACACATCCAACTTCTTTATGACGTTTATGAATAATACCACTCACATTATCTAAAACAGATTTACCCAATGGTAACCAGTGTGTTAATCCCGCATTAGGTTGTGAAATAAATCCTAATTTTATTAACAGTTCACTTGTACTCAATTTACTTATTTGTTTTGCACTCAAATTAGGTGGTGGATGTGAAAATACTGTCAATGTACTTACCAAACCCTTCATCTTATCTACTGATCCTTTAGTACTTGTATTTGTAATGTTATATGAGAGCACTCCAAGTTTTAAACTATATAGATAAAGGATATACAAATATATCTACGTCAAAACCTCAACATTTGCTTGATTCAACACATAATTTGAGATAAAATATGAAAAATAAAAAAAGTGTCTTTAATTTTTTTGGTTCACTCATTTATTTTACAACAAAACGGTCTTATATATGTCTATCGATGTATATATATGTATTCTATATATTATTTCTTATCATTACTTCTTGGCCTCTTGTATAATCAGCCAATTCATCATTACCAATGTCTTGAAAAATTCTAAATCCATGAAAATCTACTGTCAATATTTCAGAGATTATTTTCCAAACTTCAAGCTCTAAATCTCTACCTAAAACTTTTCTGAATTCTACTTCATTGCCATCTTTCTCTGCATTCCTGACTAGGTTCCAATGTCTCTTTTTTTCCTTAAAATAACCAGATTTTAACATTTCATTGATTTGAAGCTTTGGATAATTCATATGTAAAAATAAATATTTATTAGTATTCATTGGATCCATTTGCAGTATTCCTTGACCTTTGTAAAGACCAGACTTATCTTTCAGCCCAAATGTTTTAGTCTTTTGGCCTGTGATTAAAAACGAATCCTCGTTTACCACTCTGCTTGCCAAATAAAAAGTTTCTTTATCACCTTCACCAGGGAATCCTTGACTAAATAATGGATAAAAATATTCGGGCCCATAAAAATTATAATAATACGACAAAATCAACGTTTTCAAATGAGTTTGTTTATTAATTAGAATTTGACCTGATTCAACTGAAGGTGTAGTAGAAATTGGATTAGAAAACCCTGATAAACCTGACATTTTATAAAATTTATAATTAGTTGACCTTTTCCAAAAATCAGGCCAAGAAATAAATCCTGTTTTTAAATACATTAAATTTGAAAAAATCTGATCTGTATGAACTAGGGGTATATTATCGGAATCTAAATATAAAATTTCATCAAATGTTGAAAGTAATAATGCTAATGATTTGTACTGATATCCACTCATTTGTTTAATTTGACTGCTACTCAAAAAATCACTGAAATATGAACATTTGACATTTTTATAAACTGTACTGATCTTATCACAATAATGATCATTAGAATCTTTTAACGGTATAAAAATTTCAACGGGGATATCATCATTCATAACACTCCGAATAAATTTAATTGATAATATGGTTAACCAATAATATTCTTTCCCTGAAACATACACAACACCTTTACCTTGATTTCTCCCCAAACTAGATTTCAAACTCTTGAATAATTTATAATCTTCATCTAAATACTTGTTTAGCAATTCCTGATGTAACCTTGAAATTTCTTGTTCTTGTATTTCATCTACTTGCAATATATTTCCCAAAACCTGCTCATTCAATTTTGCGTCTGAAGTTGATCCGTAAAATTGCCAATATTTTTTTGGTTCCAAATTATAATTTCCAAATTTGTCACATTTTGGTTTAAGAACACTGGAAAATAATGATGTATATCTAGAAACGTCCGATTTATGAATCAAACTACCTAAAACAAACAACTCCGTACTTGAACTATTCAAAAAAGACATTGAAAATAGACATATTGTTACTAATATCGAAATCAATGAAAATTTTCTCAGGTATTTTTTTATTTTAAATATAGAATAACCCATCTCTCCTCCCCTTCTTTAACAACTTGTTAAATCGATTATCTAGTAATTGTTTTTCCAAGCAAAAGGATCAGCTTTTAATGGAAGTCGGTTTACTCTTTTTTATTTGAGGTGGAGACAAAGCAATTGCCTAATACGGAAACCGTTTTGCAAAATTCCACTTTCAACTGGAACGAAACACAATAAAGTGAAGAATGGCCCTTTCATCCATCTACAAAATACAATCTCCGAATAGTTTTATTTAGCAGAAAATTACATTCATCTAATGGGTTTGAAGTTGAAATAACCTTGGTTGATTGGATAGGGTGTAATTTGTAAAATGTTTTCTTTATTTCGTTCGGCATATTTTTTATCTTCGTCTTAAAATATAAATTATCTCTAACTAGAATACAATATATAAACAAACATACATTACGAACATGAACAGTTTGGAATGTGCAGTCGTGTAATAATTCAACAAAACAAATAGCAAAAGAAAAAAAAGCTTCAGGATTTACCTTACATATAAACGTTTAGGGTTTGCATATTAAAAATAAAACAATCAAAACATAAAAATACCCTTACCAACAACGCTCCACTCCTTTTATATAACTTAACCAGATGCTGGATCTTGTAATTGTAATGATTGCATGTATATAGATGTCTGATCTGGTAACTGGCTATGTTATTAAAGACAAAAAGAAAAAATAACAATACTACTGCCAGATAGGTGAAAAATAAAGTCCTAGGGTTGAAAGTGAAAAAAATCTTAAAACTTTTACACACATATCTATTTATATATTATTCATGACTATGTGAAAGTCTCGTATTGCATCCCTAGTGGAGATTTATCCGATCTTCTAGATTTAATAGAATGAAAATCTTGATAATCTTCTTCTGTTGTTGTTGAAGAATAAGTAGACCTTTTCTCAATTAATGAACTCAGTGAATTCATTGAATTTTGTGAAACGGATGTGACGGGTGTTGATAAAGAATGTATCGGTTCCGTCAAAGTCGCATCGCCATCTTCATCATTATCATGTGGTACGATATTTAAAATTCTGAAATTTCTCAAATTTTTAGGTTTTGGGTTTTCATTTAAAAACTCATCGTGTAGTGTTTTCTGTAAAGCTGACACCATGATGGTTCTTCTCTCATCCTGAATTTTTTTCCTGTATATTTTATCTATATTTTTATTCTCTAATTTCAATCTTTCAACAGAACAATATAATTGTTGAATTTCAAATTTAAGCATTTCCATTATATCATCCTCGGTAAGATTACCATCAGTTGATTTCAATAAATTGGTATCAATTTCATATTTTTTTAATGACTTATCAAAGGATTCCTTAATTGACGGTATTTCGTTAATAGATTCAAACAAGAAAACAAAGTTTTCTTTTCGCTTTATAAAATTTGGTGCCTTTTCAATAAAACTTCTAGTTATTCCTGTTAATTTACCAACCAAGTCATCATTTTTATTTAATTCATTTCTTAAACCTGTAATATCTTTAAAATATGATTCATTTTGTACAATCAAATTTTTGCTCTCACTTTCAATCATTTCGTAATTTTTAACTAATTCATTATATTCATCTTCTAATCTTGAATAATGTTCATCATTGGCAACAATTGAGTTTGAATCATGTCCTAATTCAATATCTTTTAATCTTTTCTTCAAGCTTCTATTTTCTAATTGTAATCTCTGTATAATTTTATCCTTATCATTTTCCAAATTTTTACTTTTTAAAGATTTATGGTATGTTTCTTCATCAATTGATTCCCAATCTTCCTCTTGTTCAATTGAATCCATATAATTTAATGTATCAATTATATTTTCATCTTTGACTCCCATCAAAGCATTAAATGATATCTTTCTAGCATTCTCTTCATTATTTAAACTCATTGGTGATCCCATAACTCCTCCACCTTGTGATGAAAATCTTCTTTGAACTGGTATTGGAGATCCGCTGGTCCTTCTCAAATTTAATTGCAATGAAGGTTGTGATTGTATACCTAATTCTTTACTATTTAGATACATAAATGATTCACGATAATTATTTGCACTCCTCTGTTTAGATAAAGGAGCTGGTTGATAATTAGGTTGTTTTTGCTGATGTTGTAGATATTCTTGATTATATTCTTGATTATATCCTGGATTATATCCTGGATTATAGCCCTGATTGTATCCCTGATTGTATCCCTGATTGTATCCTTGGTTATATCCTTGATAACCTCTATTATATCCTTGGTTATTCATTTCAGTATATACCTGATTGTTCATTTTATTATGCGGTTGCTGAAATTGCTGTGGGTATCCTTCTTGTTGTTGTTGTTGTTGTTGATGTTGATTTGGATTGGCATTATTATTTAGATTTTGATGTCGTTGTTGATGAAGGCCTTGATTTCCCGGATTCACCGGAATTCCTTGGTTGTATCCGGGATATCCATTTGAATATCCTGCAGAGGGATTAAGCTGGCCTGGATGATTCAAATTCATCGACTGCAATAATTCACTACTTTTACCACTATTCATCGACACATTATCTAACAAAGATCCTTTACTCTTTGACACACCATAATTTAACATCATCACACTCTGTGTCTTATTCTTGTATTTCCGTTTCGTTTCTAGCTGACTTGATAAGTTGGTCTGTCTTAACCCAACTCTTGCAATACCTGTACCTTGATCTCCATAAATGTCTTTATCTTCCATAATTGCCGTATCCTAATTTTGTTATTTCTTCTCTTTGTACTATATTACCCTTTTGTGATATTTCTCTACTAACTGTTCTATTTTTCGTATTTTCTATTTTTCGTATTTGTCCTATTTGTTCTATTTGTATTATTTTTACTATTTCATCTATTTTTCCTTTCTTCTCCAAAACAAGCTAACTCTCTATTCGATAAGCACCTCTTGTCTAGCAAGATAAACAAACAAAAAAGCAATATACAACAAGTCTGTTCAATAACAAATCCAAGTGCTGTCTGTCAAAGGTCTCGTAATATCACCTTTCCAATTTCGTTTAACCTCCGCAACTGAAAAACTCAAAAAACTCAAAAACGCGTTTTGTTCATTTCACGCGTCAGTTCACCACGAGAGGACCACAGGACGAGAAGACGTTCCTATTGTTTGTCTTACTCGTGTTCCTATACGTATTCCCTAAACCGGAACTGTTTCGTTAAACGGTGTGGATGATGGCTTGTACAATATTCTTTTGTGCTGAACAATCCATGTGAATAAAGGCGCTTGGTTTTTGGCGTTTTTTCTTTTGGTTTTTGGGTTGTTGGTCATATGTAATGAAACTCTGGCCACAGAGATTCTAACCACAGATATCCAAACCACTGAAATTCTAATCACAGATCTTCGAACCACGGATTTCCTAATCAACTAATTAAATGCTATATTGTGTAAAACATTCAGACGCTCTGTTAACCAAGTAATATTTTAAGAATGTAAATTCCAGCTTCAAAAGCTGTAGAAAGGCATCATTGTAAAGTAGAGACTTTTCCATTCTTCCAAACATACCCTTCAATAGAGAAAAGCAAATATATCTAGTTGTTGCTATTGATACATTATTGTAATTATTTTTGTTTTGCTTTTTTGGATGTACTTAATTCTCTGATATTTTTTGTTTTCATGAACATGAAGTATATCTAGACAAAAAAGAAATACCAAAATGACACAACTGCTGAATGTACTGGTTTTATATACTTATTAAGTATTATTGCTTGCTACCAGCTCTACATGGATAAATATCCTTTGTTTTAGAGGTACAGCAGTGCTTGTACAGCTACTTAGTGCAATGTTGCCCTTACAACAGAACACTTTGTCGTGGTAAATACAACAAAATATTTATACTTTTCGTTGGCGAGAAAACGTGGGAAAAACGAAGGAAAACAAGCGAAGAACCGAGGGGAAGCTTGTGGGAGTGGAGGTAGCGCTGGGGCGCCCAACTTCTGTTTCAAGGGGAGATTCGGGCGTCCTCAGTGGGAATCTTGAATGTTTAAAACACGCCGCCCAGCGCCACAGTTGTTTACTTCAAATTTATGATGATAAGCCCCAAATTAAAAATACTTGATTTTATATAAATTGTAAACAACATAAACGAAAAGAACTAAAAAAAAGAAAAAAAAAGAAAATAAGTAAACAAAGACTCCAGCAAACATAGCAGGAGTTCAGTGGAAAGCTAACAATGATTCATGCTACATTTCTCTAAATGCCTTTGGAATCTGTAACTTCTATCAAATCTTCTATTACATTGGTTGCATTTAAATTTATCGGTATGCACAATTGAGTGTCTCGTTAGGTTTTCCTTTGAACTTAATCTTGTACCACATTGGTTACATTTAAAGTGTAAAATTTTCCCCAGATGAACTCTATTAATGTGTTCAGTGAGTCTTGTTTTTCTCGTAAATGAACTTGAACATTTTCTACATTTGAATTGTTTTTCTTGTTTCTCTTGTTTTTCAGTATATTGCTGAGAGGAGGCAGCCGAATTCCTCTTGACGATATTTTTACTATTGATATTTGAACTTCTTCTTCTACCTCTAATGGATGTTGAAGATGTGGTTGAGCCCCTTCTATTATTCAGGGTGAAGTCTTCATCATAAATATCATCATTAATATCCTCATTAATATCCTCATTAATATCCTCATTATCATCATTGGTATCATTGGTATCAAAAATAATTTCCTTATAATTATCATTAGCAGGAGAATTTTCTTCATATTCACAAGCTTCATTTTCAGCTTCTTCATCGTCATAGTCATTTTCAGCTTCAGCTTCAGCGTCATCTTCATTTTCACTACTTTCAATCAAATCTCCGGTATTATTAGTATTGTTGTTATTAGTACCTAATTCATTGATAAGATTATTCTTAACCAACACTGGACTTTCTTTAAATATGCCAACATCGTTTAAATTATTTAAATCAATTAAATTTTGACTTGGTAGTAAAACATGTAGTGAAGATAATCGTTCATCATGTACTGTAATATCAGTTTGAAGTGAATTATCATTAAACATTATATCAGCAGTATCAATTGTATCAGATGTTAAAGTATCTGCATCAAAATCCGAAGTGCGTCCACTATAAGAATGTGGAGATAATGATAGTTCACTATCTGATGGGGTATTTGCACTTGGATAGTAATATGGTTTTTGAATGTTATATTCTGAATTTTGAACTTTGTGCAACTGACTTGGCTGCTGTGGGTATGTAAATAGATTACCATTATTAACAACCTGTTGTTTTTGTGGTAATTGGTTTGACGTAGTCAAAACTGATGCCGATGCCGATGCCGATGCCATTGCACCTGTCATGGATGTTGAAACAATCGATTCGTGTTGTGGGAAAAACAACGAGTTGTAATCAAAATTCAACGGAGTCAAACATCTTGGGGTGAATTTGAAATCTTGAAACATCAAACTGTTCATGTTTACCGCATTTGATGGATAATCATTATAATTTTTCTCAATCACAGGGGCTGCATTTTCAACAAAATTCAAATGATTTGAATTTTGATTCTTGCCCTGGTTGTTACTTTGACTATTTATAAATGCATTCAAGATGTTTGAGTTGGAATTACTCATTATATTCGAGCCAGCCAAGTTTGCATGTGGAAATGTCGCAACAGGCGCATGAATTGATGCAGAACCAGAACCAGCTGTTGCTGTAACAGTAGAAGAATTAGGGTACAAATTGGATGTACCGGTAGGATATGAATTCATATTGGTATGTGTTTGTAAAAAATAATTAACTTTAATATAAAACTCAAAAAAGAATCAGATACCTCCTTTCACCCAATTCTGCAGAGAATGTACTACTTATATACCTACATTGCAGACGTTATCACAAAATTACAACACGCTGCGGAGGCCGGACTTGAGTTTTTAGGGCGCCACCTGGTACATAATCTAAACTTCCGGAGTACATAACCCGACATGCATTCGCTTCCCGCTATTTTTAAAAAGTTCCATCATGTTCCACACGCCAGATACACATTTTTGACTCTTAAGGGCATACAAATGCCCTAATTACGTAGGAGTTACACACATTAATTTTGCAGCCAGAGCTGCTAAAACAAAACGACAAACCAGCTTTCTATGACCTACACAGTCTTTACTATTTCTCACTATTGCTGGTTCCCCAATCTACATTAAAGGCCATTACGCAATGTATACATCTACCGTTCAGGTCTGTAGCACCGTACGACGCCCCCTTTTTTACTGCTTGCTAGATCTCAATTTAGCGAGTGTTCATATAAGTTAGGTCGAGCGCTTAGCACCGAACTACTGCCCCGCACCCATCATCTTGGAACTTGCCCCGTAGAATCGAAATGACTCCCCACAATCTATTGAATGTTTAGTGGGACACCTGCAGGCCTGGGGCGGTTTCCGAAAGAATCTTATTGCCGAAGGTTTTAAGATCTGTCAATAATCCTCCAGTTAGCAATTCTAACTAAGGGACTAGACCGTAAGGTTTAGGTGGAAGAACAAGATTCCGTCAGCTGAGTAGGTTAGTAGATGCGGCCAACACCTCTGTTCATTTTAGACTTTGATCCTTGGGCTTCCATAGACGCTGTTACATTTGTAAAACAAGCAATGTCAAAAATAAACTTTGTTAGTAATTTTCACAAGCAGACAATTAAGCAGAATTTAGAAGATAGCTCAAATAAAACTTCGGGATCTCAGTCTCTTAGTTAGGTCACCCTAAGCAAGCGAGGAAAATCACTGCAAAAAATACAACATATTGCGTGCAGGACATAAACTAACAGCTAGAATGACACGATCCCATAATCTAGTTCTTTACCAGCGTCATCCGAATCTGGTACCGCAACAAAGTTAACTTTGTCTAGATGCGCCGAAAAATGGCTTTCGATTGTTCGGTTTGAGAACGGGTTCTCTGAATCTGGCGATATCCGTGTTTTTCTTCCTTTTGACTTTAACGCCGCCGTCTTAAAATTTCAACATGGACGATCGACCGACATCGGCTATATGCCAAGATAATTGTGGTGGCATATATCTTGCTATATTTCAAAGCAGTCTTTTACGTTACTGTAGGTTCTACATTGTTGCGCTTGATTGTAGTATTGGCATTGTACCATTGTAGGAGCGCACATACAAAATTCCTATTCAGAATTTTTGAACGGTATTAAAACATGGCAGGTATCAAGATCTACCAAGACATAGCACGATGTAGTACGATATTGAATGGTTTCGGGTTTATGGAATGTTTGTTGGCTGATAGTGAACCCAGTACGGTTTGCCAACCAGCTAAGGAATATTTTGCTCCATGTGTTCTACAGCTCAGAAAAACTATAACCTAAACTGTAAATAAAACGATTAATTTCAACGTCTGCAAGAAAAAAAGAGTTTGCTGCATTTTACCATTTTTTTCCCTCGAAAAATAATCTCGTGTGCATGCCGATTTGACCGTGCTGTCAAAAAAAGAACCTCATCGAATTTTTTTTACGGCGGCTGAATCTACAATTAATGCGCTCCGAAAATCATTGCATTAAACAGGCCTCTTTTTTTGGGAAACAGTCTAAGACAATTTCAAATAGGCAGGTATTCTGATACAGAATAGCTGTATTGTAATTTGCTCAATGCCAACTGACATGAAATTCTAAAACATTTTGCATTCAGCTTTTAGTTAATGAAAATCATTTTCTATGTTTTGAATCTTGTAAAACCCAAGTTCTTTTTCTCAAACAACAAATCTTATTGTGAAAATTATTTCTCCTTATCTTTTTCGATGCGCATAATTACAAGCAAGATAAAATTACAAGCAAAAAAAATAGTTTAAATTAAACTTTCACATTTCGAGTTCTTAGCACTTCTTTCTTAGCATCATAAAATGTGTTTAAAATTTGTGTCTTTGGGTCTTTAAACCTTTGTCACCAGATGTAGAATTTTTTTACTTTTCTATATTTCGGTAATAACACTTTCTAAGCTCAAAAGAACAAGACCGAAGAGAAATCTTTCTTGTATTTAAATTTTGTATAAGAACACCCAGCCACTTCCAAAAATTGTACAATTTCTAAGTTTTATTATGTACTATACATGCTGTACTATACATGCTGTCCTCTACATGCTGTACTTTACATCGTACACTCTACACCTTCTTTTTTTGCCTTTGCAATTTCACTATCTCTTTTGTTATTTTCTTTTTCCTCATATAATATTTTTTTAAAGTGACATCAATGTTTAAAAGAAATGGCATCTACTTATGTAACTTTGTCTAGCCTTAAATTTAGCGCCGACCCTAGTGTTTGTAAATTTTTTTAGTTTTCTATAGTGTTATGGAATATGGGGGGTGCACTATATGCATGCGCGCAAGTCGCTTTGCATTGTTTATTTCCTTTTCTCTAAATTGGTTTATTTCGGGCTAATAAGCTGTAGAAGGGTGTGGAGTGTAAAATGAAACGATACTTGAAGAGTCTGCATATATTTCTATACGTTAACATACTCTTTCGCCCGAAAGATAGATGGTTAAGAAATTCTCACCTTACCTACATGAAACTCGGTACCAGAATTATCTCAAAAACCATTAGCTGTTATCGGTATTTAGTAATGTACTAGAACCACTGTGCATGGTAATATCACCACCCCATATAAAGGGAAATCGCTTGCACACTAAAACTGCCCGCCCTCTTCACAAACTAAAAATTGTTTTATTTTTTTGCTTCTTTCGCACTAAAATAATAAAAACAATGACCGGTTGTTTTTGAAAAAAAGGATCTGCGGTGTGGTTTTTGGGTTGCATTGTTAAAACCACCTAGAGCTTGGAAGATCATGGCAAGCACTGATGGTTTTGATAATAATCCTGGGACGGGAAGTCTGTATACAGTAGATAAAGTGTATAAAGTTAGACACCACCCCACCGATAGAGTAATAGTGAAAATATATAACGCATTTTAAATATTTTTTTGTTTGGCCAATTCCTTAAATACTTAGTAGAGGTAACACTATTCTTTGATTAGAACTGTTTTGAAATTAGTGTGATTTTGCAAATTAGTTCCTAATTATTGCAGGAAAAAAAGAAATAGTGGCATAATAAGTACGCACACACAAATATTTATTATATACATATAATATACCTAATCACATCAATCGTACATCATGAACACTGCAAGCAAAACAGAAACACCTGAATATTTAAACTTAGCCCATCAGTTTTTAGATACCAACTTTTTTGAGGCCACAAAAATTAACAAATTCAACATCCTACCGATAATCAGTACCAATCCTGTTTATGAATCTTTTATTAGAGCAGAGCCTCCCGTTGCAGTTGACTACTTTTCATATGATTTAACGTCCAAACAATATCACAATTGTTGGAAAAGTATTTCCAACAATCAATTTATGAAACCGTACGAATTATCCAACGTTGATAATATCACAAGATTAAGAAGTATCCAACAAACAGATGATCTAATGACATTTTTACCAACAACATCTCAGGCCAGATTAGAAAATGCGTGCTGGAGAGCTTGGTATAAAAAAATCAATAACTTGAAAGAACTTGACCCAACCGATATCAATTGGTTTAAAGAAAACGACGTTACTGTTTTGTATGGCCCATTAATTGATGATGATGAAGACCATTTAGAACAAGATATTCCAAGCAAGAATGATGTTGCTAATGATGATAACAAACTTTATATGGATATTAATTTAGATGGCGACTGCCATTTAAATGCTTGGAATATCTCAACTTCTACATCAAGTGAAAGTTCTTCAGTCAGAAGTTCTTCTTCTAGCGAAACTGAAAGTGAAAGCGATTCAGATAGTTTATTCCAAAGACGCTACAGTATAGAATCAAGCAAAACCTCAATTTCTTGTTCATTTAATATTTCCAAATTCGATGATACCCCAAAATCTACACAACAAGAAACTAAAGAATTAAAAGGTATATTAAAAAAGAGATATATTAATACTTATACAGATCAAGGTTGCAGACCAAAGAAAAGAATTAGTTTTAATCATGAACTGGATAGCATCCGTATTATTGCATGATGATTTTACAATTTAATTGGTGTTTTCATAATAAATGAAAAACAGTAATTTTATTGTCATTGTACATAATGGGACGTTCATGGGAATCCTATTTTACTTTGCTACACATTCATACTATATAGTCTACCTACAAAGATTTCTTGACGAGCTTTTACTATACACTTTGGCTTTTTTTTTCTGCTGTTTTATGAGTTTTTCACTTACAATATCCTACAATTTTTTAAAAGAATTTCTGGTTAACAAATATTAATATTCATTGCATATTTTGCAATCACGTTGCAAACAAACAAAAATTCAAAATTATTCTTTCTTTTTTTTGGTTCTTCCTACCCCTTTTCTTTCGTACAACTTTATAATTTATTTTTACTAAGTATATCACCACGAGGTGCTATGTTTTTAACAAACGAAAACAAAAACAAAAACAAAGAACACGCGGACTACAAAGGTTATACTTCACCCTTATCTCAAAAATTCTTTTTAAAACTCTATGTGTAACGTGTTTACCATTCAACAAATACAAAAACGAGTAGTTTTTAAACTTTTCGGAAAGTTTAAAAGCGTCCCACCTGATGGGTTCATGTCCATATTACATGCTTCTATCGAGTTCTAAATGATCTTTTGTATACTTTATTTGCATCACCATACAAAACCTAAATATCACCGAGGTGTATCGTGTTCATCTATTTAAAAATTTCAAAATCAGGACACTACAACACTAGTGGCAGATCAAACAATAGATTACTCAAAAAAATACACAACATAGAGTGTTTTACCAATACCTTTGTTTTTCGTTAGAGACTCTTGTTTCCTGGTACTGATAGGCCAATTAGCTGATCCCTGAATGGTTTTACCGTCTTGTCACTAAAAAATGCCAGGTCCAGGACAATTGCTTCAGACGCTGTTCTCCAAGTCCAGACACGCTCTAAAAAACTACCTGCACCGTTGTTGCGGCTTGTAACCCTAAATAGTTGGCTTAGAGTTATGTCTGCATCGAGTCAATTCTTGAGTCAATGCTTGAGTCAGTACTTTAGTGTAGTTGTATCAACAATAAAACCCGTCAGCCGCACATGACGTCAACCCGTTGCGGCAGCAGCCTTCGGAGCGTGTCGCGTAGGCCACAGTCGAGCCCCACGGGAACCAAGCAAGGATGCGGTCTTTCTCGGAAACCGAGATTTATCGAATGTGCAAGTATACGAGATACAAAGACCCGAGATGCCGTTGGATTTATGGCAGCAGCCAAGCTGAAAGCACAAGTAGTTGTACGCACCACGAGAGACGCTTCAAAATTAATAGCAAGGACAGCCAGCTATTGGGTGTGAGACGGGGGAGGAGGGGGGCAGTTCTCGCGTGCAGCCCGAGGTTACCCTACTAGACCTAGTGCGGTTCTCACGTGCACTAGTAGTTTTAGCACCAGTGAAATAAATAGGCTAGTTTTAGAATTAAACTAATTAACGTTGCTAGTGATTAGATCTTGCAATAGTGTGTTATATAAACATTTTTCGTAGCTAGTAAACCCGTCGAGGATGCATGTTTTGAAGTTTTAACAGATAGATTAAATATATATATATATATTTATATAAACGGATCAAGATAGCCCATACTTTTTATAGAGATTTTGTTTCAGTAGTAGAGCATTTTAAAGTGTAAAGCTTTTATCAAAGCCGATGATAGCTGTGTCGTGTTGCTTTGAATTCTTTTCATGCAAAAAAGTAAAGGCAGAATGTGGATTTAAGGTTCAATTTTATATTCAACGACCCCACGTAAAACTTTAATGACACCGTATATCTCATGGTATGTTTCATCGTGGGAAATTATGCCCCTTTGATTTTTTGACTTATTCTTACGTTCACTACCAGGAACAGGCCATCTACATTTGATATTTAGCCTTGTACATTCTGTGCATGTTGGTTTTGATTCGCAACATCTTTTCTTTCTTTGACGACATGTCAAACAACCTCCTCTTGATCTTGATCTCTTGGTACTTTTTTTGGTATTGCTTTCTTTGCCATTGCCATTATTCTTAGTAGTTTCCTTCGCATTATGATCATCACCAACATCAGAATCACCTTTAATTTTTAATTTTCTTTTTTTGGAAATTTTTTCTTCAGAACTGTTGTTTTCAGTTTCATCTGCACCGTTGTTGTATTCGACACTATCATCATCATCATCGTCATCATCGTCATCATTTAATTCACCTTCAGAATTTTCGCCACTATTATTTTCTTTATCTTCTAATTCCTCGCCTTTAGAACTATTTTCATGTTTCATTAAAAACCCAGCTTCAATTCCTTCATTTGCATCTTCTTTTGTTTTACGAACATAAATTTTGGAACGCATATCATAATAAAGATGGTAATCCACATTATCTTCGTTATTATAAATAGTAGGACCATTATTGTTAGCGTTTTCCAAATTTTTGTCCTTTGAACTTTCATTTTCGTACTGTTGTTCATACTTAATATCAACTTCGTTGTCATCGCTGTTTTTGTGATCTTCTCCTTCATCGCCGCTATTATTAGTATTATTATCATTATTGTTATCATTGGTATTATTATTATTATTATTATTATTATTATTAGCGTTATTATTAATGTTATTAGATACAGCAAAATATTGGGGCGTCGCAGGATAATATAAACTGTTTCGACGTGAATCAGGCACTGAAGAAATACTTGATTTTAAATTAATAGCAGATCCTGGCTTTTGTTGTTGATAATAAAGTGACGACGTTGATGTATTTGTGTTTGTTCGAGTTGATTCGATTTTTGAAGATGATAATGTATTTGGCATTGGTTCAACTACTCTAGACAAAGGTGGTAATTGTTGTGCTTGATGTTGAATACCAAGTAAATTCTCTTGTTGCTGTTGTTGTTGTTGATATTGGGGATGATAAATGTTATTACTTATTGGTGCATGTGAGTAATTTATTGGAAATAGAGACTGTGAAATATTTTGCTGAATACCTCCTGCATAATCAATACTGGAATTTCGTGGTAACATATTTGGAAATCCTGAATCATTTGTTGAAACAAAATTCATATTCATATTCATGTTCATGTTCATATTCATATTCATATTCATATTATTACTTAAACCTGGATTCATATGATGCCCTATTATACTTGAATTTTTACGGTTATTGTGTGTTGTTAAATGCTGAACTTGATGGTGTTGTTGTTGTTGGTTTTGATAATGAGAATCTTGTTTATATTGATCGGCGTTTTGCAAATGAAGCTGGTGGAAATGGTGTTGTTGAGATTTTAGTTGATTCAAATTATCATTATAATTGTAATTATAATTATAATTGTTATTATTATTATTATTATTATTATTAATGGTATTATTATCAGCAGCAGCAGATTGCTGATTTATATTAGAATTCGGTTGTCCAGCCGAATTTTTGGCATCGTGTGTGCGTGACATATTTTCAAAAGAGACTTGAAGCCTTGTTGAAATTTAAGAAAAGAAGGTGTGGTAGTAATAATAGTAGCTACCATAAATATTGATAGACGACGCGAGTCTAGGTAATAATCTAATGCAGTAATCGTTCGATAGTTTAATCCTATATGATTGGAATTTGACACTAGACGACCGTAGGGGCGAGATTTATATGTAAACAATAGAAATCTGCCTTTCTCTCAGATGTATTAAAAAAGAGAGAGAAAAAAAGACACCGAAGTTGCGATTATCCGGTTGCAGTTGATTTATGATTAGGTTAAGAGGCCGCAGGCAGAAATTGGGTGCTCTTCTTTTTTTAATTGGTTATTTTCAGTACTTTTTCAATTTAATTATTTTTCTATGTTCATATATTTTTTAAAACAATATAGCAAGACAAGAACCGATAATTCAATTGGTGTTGCGTTAGGCCTTAGAGGGAGACTGTCTATGAAAATTCGAGATTATGGAAATCGAAGCGAGAACAAAAAAATTCAAAGAGAAATAAGAAAAGTGGATGTGAAGTGGGAATGAAAATGTAAATGAACCCGACGGTAAATGCTTAACAGGGGAAGTATGATATTTATTCAATAATCAACCAGAGATACCCAGTGGCACACCTGTTGTGTTTTATAAAAACCAAAAGAACAGAAAATAAAAAGAAAAGGAAAAAGAAAAGGAAAAAAGAAAAAACTACTCTTATTGTTTGGGTGCATAGGGGCCTGATCGGATAATTCAGTTGCATACTGTACAAATGATTCAATCATAGCTATAACCAGAGTCATACCTATGTTATGATCAACCGGAGAACCACATGCTGTAGCGTAACACATGTAACAAATGAATACAATGCAAATTCACGACAGACATATAAAAAAAGACCCGATCTTGATTCTGGCCACCTTTACTTTTACAATGTTTCCTTTGTTGTATAATCCACACTGCATGAGCCCCGACTTTGGCGCGCATAAATATATTTTTATCAATATGCAGCTCGCGGACGGTGTGTCTGTGCTGTACTCTCTGCATAAGATTCATGAATATTACATTACATTGCATCAAGTAGAAAAAAAGAAATGGGTTCTTACAACCAAGCATCCCAACGCTCCAGCTTGGCAAACATGTGGGGCATGTATTATGTACTGTAAGCGCAGTTGCTGATGCGCAGCAGTGAGTAATCTTATATACTTATCTGAGTTTAGTAGTACAAAACGTCTAGTGAATTTTTTGTGCAGAAAAATGTTTTGAAACAAACCACAAAAACAAAACAAAAACAATAGACTGTTTTTTTAGGAAGATCTGTTCGATAGATAAAATTCTTGTTAGTTTTGAAACAAATTTTATAGCTTCTGACAATTTCTAATACAACAACAGGCAACGTAAACGTTCAAAGTATTTTACCATAACTTATAAGACTAATTCTATATACATCTTTAGAACCTTATTCCAGCTATTCTGCTGTTAGACTTACACTGAAAACTATCCTTTTGTTTTAGATGATAGTTTTACCCTAGATATGTATGTAGCTAGCTCTGTCTTTGTTACATAAGCGTGTCAGCGCTCTGGAGAATACTCGGGTCTAGAGAATCAAAACCCGAGTTCAGATCTAGATAGTGCTGAAGATCCCGGTTGTTTACTTGTTATGGTAATTTTGGGATTTTCTTTTTAAGTTCTACAGGTGTGTTGATTTGCCGTCTCATACTTTTCCGATGTTGCGCGTATTGCTCGTATTGCTCGTATGGGGCTGCACAAAACTTCTCCTTTGGAACTGTTTCGGCGCCATGTGAGTTTCAGACAGAGACTAAGAAAACTCCCCCAGTTAGCGGTTGCTATTTAGCGGGTGCCAGTTACAGACACGCCAGTTGGAGGGCGCCAGTTGGAGGAGACTGTGATTTTTTCCCCGGACAGGCATATGCACACGCAGCCGCCGTGACGCAAAGCTGCATCGGAACATCTCTGTGAACTGTGTATGATAAAGCTATCGTGTATGCATAGTAACGTGGTATTCGTAAATGACGGTTTATTATGTCTATCAGCTACGGATTTTAACATAGGAGGAAACCAAGGGGTAACCTGACATAGCCGCATCTCTGGGTGCAGATCTGCATCCAGTCAATAACAAACTATTAGTCTATAGGTAATTTCTTTCGAGAAACGGCTTTTACAATGTTAGATGTCGTGCTAGCTAGCGAGCCAGTTGGCTCGTTAGTTCGCCCGTTAGCTCACTAGTTTGTTCGCTAACTTCATAGCCAGCCGACCACTAGGTCGACACTAGGACACAAAACCCGAAACATACTTTTACGACCTTGTACCTTGTAATTTCAAATTTGTTTTGTTTATTGTTCTCTATTAATAAACCCAAAACAACAGGAGCAAGCTATTCAACTGCGATACGTGTCGGATTTTTTAATGTAGTGCCTTGAATGCTTAGCAGTTAAAAATGCGACATTTGAAAATTGCATGGCTTTATTTTCGGAATTAACAAGGCTTAAACAGGAAATTCCTCACGTGTATTTTGTAATTGAAATTTTTTTCGAAAACGACAACTTGACATCATCAACGTGCATTACAAAGTGTTGATGACATCACACATATACGTATAGGTGGCATAGCTTAGGCAGAACATAATAATAGCTTAGAGAAGCTTTCTATTTGGACTTTGGTGGAGAAAGGGTCTGTGACTAGTGTGATTTTGGCGTTATTCTTTTTGGTGAATTATCCACATTGGTCTATATACCCAACGCTTTATGCAAATTACATCAGAAAAGTGCTTCAAGATTCCTTTCTAATAAAAAGTATGAGATTATTTTTGGTTCGTGGTTGAATCAATATGGCCTATTGACTGATACCCCCCCTCGTAATATTTATAATTCGCTGTCATATTCTCTGACAGCATAAAATGTACACAACAGAGCTACATAAATAATATTTTTGCCGTTGAAAATTTTATTTGATTGTTAAAAAGTACAGGATAACCAATTGGCAATATCTATGCTGAATAAAATTTAAATTGAAATAGTGTGTGTTGTCACTCATGTCAATTCTATTCTTTAGCATAAAAAGGTATCAACATCTTCAAATAGTTGCTATTGCCAGCATCACAATCTTTCAGTAGAAAAAATGAAACATTGAAACCTTAAATAAAGTTTACTTTAAAATCTAATCAAACTGTTCAGTAATTGTACCTCTCCTACTAAATAGTAATCTACCCGGATTGCCTTTCTTTCTCCTGCCCATCTTTAAATGTATAGATACACGCATAGGTGTATAGAGATATATGGGCTAAATTTGATAGCACAGATTTTCCATTTCAATATTTCCACTTGTAAATATCTGTCTTGTTGAGTTTGTATTCTGTTCTGTTTTAAATTTAATATTAAAATCATAATTTCATTAGACATAAATTATAAAGCATTACACCTGAACAATACATGTATCAGCCGTTTTTATACATAAAGAGGAAAAAAAGTGCAAATATATACTGAGATGTATATATATTAATGGCATTTAGCTTGATTAATTTTCAATGTGATTTGTGTCACCTTTGAAACAATCATCAATTTCGCTAACTCTGTGTGGCTTCCACTTAGCAGAAGTGAATGGAGTAGTTTCAGTTAACATGATATCAACTTCTTCTAATGTTAAACCTTTAGTTTCTGGAATAAGGAAAATTGCATAGACTAAACAACATGCACATAATGAACCCCAAATGAAGAAAACTTTAGCACCTAAATTACCCTTATCGGTACCAACCATATATGGAGTAATGACTGAAATGATACAATTCCATAACCAATTGGAAGCGGTTGATAATGCAACACCTCTGGATCTAATTGGTAATGGGAAAATTTCACCAATAACAATCCAAGCACCTGGACCCCAAGTGGAAGCAAAGAAGAAAATATAAATACAAATGAAAGAAATCATAGCAGAAACAGTTTTATGATTACCACCATCAACAGTACCAGCAATTGCGACAATAAATTCACAGACAAGCATACCAACTGCACCATAAATTAAAATAGTTCTTCTACCTAATCGTTCAACTGTCCAGAACGATAAAGGTGTTGAACAAACATTAACTAATGTTGTGATAATAGAAATTAAAAATTCATTTGAAATAGTACCTAATTCTTGAAAGAAAGTAGTACCGAAATAGAAAATGAAATTAATACCAGTCCATTGTTGCATCATTTGTAAGGAGGTACCTAAAATTGTTCTTCTTAAATTTGATGATTGATCTCTTAAAGAACCCTTGAAACATTGTGCCCAAGATTGGAAATAATTACCAGTTGGAATTAAAGCAGCTTCTCTTTCATGATTTTCAACAATTTCAGCTAATTCTTCTTGAACATAAACAGAATCTGATGGTTGTTGTCTTAAAATTGATAAAACATTTGCAGCAGCATCTAAGTCACCCTTTTTAACGAAATATCTTGGTGATTCAGGTAACAAGAATAAACCAATCATAAGAATGATAGCCCATAACATTTGTAAAGCAATTGGAATTCTGTAAGAACCTGAGTCATTTCTATCTTTAGTACCATAATCAACACATGAAGCTAAAAGTAAACCAATTGTAACACAAAATTGGTAACCTGCAACAATTGTACCTCTAACTTTTTTTGGTGCAATTTCGGACATATATAAAATAATTGTGGATGAAACACCACCGACACCAAAACCTGAAATAATTCTACCAACTGTCAATAAAGCAATACTAGAAGATGCAGTTTGTAAAATGACACCAACAAGGAAAACAACACATGATAAGATAATTGTCATTCTTCTACCCATAAAATCAGAGACATCACCCGAGAAGATAGCACCAAAGAAAGTACCTGCAGATAAAATAGAAGTAATAAGAGATTTTTGCCATGAATCTAATGCGAAATTATCAGTTCCATCATCAACTTTACCAGTAAAGGTTTTGATGAAATACTCCATAGCCATGACACCAGAAATATAACCAGAGTCATAACCAAAGAAAATACCACCGAAGGAAGCAAAACCACAGATAACCCATGTTCTCCATGTTAAAGGAGCATCAACTCTTTCAACATAAACAGGTTGTGATTCAATTTTGTCAACTGATATGTCATCAGTTGAAGGTCTTTCAAGACTTGTAGACATTTATTTTTTGTAAAGTAAGTTTAGTTTCTTTTTGTTATATACAAAAAGATAAAAAATAGGAATAGCATAAAATCAAAATACGGGGAAAGATGAAGCCTTTTATAGGCCAACAGATCTGCATTTGACAGAAAGTAAAAAAAAGAAGAAAATTTTGAGATTTGGGGATGCTACAAGAGTCAGCCCCACAACAGCCAAAAATAAATGAAAATAGCAGATAATCTGATGACCACCCCGCAAAAACTAAATTTTTCCCCATTTTTACGATTTCTGGAAAAATTTTCCCCAACTTTTTCCCTGTTTTTTCTGAGGCAGCGCCTGCTTTTTGCTTTAATTTCGATACGCGCAGCGTGTTTTGCTAGTAATTTTTCCATTATTTCTACATGCGGCGCCAACAGCAGCCAATCAAAACGCGCCTCCTGCACCCTGGACTATTTTACCCCGCAAATTTGTATTCGGATTATAATTTTCCCGGGGAAATGATATTTAAATACGTTTTTTTTTAAAATTTTATTTTGACAAAAACAACTTTGGTCTTTTTTTCCGTTGTTCCGTGAAAATATATTTTCGAAAACCTTGAGGTTTTCGAAACAAAACAAAACCAATGTGTTAAACAACAATTTAACAATTACACAACTTTTTTGAAGGATATTTTTCGTGTGAATTTATGGCAGTTACAGTAGCATTAACATAATCAACTTCTGACTTCTACGATTTCTAATGTTCACACTTGTTTTTGTTTTTAAGAAAGGTGGTAAAATTTGATGATGGTACTTACATGCGTGTAACCACACATTGATTGTTTGTAGTGAATCTTTACATAGTTTCCATGGATCCAATGACAACATGGTGTATTGCGTCACTCTTCTGGTTTCTATAAATTGATATATAAAAAATATACATTAACTTTATGACCAGCAGATCTCCAAAAGATGTAGATCCCCCCTTTCCATGGAGAGCAATCAATAAAAAGCGTGTTGTAAACAAGCGGGGAAACAACGTAACGTGCCAAATATTTAACGTGCCATGATGTAATTTGCCAGGATGTAACTTGCTCAAGACGTAAAGCACCAGCCCCACCAGCAACCTAGACGCAGAATCTAAGGATTATTGGCTACGGATTTTTCCCGGAAAAAAAAATGCAAGGGATCTTTATAGGGCTGGATCATTTCTTATTTTCCGGGTCAAGCCTTTTCCCCGGAGATTTATCCGGGTGAAGCCTTTTTCCCGATAATCCGGTAACCCGGTTTGGTTTTTCCTGTATTTCTCCCATACCCCTCTTTTTGCTGGGCACTATCGTACGTTCCAAACGCGTAGGCGTTTGTATCTTTATAATGGTATATACGTGTGGATCAATAGAAAGCAGGATCAAAGGATCAGATGTTAAACAACAAAAAGACTCGAGCCCAACTTGTTCGGATATTTTGCCGTAATTAGTAGATTCATATTATTCGATTCATCAGATTGTTGTTTTATCACATTATTACACAGGGTTTCGATTCGCCATATTGTTCCCTTATGATTTCTTTGTCGTTTTCAGCTTCCTTTATTTTCACTTCCTTTGGGAAATATAACTTCATGTAGTTCATTTGTGCGGTATCTAAGTTATCTACGGTAAGACTGAGTAAACATTCATTACGACAAAGTGGGCATTTATCTTCCATTGACCTTCGAAGTTTAACTAAACATCGAATACAGAATAAATGTCCACATTGAATCCGAATAGGTTTAAATGCAATTGAACAACACACAGGACAAAGATAATCATCAATTTGTGGCACTATCGTAAGTAATTTATTTGATATTATAAAACAAATATCTTTGGCAACAGAGGAATCAAGCAAATTTTCGTTGATTTTACCTATAATTGTCGGAAATTTATCCTTAGCTAACAATTGTGTCTGTTTGTCAAACTTTTTCAAAATTTTCCTGACAGCTAAATTATTAAAATTTTCATAATTACTAAATTTCAACATTTGGAAATTCACTTTTTTAAACTCATTAAATGCTATGAGAGAATCCTGTTTATGAAATTTATCTAAAATTTTTGAAGTATTAACCAAATTGATAAATTTAAAATATCGTTCTTTACTTAAATTGATATCAATTTTACCCGCTTCCCTTTCTATCGTACTGAAAAATATTTCACTTTCAATATACATTTGAAAAATTTCTCTCCAGACGTACATATCATTTCTTTTCATATTAGGTATGGTAACTGAAACTATATCGCTAGCTATATTTTCAATTTTATTTGTTATCTCTAATTCTTTCTCTGTTTTAAATTCATTCAATCCTTCTATTTCATCATACAATATTTGAAAAAATTTTGTATCTTGCAATAAACTTATACTTAATTCATACGAAACTTCCTCATCAAATGGATTCAGCGATGTATAGATAGTTTCATCATCCTCAACTTGTCTTTTTATAGCGGTTAATTGATATTCATATTTCATACTATCCAATTTTTCTAAAATTAAATTTTTCAATAACGGACTTATCAAAATACCCAATTGGGGATGCACTTCTCCATTTTCCAGCTCAAAATCGTATGTAATTTGTACATTGCTCCGTTCCACTCCGATGGATTCTAATTCTTCAACTACTTTATTAATTCTCTTTTTTAATTGTTTGTACTGAATTGCTCGCTCAATCCACTCCGAAGGAACATGGTCCTCTGTGAGGGCCTGTTGGAACACTTTGGCAAACTTCATCGTTTCCTAACTCCCGCTAACCACCCAAGTAATTGGTGTATACAAAGTCCCAACCCCGAGTTGTCTAATTACCTGTCTCTACGTGAAACATGTGGTTATAATTTAAAAATAAGAAATCTCTTTTTGTTTCATTTTGTCGTCGACGCGACGACGTTTTGGCTTTTTTCTTTGTGGAGGAAAGTTTTGTTAGGAAACCATTTGTATTTGCAAAGGCAAACAGTTGAAGCAAACAGTTGAAGCACATAGGAAGTCAGACAGTAGGATACAGAGGAAATATTAAATACCGAAGTTGCCGTTATGAACAGTACAGGAAATAGAATATATTCAGAAGCAAGAGTGTATGCAGACGCTAATGAGATACGCCCAAAAGAGTACTGGGATTACGAAAACACAACAATCCACTGGGGTGAGATTAGCAATTATGAGATTGTATCTAAAATAGGAAGGGGTAAATATAGTGAAGTTTTTTCAGGCTCATGTATTGCCAACGATCAGCCATGTGTTATCAAGGTACTCAAACCGGTGAAGATTAAAAAGATTTACAGAGAAATTTCTATTTTAAAGAATTTGACCGGAGGTCCAAATGTCATCAAGCTTTATGATTTAATTCAAGATAAAGACAGTAAAATCCCAGCGTTAATTTTTGAAAAAGTCAACAACGTCGATTTCAGAATTTTGTATCCAAAATTCCAAATTGCAGATATTAAATACTACTTTACACAATTATTAATTGCTCTAGATTATTCGCATTCCATGGGTATTATACATAGAGATGTCAAACCTCAAAATATAATGATCGACCCAACAACCAAATCATTGAAATTAATTGATTGGGGGTTAGCAGAATATTATCATCGTGGAATGGATTTCAACGTTAGAGTTGCTTCTAGATATCATAAAGGTCCTGAATTATTAATTAACTTACAGCAATATGATTATTCACTTGATCTTTGGTCTGTTGGTGCAATGATTGCCGCTATCATTTTTAAAAAGGAACCATTTTTCAAAGGTGACTCCAATCAAGATCAACTTGTTAAAATAGCCAAAGTTTTAGGAACCCCAGATTTACATGCCTATTGTGCTAAATATGGCATTAAATTATCTAGTGAATATGATGATATACTTGGTGAGTATCCAAGATTACCATGGTCTTCATTTGTGAACAAGGACAACCAAATCATGGCTAATGCACCACATGTGATAGACCTTATTGATCATCTTCTCGTATACGATCATCAACTAAGACTAACTGCTAAAGAAGCAATGTCTCATCCTTTTTTTCTATAGCTACTTGTATAAGTAAATATATACATATATATACCTAGTATATATATGAGCCCATAATTTGTATTAAGTAATATAATATAATATAATATAATGCGAAATGAAATGAAAAATTCAACACGTAAAATAATCATTGCTACTTGTTTCATAATTTATATAATCTATTAATATACATAAAACAGACAGTGAAGATGGTTATGGATCCCGAGACGGCGTGTATTTTAACTTGGATTGAGTGTATAACTGGATACAGCGATCTTAATTTGGCTAAATTGAGTGATGGAATCATACTGTGTAAGTTAGTGGAACGCGTGACAGATACACAACTAAATGTTCAGTATAAAGATGCAAAATCAAAGAAAGAGAAAATAGATAACATTAACAGGTTACTAAAACATCTTAAAGAAAATGAGCTTGTGATAAATGATGATGAAGTTTCCGCAAATGACATTGTGGATGGAACAGATAAATTAGTTTGCTTTTTATGGAAACTATTTTGGAAATTTGCTGTTGTTGCTGGAAATGAGCACGAAAAGAAACAGATTGTTAAGGATTGGATGGGTGAAACGATAGGATATACAGAATTTGATTTGCTTGGTGTAAAAAAATTGGCAAATCGTGCCAATTTAAGAGTACCAGACTTCATAAATGATAAGAGTGAAGAATTATCCATTTTTGTTTACATATGTTGCATTTATTGGAAATTAGATAAAGAAATGGTAGGCGATGGAGAATTTGGAGAATTTTTTGGTAATAATGTTTTGTATAAAACTAGGTGGTTTAATGACTATGATATATCACTCAAATTGAAGATTGAAACATTTTTGGCTATTACTGGAGAAATCAAAAAATTAAAGAATACCTTTTTAAAAAACTTAGAGTATCTACTGATGGAATTAATTGAGCTTTTAGGACAATTTTCAGGATTCGAAGTTTTAGAATATACACCAGTCGAATGGCCCACTACCAAATATGATGAAAATTCATCATTATCAATTTCAGAACAGAGTATATTACTTGATGAATCTTTTCCCAAATCTCTTAATGAAGCCATTAAAACTCTCTCATTTGTGGATAGTTATATAAATTCAACCAAGGACAAAATATATCAAAAATATTTTGAATTGAAAATGCTAAGAACAAAACTTGATGATACGATGCAGCTTTATGGTTTATCTCCATTTATTGAACCACCAGAAAAATCAATTGAAAAAATATTTAAGTTTTTAGATTTATTAAAGAAAAGTGAAGAAACAGTTTACAATACAGCGGAAACTTTTGTCAACGAAGCGATTCAATCATTGAAGACCTCATTTGACAAAAATCATGCCAATCTTATAAAATCATTTACTATTATAGAAAGCGATATTCATAAAAGTAGTGAAATTCCTTTGAATAATCGGTTGAAAGAATTAAATAATATAAATTCCGATCTAAAATCATTAAAAAAGCTTCATCTAGCAACAGTATCAGATTATGCTCATTTGGAGATGATATATATTTCACTTGGGCAAGTTTTTGACAAGAAGAAATACACATCGATTATCAACAATCAACGCCATACAATAGATTTTCTTTGCGAATGTATTGATAAATCCATCAGTGGTCTTGAAATAACTATGTCGCAATACGAAGATGCCCAAACATTATTAAGAATTGCACAAACGTCTAACATTACTCCTGATCAAACCCATTTACTCCTACAGGATAGATTTAACCTTAAAGTGGATCCAATTAAATGCCTTTTTGATGATTCTGATATCTCGGGGAAAGGATATTTGACAAAGAAGGAATTCAAGAATGCGTTTCTTAAAGTCTATCCAATGACCAAAAAACTAGGAGGAGTAGACGAAGTTGATACGATATTTGAAGCTAATTACGAAACCGTTGGTAAGGTAAGACGTGGAATGGAATTCAAGCAGTTCAAAACTATCATTCAATTGGGTGATGAAAGCAGAGATTTGCAACTTACAGAAGACACAATTGCCGAGTTTACAAAATCTCAAGTGCACAACATCAATTTATTAGATGATGTATTTACTGATTCCTTTGCAGCATTTGGCGATCGGGTTACCACTACCGAATGTGTGAAAAAGATACGACTTCATAAAAGACTACGGCCGGAAATATTTAATGTTTTCCCTAACGGCTACTACAAGGGCTGGTTTGAAAACAACCAACATAGCAGTATTTATACCGAAGAAGAAGATAATGAAGATGATGATAAGGGGAAACAAAAGCATGATAAAACCAAGCAAGATACAGCTTCCAGTGGTTTTGATGTGCATCTCAATATTCGAGATCTCGTTGTGGAGATGGAAAAAGTTGATCTTTCTAAAATTTAGTATGTCGCTTTTTTGCAAGAAACACTTTTCTCACAGAGTTTTCTGAGAGAGGAGGGACTTTATCTTGAGCTTGTTTATCTAGAGTTTTATATTGAATATATACAAGATAAGATGTCGTTTAAACTTAACTGGAATGCCATAGAAAAAGACTCATTTGCAACATATACCAGTGAACTTCTTGAAGAAGCGCTTAATTCAGGTAAGAGACCTACAGTATTGAGTGATGGAATTAAGATTATCGATTTGAATTTCGGGACCGTGGCACCGAATTTCCAGATTTTGGAGATTGGAGACCTTGGAGTGGACAAATTCCGAGGCATTTTTAACTTTAAATATCATGGAGATGCCAGTATTACAGTCACTACTAAGATTAGTGCCAGTTTATTAAAGAATTACAATAACAATTTAAAAGATTTTGAATTTATTAAACCGAATTTTATATTGAGTGACTGCGACTTCGATATACCATTAAACTTGAAGTTGAGCAACTTTCAAATGAGTTCGATCATCATAATTGTTTTCAGTAAAACCAAAGGATTGACATTAGTATTTAAAAATGACCCGTTAGAAAATATCGATGTGAATTCAACGTTTGATAAATTCACACCGATTGCCGATTTTTTACAGAAGAAAATTGAAAGCCAAATTTCCGATTTATTTAAAGAGTTTCTCCCAAGTTTATTGTATAAATTCAGTTTGAAATATACGACACAGAGTTTTGATCAATTTCATAAAGATTTGCTTATGGGCGAACAAATCGACGATGATAAAAAGAATAAAATACTATTAAAAGATCTTGACCCCGAGAATCCATTTAGGATATCACCTGCAAGTTTGATGAGGGCTACTAGATTATCAAGTATCAGACAGACATTATCATTAGGAAATGGAATTGATAAATTATCATGTGATAGATTTAATAAAGATTTAATTACAAAAGCATATATGAATATCCTTATAAACAAATCTAACAGCTTTAATTTACATCGGATTGGCTTGAACGATAAGGATTTTGAATACGGAAATGTGCATAATAAAATTGAATTCATTAAGGAATTTCAAAATAAAGCGTTCAGCAAGAATACAGACAAGCCAAAGAGAAGAGTGATTAGAATGAACGTGAAGAATAAAGGTAATTTTGATTCCAATTCCAGTTTGAACCCTAACGCCAATTCTGCACCTACTCCAGTTTCTCCTGCTTCTAATATTTCTAATGTACCAAGCTGCAACAACAGTGTATTCTTTGATGAGGAGGACGAAGTTTGTTTGAAATCACAACCTATATCGAAAAGATCGTCCATGAGCAAACAAATAGCCGACTCTATTTCAATGACACGGGGTATTTCCTCCACGGCAAGCGTATTTAATATTGATATGGAAAAATCAAGAAGGCCTTCTACTACCGTTGCAACTAAAGAAACGGCCAAGATTCCAGTTAAAAAATACCACTCTGAACAACATGAAATACGAAGACGGATTATGAAATTAGACAAGTTAGTCAAGGAGAAGCATATGCGAAATGTCTATACACCACCTACATCACCAGCGCCTCCTCCTTACTCACTTTAATGATTCCAGTGTCTTAATGTTAATATTTTGATATATACACGATCTTTTGATATCTACACGATCTTTTGATATCTACACGATCTTTTGATATCTACACGATCTTTTGATATCTACACGATCTTTTAATGTTTTTAATGTTTTGTTTTTAATGTTTTTAATGTTTTTAATGCTTTTAATGCTTTTAATGCTTTCAATGTTTTTAATGATTTTTAATCCTTTTTAATCCTTTTTAATCCTTTTTAATGCTTTTCAGCGTCCCCCCGAAAGTATTCATCCTGGCTATCATATCACTACACTGCTATTAAACCCTTACTACACTGCTATTGCTCCCTTTTCCACTCTTGGAGCAACACACTGCATCGACCAATCACACGACGCGCATATGTCATACACATTGCACATACTGCAACTTCACAGAACAGACATTTCAAAGTATTGAAGTCTATAACAGATATACACATAACAGATATGCATATAACATATATGCATGTCTAGATATACACATGGGTCTTTTCTTCCATCATGGAAAACGCAGCCAAGCTTCTAAGAGCTGAACAATCTCTTCTGATCGTCCCATTCGGCCACGGTGAAAACCTTCTGAGTAAAGGCATGTATTTGGCTGATTTCTTCCTTCAATGCAGCATTGACCAGTCTGTGTCTAGCAAGCTTGTTCTTCCCTATGAAGACATCCGAGACGATAATAACTGCAAACGCCTGACCGCAACCTCCTGACATGTCCTGCACCTCCACCTCGTTGGCGGAAAGTCTATCTTTTATAAGTTGAGAGAGTGATTCTGATGTAAGTGACATTCTTTACTTGCTGCTTATGCTGTTACTACTACCGTTGCTGTTGCTGTTGCTGTTGTCCTTATAGACACTATGATGCTGTTTGTGCTGCTTCTGGTGTCTGCGACAACTGCTCCGGCCGCACCACCCTGCATTTTTTCCGTCTTCCTTCGCTCGCCCCTGCTTTGCGGCCCGCGCGGCTGCCTGTGCCGCTGCCCGCGCCGCCCTCCACAGGCAGCTTTCGTGGCAAAGACCCCCGAGGCGCCGTGCGCCGCGTGGGGCGGCGGCCTGGCAGAGCTGCCCAGCAGCGTCGTGAAAAAGAAGACGGTGCAACTGAAAGACGGTGCAACAGAAGGACAGCTGAGCAGCTGAGCAGAAGCTAATATATAGAGACACACAGACATAGAATGCCAGCATTACGTAGACAGACGTTAAAGACAGTTACTGACACCCTCAATAGATTATATCCGCTCAAGCATGCGGACAATAGCTGGGATAACACGGGATTACTCATCGATGCGTCGGTGACCGAAGGCACAGACAGTTGTAACATAATGTTGACTGTGGACTTGACGGAATCTGTGGCCCAAGAAGCCATCGATAACAAGTGCAACGTGATTATTGCATACCATCCGTTTTTGTTCAGAAAGTTCAATAGGATCAGTCAAGAAAACAGCCAGCAGAGAACACTACTGAAACTTATCCAACATCAGATCAGCGTGTACTCGCCACACACAGCAGTGGACGCCGCCGTTGGCGGCGTCAATGACTGGCTGGCTGCCGGAGTCAGTGAAGGAAGCGTTGTAGTAAACAAGCAGGTCATTGTAGCAGACAAATCAGGCGTAGAAGGAGTTGGAATGGGAAGAATCGTCGAGTTCGACCATGCTGTGGCTGCAGGTGACATCGTCAAGCGGATCAAGAGCTCCTTGGGTGTCCAACACTTACAACTGGCAACAAAAACCAACAAAGAAATCAAAAAAATTGCTCTCTGTGCAGGCAGTGGTTCGTCTGTGTTTGCTTCTGTTAAAGACGTAGACATGTTCTATACCGGCGAGTTATCCCACCACGAACTGTTGGGATATGTCGAATCAGGAAAGACCGTAGTTCTTGCCGGCCACTGCAACACAGAAAGAGGCTTCTTATCTTCTACCATGCTGCCATTGCTCTCCACAGAGTTGTCCGACTCCAACTTCTCCATCTCTGTTTCCAAATCAGACACCTCTCCCTTTATAACCGTCTAATATATACATATGCATCTATAAATACTTCTACATTCGTATATATCGGATACCGTCTTCTAAGCAACATTTGTTCACTAAAACCCCTACATGTCATTTCAAACAAGGTTTCTGAAATTTCAGCTTCTTCTTTTTCTCTCCGATGCGATTTAATTGTGCTGTTTTTACAATTTTCTTTGTTCATCGATTCTGTACGGTAAACTGATATTGGACATCTGGCGTGAATCCTGTGTTGCACCAATTCAACAGAGGATATACACTTTTGACGACAATGGATGATTCTCGTTTGCATTTCAATGAGCCCGTAAAGGCTTTCACGGAGACTGGCACCAAACAAAAAAATATGCACAAGATGCAAAAGATGCACAAGATGCAAAAAGTCAGATCGTCCAGCAAACAAAGTACCTCACGTGGAAGACAGCTCTTCAACAAGATGCATCACAGTTCATCTTCTACCAATTCAAGCACAGAACCTAGTGCTCCTCACAATTCTGTGCAAGACTCGATTTCTCACTCCGTTAGTCACCCCATAAGCCACCCCGTCAGTCACACCGTCAGCAACGCCAGTGGCCATTCTGCCATTCATACAGCAGACCAAGCAGGAAGTACCCCTATGGCCAAATCCATTTCAAACTCACCGTCCTTATCGCCAACAACTTCGTTACTTTCCGAACTCAAAATATCAAATAGTCACGTGAATGGAATTTCCATGAAACGTTCAAGTACGGCACCAATGGAATCATCAATGCTAGCGTCTTCTCCAATTAAACCGGGTACTAGGAACAGACATGCAAGTAAATTACTCAAATTCACAAGAAAGGCTACAAAAATTGCCGGAGATATAGCGTTCGGTTCAGCTTATGATATGAATCCACATTTTTATCCACATCATCCAAACCATCCTGCGAATATACTGCAGGCTCAAAAAAACCAGGAAATTAAAAAACAGCAATTGTTTATAGAATATCAAGCCAAATTCAAAAATGCCATTACTGTAGCTAGAGACCACAGTATGGAATTTTATTTGGACTATCTTAAATTTTTTTTACAATATATGGATGAGAGTGAAAGGAAAGATCCATTTTTTTATTCCATCACAAGAAATGATCTCTGGAATAACTGGTTCGTAAAAAATTTGAATAAAATTGAGACGGCTTTAAATACAACTAAAATCATACCTGATGATTCTTCTTATAAAAATTTACTTACAGTACCACTTACTACATCTTCGATAAATGATAATTCATTGGAACCCAAAATTTCTAAAACTTCTTTTTCAAATAATAATAAAATTGAAGTAGAAACTCAACATGATATAAATGTATTAAAATTAAAAATTGAAAATATACCCTCTACTGATGAAATAGATAAAGAAATTTTTCAGGATAGGAAAATTGTCCTCCTTTTACTTTGGCATAATCATATTTTGAAAGGTATATCAAACCAAACTGAAATGTTATCAAAACTTTTACAAAAACATCCAAGAAATTCAGAAATTTGTGTCATAACAACAAACAAACTTAAACCTTATAAACCTTCTTTAAATTCTGCTCTATCAAAATTAATGAAAACGCATATATCACCTGCTCAAATTGAATTGATTGATGGATGGCAAGTTAGACATGATTTCCCAAATTATAAAACTAATTTGGTAAATTTAACTGATAAATATCAAATTATTTTAGATTTAAAAAGAACTGGATATATTAATCCGTCTTTAGCCCACGAATACCCCCATTTTAGTGATTACACATTTTTAACTGATGAATTTATAAATTCTAGACTTGATCCAAAAATTTCAGCATTTCTTTCAAATTATTCATCATTTACTTCTCCCTCAATTCAAAAACTTCCATTCAAAGATGCTTCACAGTCTCTTATCTATACACCTGATTTTACAAGATTGGTTAAAACAGAAGAAGATGTTCTTTTTGGACTTGATGAATTTAATAGAATTCTCAAACCAGGTGGTAGTATTTTTATTATTTTATATGATATTTCATCATTTAAACATTCAACTGATAGAGAAAGAGAAGTCTATTTATCCGAGTACATTCAAATTTATCTTAATTTTGAAATTGCTAAATTATCAAAATTTCCTCATTTAACTGATATTATTATTAATATATTGAAATCAAAAAATTTTGAAAATATAAAATATCTGAGACTTGGTATACCCGTAGTTGATTATCATGAAACTGATTTATTTAATGAAGAAGAATCTTTTGAAAAGCCAAAAAAGAAAAAACAGGCAAAACAAAGTATATCTGATGCACCGATAGCCTCACTTTTTGCAATGTACTCTTCATTTATTGATTATCTGAGAGTAACTTATATGCTGAACCTTCAAGAATGGATTTCAAACCCCGAGATAGCTGGCCTATCTGATACTTCGATTCACGTTTTTAAACTGTGGTTAGACTGGAAGAAAAATGGATTAAATGGTTCACTTATTAGAACAACAATTTTAGATAGATTGGTGAATAAAGTGAATAAAGAAGGCCATGATTTTGAATTAGGAACTATATTACTTAATAGAGGTGAAAATTGGTTTAATAAAGGTACAATAAATTCGGTAACGGAGTTTTATGATTCATATGATGGCCAATTTACCGATGGTGACGTTGCAGGTAATGACATGCTTCTTTTAATAACCGCCGAAAAGAAAAATTTATAATTACATAACTTATATACATAATCTCTGTCTACTTAGGTTTCGAATTAAGAAAATCAAATATATCCATTTCATCCTCCGCTTCATTATTATTATTAATATTGTTATCATCATCCATTTTTCTTTTTCCAATTTCTTTCCCCCCTTCTCCTTCTTTCTTATCAAAAATACTCAAATTCCAATCAACTTTACCCTCCTTTGGTGAAGATTTTAATGTACTACCATTTGATCTTGATAAATTTGATGATCCTAAACTTCCCGTCCTCCAACTTACATGCGAAAATCTTTTCTCAAAAACCTTCACTTGTTTTGGTTTTATCAATGGTATAAATTTTGGTTTTTTTGAAGGTGATAGTTTCCTTGGCACCATATTGAGAAAATCTACTAGATCCATTTCAACTTCTTCATTCCCACTATTATCACCTGTATAATCAGTTTCATTACCTTGTTCGTCACTTATTAAAGTACCATTTCTAGACTGTGCAAACCTACTGTCATCAAAAATCATGGTACTATCACCAACTTCATAATTATCATTATTGATTTCATTGTTGATATCATTAAAATTAAAATTAAAATTATTATCATCATAATTACTCTCGTTATAACCTGTCTTTTCTTTAACTTCATCAATCCCCTCTTCAGTGAATGAGCCAAAAGATTGTCCACTACGCCCATACGTAGTTGATAAATCTTCCAAACCTAAATCCATCACTTTAGATTTTTCAATAATACCATAATTTCCATATCCAGGTAACCATGACACATAAAATCGCCAACCGTGTAATTGATATCCTGTTAGATTTGAATTAGTACTCAACAATCCGTCATCAATCGGTGTTGTCAAATGCCATGGTTGCTCTCGAAAAAGAAAAATAATGGTATCAACTATACAATTCAGAGGTTGACATATAGCAGATGCAACCGTTGACCATGGAGATTCCGATTTCCTACGAACAATTTGATAATGATTGATTAAAGGAAGAAGCCAGATGAGAACATATGAAATTGGATATATGAAAATTATTTTCATTTGCTTCATAATTTGTGATTTACGTAAATTAAATTTTTCCATAGCTTCTTCATATAATAAAATTTGAATTTGTTTGGATATTTGATTCTTGGTAGAAGTATTAAAATTAGAATACTGGATTTCATTAATTTCACCATTTGAATCAATGTTTCCGCTTCTTGTTATTTCTTGGGTATTCGAATCATTTTTAAGTTTTTCTATATTTTCTTTATCTTCTTCAGTATCCAATGAATGGCCATAAAGCTTAGCCGAAATAGGGACATCAGGAAATATCAACATTGATAAAATTTTAAACATTTTGTACCAGAAAGAACCTCCAAAAGTATTTATAATAACACCATCATCAATATTATCTTCGAAATAATCAATATCAGAAGAAGTAGAAGAGCCTTCGTCATATAGTTGATTTTTTGATTTGAAAAGTTTTGAAACTTTTTTGAACTGGATCATAACATAAACATAAATTGAAATATAGATTATAATAATTGAAAGATTAACAAAATGTCTTATAATCCAAACGAAATACCACAATCCTGTCCACACTCTAAAAAAAGAGAAATAAACAAATCCCTGATAAGGATCCAAAGAACAAAAGCTCAATGAAGCTAAAAGTATAGGAAATGCAAAAGCAATTGATATGACAAAATACCGATATATATATAATCCACCTTCAGCACCTTTTATGAATGAAGAAAAATTATTTTGGTTATAGTTCATCATTATTGAATTTTCATCGGAGTCATCCATATTTCTCCATTTAGAAGGAGTTAAAGTTTTCAATTTCAACGATAACCATGTGGACCATCTTTCGAATTTTTTACTGAAAATAAGAGATGCCATATGTAGTGCAAAAAACAAAATTGTAACATCGGCACCTGTAGCTCCAAATACAGTCAACCACCCCATTCCTGAAATAAACGACCGTTCTTGACTCAAACCTTGCAGTGCAAAAGAAGTAAATATAAGAATAGATGAAGACTTGATGAAATCAAAAAATATCAAAAGTGCAATAAGATAATGCCGAAAAGTTCTCCTTGTTGGATGTATCATGAAAAAGAAATATAAAAAGATAGGACCAACAGCTGCAGAAATACTCCCTATTATAACAGCACATAGTCGGGTTAAAAGGACATCATTAGGTTCCAACCCTACCTTATAAACAAGATCTGCTGCCATTGTTTTGCCTGGCTTTGTTTTGCCCTGGCTTGCCGTTCTTTTGTATATGTCTTCACTATCTGAAGCAACGAAAATTAAAGCATTTTAAAAAAGATAAAAATAAAAAATGATGAAAATCAAAAAGCAAAAATAAAAAATAAAAAATAAAAAATAAAAAATAAAAAATAAAAAATAAAAAATAAAAAATAAAAAATAAAAAATAAAAAATAATCAAAAAACTTAAAAGGTAGGAGCAGTGGATTATTGTTCTCTAAATTTATATATAATACAATATAATATAATATAATATAATATAATACAATATATATATACATATATACATATATTTATATATATATATAACAATGAGCCTGGGAATTCCACATGTTAGGAAGACGTCGATATCGACATCGGCTTCAACAGGATCTACTACATACGGTTTGCTTGATTATTATGCTGAAGATGTAGAACATGAAATTGATGAAAACGAATCATTCGATCATGTACCTCTGCAAACACATTTACACTCATCTCCGGAGACAACTAAAACTGAGGCATCAATTGACCAACCAGTTATGAAATTCAACCATATTACGAAGCAAGAGTCGCCAGCTGATATTGTCATGTCCAGATCACAGCTTTCTAAATTTAAAGTTAACATTAATGATACCCTAACGATTAAAGATAGAACTGCAACATTTGCGTCGACATTTCGAACCAAAAATTCGATATCTGCTGGATTGAAGAACTCTGTCAAGAATTCTGATTATGATAGATACGGATTCAAAAAAGCAAATCATTATATTACTGACAAAGATTACAACGACTGGTGGGAGGAATATTGTCCTTATTTGATTCGTCGGAAAGTCAAATGGATCAAACTTATAGAGAAAAATGGTCTGTCACTTGATCAAAACAAAATCCCAACAAGATTCCCTGTGAAGTCGGATGAAATGTCAAAATTTGTCAAGAAAGGTATACCCGCTGAATGGAGAGGCAATGCTTGGTTCAGTTTCGTCAATGGTAATGAAAAACTCAATTCAAATAAAGGATTATACGATGAACTAGTGAAACAATCGATTGATTTGGTTAATGAAAATACAGACACTATAGAGAAAGATTTATACAGAACATTCCCGGATAATATCTATTTTAAGAATTTATCGAATGGCTCACCGTCCCCTATGCTTACAACATTGAGGAGAATTTTAAAATGTTTTAGTTTGTATAAACCATCAATTGGATATTGTCAATCTCTCAATTTTATTGCCGGATTGCTGTTACTGTTTTTAGATGAAGAGAAAACTTTTTGGATGTTAGTCATTATTTGTGAAAAATTCTTACCTGGTGTTCATGAAGCAAGTTTAGAAGGTTTATCAGTTTCTCAAGGAATGTTATTACTTTGTTTAAAACAGCATTTACCAGATGTTTGGAAAATCATTATGGATAATGATATGGAAGATAATGAGGAATTGGCAAGTTTAGACAGTGATGATACATCATATTTATTTTTTTTACCCACTTTGACTTTTTGTACCACCAGCTGGTTTATGTCTTTATTTATTGGTGTTGTACCTATAGAAACAACGTTGAGAATATGGGATATAATATTTTATGAAAATTCGAAAACAATTTTTCAAATTAGTTTGGGCATTTTTAAAATGCTTGATCCTGAACTAAAAAAACTCTACAACCGTTTACATTCAAATACAGCTAACGGTGCTTTAGATTCAGATTTACAATCTCGTCTATCACATAATAGAAGTACTTCGAGCCTCAATGAAATATCATACAATAGAGATTTATTATCTTCAGATCTGTTTCAAATGATTCAAAACACGCCTAAAAGGATAATTAACGTGAACTTATTTATTGAAGAATGCTACAGACATGATTCTTCAACATTTTGTAAAATCACGCAGCAAGAGATCAACAGATGTCATGATTTTGTTATCCATTCAAGATCACGGCACGCAGCACTTGTTGAGAAACGAAACGAACTGGGAATGTCACAATCCGAACGTAAACAACTACTGCGTCAAGAACGTAGATCCACTCCGGCAATTGTATGGAATGGCCATACACCGAACAGAGGCCTCAGAACTGCATATTGGAACGTGGGATTGAATAGAAGATTAAGGAAAATATACTCAAAAGGTGATCTCAGATAATATCCATCTATTTATTGTATCTTTAATATCATCTAAAATAAACTCTATATATCGTATTGTAATATAAAATATCTTGTTTTATATATGGTATATTATTTCAGACCTTCTTTATCGTTGACGGTTTTTGCAAAAAGCATGAGAATTTTTGACGTTCAAACAATTTCAACAAAAACGACAAATTTCTTAAGAAACACTTGTTCTCTTTTTCTTTTCTTTGTTTTAAAGCAACGATACAAACAATTACAATCAAGCCATCGCAATCAAACAATGACATCAGAAACTGAGTTTGCAAACAAATTTGTCCAACTTCTAGGAGTTACGACTCCGGAAGCTTCGGCTCAAGAAGAGTTCATTAACGGTTGGAAATTGAGCAATTTGGATACTCTCTCGGATTTCACATTCCCACATCTGAAAAACCCATATGTTGCCAGTAATAACGCAGATGAGGTAATTGATTTTGAAATTCAAACTGAAATCACCTTCAAATCTCTGAAAGCTCCAAAATTCAACAAAACTCTTACGTTTGATATATCTGCAGATACCAAAATTTACAATTTGAAAGGTGAACTAGCACAATCTTTGAAACATGATGGTATGTTGGTGGGTGTTTCAGATATCAAACTTATGATACGTACAAAGACTTTAGGAGATTCAGAGTCTGTTTTACAGGTATTAGAAAACTCAGGCGTTGAAAAGCTTTCATTGAATGTCCTTATTTCTAAATTTCAAGTACTGGAAGAAGAATCTGGTCTTCAACAGAACCAAGTTGTTGGAGATTCTTCTGTTTTCGAAATTAGTAATGAATCATGGACAAAAATTGCGGAAATATTGCAAAATGATTTACATGATGTTAATGTCGTTAATTCATTGATCACCAAATTCAAAACTATTGTATAAGAATTAAAAACAAAATTGTTTAAAAAAAAATAAAATAAATTAGAGCTATATAAGTTAAGTTAAGTTAATTTCTGTCAAGTTAATTTCTGTTTTACATTACATACCCATTGGCATTTGCATACCTCTGCCTCTAGGTACGGCACCAGCTGGGGCACCACCTTGAGCATCATTTTCTTTATTTTGAATAGTTTCATCAACACTTAAAATTAAAATTGCTGCTTCAGTTGCACTTTGTAATGCATTGATTTTAACAACAGATGGCTCCCATACGAATTTTTCTAAATTATTTGCAACATTATCAGATTCTAAATCAAGACCTGTATAAATTTCGCCATTTGCATGTAAATTACGTAATTTATTAAGCAATTCAATACTGTCTAAACCAGCATTTTCACATAATTGTCTTGGAATAATTTCTAGTGATTTTGCAAAACTTTGAATAATTAACTGTTTTTTACCTTTGATTGAACGTGAATAATCTCTTAAATGTTTACTTAATTCCATTTCGATTGCACCACCACCTGCAACAATTTGTTTATTCTTTAATGCTCTTTTAACAATCATAATTGCATCATGTAATGATCTTTCAATTTCATCAATAATTTTAATTGATCCACCACGTAAAATTAATGTACATGTTTTAGTTAATGGACATCCATTAAAAATGTTATAACGTTCACCACCAATTTGTGATTCTTCAAATTTTGAACAAGTACCTAAATCACTTTCATTAATATCATTAACAGATGTAAGAATTGAACCACCGACCGCTTTAGTTGTACGTTCTAAATCGTTTGTTTCAACTCTACCTGCACAGAAGATACCTCTATCTGCAAAAAATTGAGTTGCTAAATCACCAATTGGTAATTTAGATAGCACAATATTACATCCACTTTCAACAATTTTATTTAACTTATCCATTATAATTTCCCATTCGGCATCAACAATTTTTTGATAGTCTTCGACTTTTTCAATTCTAACTTCGGCGTTATCCTTTTCTGCCTTTAACTCCAATTCAACATTAAGTGATAAAATTTTTGGATCAGTGAAAGTTTTTGGCTGTTGTTCAAAACCTGCATATGAGAATGTTTTCTTAAAGGCAACACCTTTAATAAATAATGATTCCTCCATTGCACCACCTGGAATTTTTTTTATACCAATCAAGTTTTCATCTAAATCATCTCTATCTAAAGTTAAAACTGAATCAACAACTAATTTAGAATAGAAATCACCATTTTGTTGAATAATCTTGGAGTTCATTGCTGTCAGTGCACATTTAATCAACATATCATATTCATCTTCTTCAGATTTTTCATCTAAATTAACTTCTAATTCTTTAATATTTTTAACAACAAGGGCAACTGAATCTCTTAACCCTTTGATAATAGAATTACTACTCATACCTTCTTCTATAAAAGGTTTGCAATTCTTTAAAATTTCAGACGCCAAAAGACACACACTGGTTGTACCATCTCCAATTTCACAATCTTGTGATCTTGAAATATCCACTAAAACTTTAGCTGCAGGATGAACAACGTCTAATTTTTTCAAGATCGTTGCACCATCATTGGTAATTGTAGTTTTACCATCTGCTCCAACCAGTAAAATATCAGATCCAAATGGTCCTAATGTTGCCTTTAATGTATCTTGAATTGCTAAGCAGGCATTGATATTAGAGATAATTTGTCCACGACCTTGTGACGTGTCAGTTCCTTCTTTTAAAACAACAATAGTTGGAGTCTGTCTGTATGACATCTTGTTTACCTTGTTTATCTGTTACAAATACAAAACAAGGAAAGAAAAACGAAAGAATCAAACACGTACTTCCCATATGCGTTGTTTGTGGTGGGTGAAGTTGGAAATTCATGAAATTTTTCATTCGTCGTCGAGCTTTTTTTTTCGGTACATGAAGTAAAATATGGTCTTTTGTGATTTTAATACAAGAAAGAAAGGTTATTTTACATATTATAAATCGTAACAATACCGTCCGAACCGCCCGAAACAAGATAGTTACCATTTCTGTCAATGTCTTCAGCAAAAAGTTCGCCAAAAGCCGAATGTTTCTGTTCGACACGGTCGTAAACGTGAACACCAGATTCACCTTGACAAACAGAAACTATTTTCAAATCATCAAAAACAAGCTTTTTGATTGGATTTTCATAACTATAAGAATCAAGTAATCCGCCAGTTCTTAGATCCCAGATTCGGACACTACGATCGGCACTACCTGTAACCAAATTAAAACTTTCATCAAATTGTAAGGTTGTAATAGCACCAGTGTGTCCAAACAATTGCCTGATTACCTCCCCACTTCTCAAATCCCAAAGACGGACAATACCATCGTTAGAACCACTTGCCAGAGCTGCATCAAAAACCTGTAAACTTGAAATATAAGGATATTCAGTATTGCTACCAAATGAAGTTCTCTTATTATTGGTAGCATTATCACCAAAATTGATAGTCGAATTAGCCATTGATGATGCCCACATAACATCAATAGTTTGTAACAAATGACCCGTTGTCATATCCCATTGTCTAATCGTTTTATCATTTGATCCTGAAACAAGTTCACCCTTATGATAACTTAGTGCGGTGACGATATCCATATGACCATCAAAGCTATAAACTAAACTTGATTTTTCATCATCTTCAACACTAACAAAATCATTATAACTGTTATTGAAGTAATTGAGATCCCAAACTTTAACTGTGGCATCCATCGAACCTGTAAATGCAAAATTTCCATCAATTTCCACACAATCAACATACGCATAATGCCCTTCCAACAATCCGATACATTTATATCTATTCATATCCCATAATCTAACTGTATTATCCATTGAGCATGTAACCAATCTACCATATGGCTCATCAAATGTTAAACAATTAATACTATCATGATGTGCTTGAAATTGATGAATTATATCTCCAGATTTGAATTTCTTACTACTGGATGTAACCCTCGTATATGGCATATCTTCTTTAACAAAAATATCAACATATTCATCATCTTCGACAGTATCCGTATTATCCGTTTTTTTCTGACGCAGTTTCTTATTCTTAATTGTTTTAATATCAGTTTCGTTTTCACTATCATTTTCATCATTAATTGTCATATCAATATCTTTTATAAATTCCAATCTTTCCTTTATTTCCAGTAAATTATTTTCTAAAATAATTTCGTCCTTTTCATACTCTTCAACGTTATCCGAAATTTCTTTTCTTCGTAAATACAACCTATCAATTTTAGCATCAATTTCATCAATTTCACTCTTTCCCAATCCTTTACGAATTTCTACCAAATCCAATTGATAATTAATATCTGATTTATAATTGATTAGAACACGTTGGTTCTGACACGTTCTGATTTTCTCTGGCGTTATGTCATCGATATTTTTGCTTCTGTATTTAAATTTACCCTTATTACTATTATAATCTCCGGTGCCATCAATTAGTTTACCCGACATCCCCTTAATGTTTTGAATAGTTTCATCCACTTCCGGCAATACTGCGCTGAATCCCTGGAAGAAGGAAAATGAGAAATCCTGGTCGTCTTCGGTATCGCCTCCTGTTTCATCCGGTAGATCATTTAATAAATCATTTGACAAAACATTGAAATCTTTCTTCTTTTTGCCGTCCGCTGTGAAATTAGAACGTTTCAACGTCCTAGCAACTCTCAAGTTGTCTCCATGTTGAGCTAGCAGATTGATCAATCCCGAACTACCATTTCTTTTACCCTGTTTCTTTGTATCGAATGTTGAACTGTATGTTTTATTCTTTTGCAACATATCATTGATATTGGCATTATTGGCCGCCGAATTCACCAACACTGAAGCCGTTGTAGCCAACTTCACCAAATCGCTGTTCAGAGCGTTCAGGTTATCCATGTCTCTTAGTAAACAATCCTGTTGTTGTCGTCTTCCTTCTCTTCCGTCTCTAAATATATTCCAAATCTTCAACATGAAAAATTTCTCGTCTCAGTTGCCTATTTGGGAAAGCTTTACCTTGCAGTCTTACTATATCTGCTATTACTATAGCTGCTATAGATATTACTGCTATAACTATTACTACTATAACTATTACTATATCTGCTATTAATATATCTACCATTACTACCATTACTATCATTACTTCTATATCTGTTATTACTACCATTACTATTACTATCACTACTATTACTGCTATAATTATTTATAATACCTATACTATCAGTACTAGAAATAAACACATTCATTCCCTCCATTTGACAAACACCTCGTCGGTTCGGAACTTCTGACTACAGACGGATTCATCAACATTACAAAATCCACCCATCCGATATTCAAGAAGACCCGCCTGTGCAATCATCACTCCATTATCAATACAGAATCTTTCGTCAGTAGCATACACGTATCCCGCCCGATCCCGAGCCATGATTCCCATCATCTCTTGTAATCTTTCGTTACATCCAACACCTCCAACAATAAGAACCTGCTTTGCATTGACGTGGGCCATTGCACGTTCTGTTATCTCAACCAACATGGCAAATAGACACTCTTGTAATGAATAACATAGATCTTCGACCTTCTCTGTGCCACGGCGGGCAATCTCCTCAATGTTTTCTAAAATACCACTCATGCTCAAGTCCATACCCTTGACAGTGTAAGGTAATTCAATGAACTTAGAACCTTTCTTTGCCAGCTGTTCAATATTATAACCCGGCGATGGGTCGTTTGGGATCTTCAACACACGAGCAAACCTGTCAAGACAATTACCAATGGCTATATCTAGTGTCTCACCAAAAATCCTATACCTCTGCTGACTATATGCTATGACTTGTGTGTTACCACCACTGACGTACAAAACAACCGGATTCTCCGCCCCTGTGACTTCCCTACCCATCTCTATATGGCCAACACAATGATTAACACCAACCATTGGAATGTTCCAAAGCATACTTAATGTTCTAGCTGCAATAACCACACTCTGTAATGGTGCACCCATACCTGGACCTTGTGTAAAACAAATACAGTCAATATCCTCAATTTCGACTCCTGCCTCTTCGATTGCCTTCTTGACCAATCTCACCACCCAATTTCTATGGTGTCTGGCGGTATCTCTTGGCATGAATCCTTGTCCCGGTGGTGCATTGTATGTATCCCTAACATTACTCAAAATTTCAGCACGGTTTTCCTTTATTGTCGGGTCCCCTACGGGTTGTCTGACAATACCAATACCCAGCTTGTTAGCAGACCCTTCCATTCCTAGGGCTACATACCATTTTTGGCCCTCTCTGGCCAATCCATCGTAGTCCAGCACCATTTATCTTCTTGCTTATAAAAAATAAAGTCTTTTAAATCATCAATGAAAATTCCTGTTCCATTTGAGGGAGTCAAAAATTAAAATAAAATCAACTCTTGATTTTTTATTTTTAGGAGCCAAAATTTTGGTTTCAATCCCATCTATTGACAGTCTAGATACCACCATGTCTATTATATCTCGATATCGCCCTACACTGCGTTGCTTTTCCACATACTCTGCACTTTTCAAAGCTGAACCCAAAAACAGACTCAACCTTCCACCATCTTTCCGTTCTTCCAAGCCATTACCACAAAACACTCTCAGTGACGAAGATCGTGTTAGAATACAAAACGCTTCTGTTTCCGGCCCGGAAATCTCTCCCATTTCTTATAAACAGCCATGGTGGATCCCGCTGTTGAAATTGACTGTTGTTTTTGTCCCGTTTTTTGTGTTTGGTCTAGGATATATCGTCTACGAAACTGCCCATGATCGTCCCGTCTTCTTGCCATTGTGGATCAACTCGTCCGTACCACTAGAGAAGGCCATAGGTTTTGAGAGTGTCGACATCGACACTCTCAAAACTATTTGTAAAGACACAATTATCAAAAGATTGAACATCAACCACCAGATCAGAGAATACTTCGGTTTGCCTATAGCGTTAGGCGACTACGAGTCGTTTGAGGTCAGAGTCGAATATAACAAATTGGCCATCGAAGGCATACAGCTGGACTTCCGGGAGTCTTGGTTCAATCCGAAAATCTCCTACAGAGAAATCGACACCCCGTCTTTGCCTCCCAACATCAACAAATACATTCAACCCTTGAAGGCCAAAGTGGCAGGAGGCGTGGACGAAGACCCCGACCAGGACTCAGCATTCATCCAAGAGGTGGACTATAAGCTCAAGGTAAGAGCTACTGTCAAGGTGGTGGACGAGACCCTCCATCGAATCGAGCCTGGCTCAGGCAGGATTACCTTTGACGCCGAGCTCGATCTCGACCATACCAAATACGTCAAGATTGTCGGGGCCCTGATGCATTTCAAGAACAAGAACCACACGGGCAGTGGTGGTACTCTGGAACGGTTGTGGTGAAAAGAGAAACTGACAAACACTAACAACTTTAAATTATATACATTATATACACTTGTTACATAATTTCGTTATATAGGTAAGGCAATTACACCAATAAATGAAGCATATCCTTCCATTTGAACTCGTTCAAAATTTGACGGACAGACACCTCTTCGGTCTCTGTCTTCTTGATGGACATGCTTGAGCTGGCAGAACCCATTGAAGACGCAGTTTCAACATCGATATGCTCTTGGACACTTTCTGAAGAGTGGGTAGGTTCATCAGTGTGAGTGAAAACACCAAACGTTGCACTAGTTGGGACATCCAATGCGTGGAATTCGGTGCCTTTAACACGTGAAATGGTGTAAAGAATACCAATCCGGACAGCTGCACACATCAATCCAAAAATAACACCACCAACTGGTGCAATGACAAAAGCACCAAAGGCACCCCAATCATTTGGATCATAAACACCGTTCCAAATTAATAGTAACAAACCACCATCTTTTGCATCACCGTAATAGATACAACCAAAAACAAAAATTGCAAGTAAAGCCGATAATGAACCGACAATAATATCGAGTCCACGCAGGAAATAGAAGTGCTTTGACAAGCCCAAAAACATAATTGGAACAATTGCTGAAGATAATAGATCAGCAATGAAATAAATTTGTAAAACATTAGCACTTGCTTTAATTGCAACAACCAAAGCAGGAACCATAATGATACAAACAAGTATTCTAGAATAAACAATTGGAAATTTATTTCTAAATAAATCATTTGAAATAGATGACGTGGTTGCTGATTGTAATGAATCAAATGTACAAGTTGATAACAAAACTGAAAAAATCAAAATAATACCAATAATCCATTTATCCATTTTAGAAATTAAAATGAAAAATGCATTTGACCCATTATCATCAGAAACTGTCAAATCACCTGTCCAAACTGCCAAAATACCCGGTAAACCAACCAATGTTGAAATGATTGCAACTACAACGGCTGCAATACTTGTTGCAATATATAAATCTTTATCTGTTTTGGCAGCAAATGTACGCAACCAAAAACCTGACATGAAAGCATCATTTGTTAGAATTGCAACATTTAAAATATAAAACACCATCCAACCCAATTTGCTTGATCCCATCAATTCATTATAAGTTTCATGCTTGATATCCATATCAATATGAATTTCAGTTGCATAACCAATAACACCAATAACAAGAACAATCAAAACAAATATAGCTTGGAAAGTATCAGTAGTAAATGAGACAGCAAAACCTCCCATAGAAGTATAGATGGTTGTAACAATACATTCAACAACAATACAAGGTGTTGCATCAATACCTGTTAATGCTGAAATGGCATCGCTCATTGCAGTTAATTCAGAAACCATAAATAAATAGAGTGTTAAAACAGTTGCTGCTGATAAAAACAGTGCCATAATTGGTCCGTATCTATGATAACACCATTCTGTTAAAACAAAACCATCTGGACATCTTCTTCTGATGATTGGGCCAAAAAATGAAAACAAAACAATAGGAAGTGCACCGGCTAAAACATAAACAAGTAATCCCATAATACCTGCAATGTTAGCAATTTCAGTGTATGTAGTTAAAATACCAACACCCATAGCTGTAATAAATCATGAAATAAAAAAGTGTGTTAGTACAATCACGTTAAAATAGAATGGATGCAGGAAAATGAGTTTAGAATAACAAAGAATCTGTAAAATGAAAGACCAAAGGAGTTAAATACATATTTTTTTTTGAACAGAAGAGGGTTTGACTTGACTAGTTGCAATTCTGAAAACTCAACTATACTAAAAAAACAATCAAAACAAAAAAAGCAAAGTATTTAAAACCAATCAAATCAATCAAAATACAAATTCTTTTCTGCAATATTCTAAAACAGAAAAAAAAAGTATGTCAATTACAAGATGGATTCAACCTTTCATTTTTTCCAACAATATATGATAATCCTCCCGCAAGTGTTAACTTGATCGAGTTAAACGGTATAAATCTCAGCACGTGGCACCCGTTTATCCATATTGTGAAAAAACTTATGATCTAGAAGATAAAAGATAGTTAGTAAAACAATATATTTGGATTTTTTGCATGTTTTTGGTAGGGATTCTAATTTTGGAAAAAACATCAAGTGGAATAAATCAAATTGTACTTAATTTTAGTGGCAAAGAAATACGAACCTGACGCAATGAAATTAAGGGACAACGGCAAACCAGTATGGGAGCCATTAGAGGAAAGAAAATTTTTGTTTTTGGAGATTTTGCGCATCTGATAGATTGCAATACTCACTCCTGAAAGGAGCATTGCTCCATACGATAAGTAAATGATAGCATTTGATGCTTGAAATGATAGACCCATGGTTGTCACTGCCTGTTGTTCCTTACTTATTACTAAAAAGTTACTTGTGTAAAAAAAAATAAAAAGTTTAAATAAAAAGCTGAGCATTTTGTTGAATTTGAGTTGCAGCAAATTTGCGTCTTTTTATATTGAAAAAAGGAGCGAGCCATTTCGAAGGCAGAAAACGGTTGGGTTTTATTTTATTATTAGACGACGATCGTTTTGTTAACAAGATTACCTAGTTGTATATAATTAGCATAAACAGTTATGTATTAGTATTCGGACGGGACTCAATCGGAATCTGTGTCAAGCAGAATGATTTCCGAGGTGTCTGCTACCAAGAATGCAGGATCCGGCGATCGGGTGCGGCGTTTCCCTTTGTGTGGAAGTTTATGCGCAGGTTTTGACACCTTGTCATTGGCTGTCAAGTGTGTAGATGTCGGGACGTTTCTGTTCCGGGTCTTTTTAAGGTTTTTCAAATTAGATTTGGGTCTGTTGCCGTTTCTTTCGGCCCTCTCGAGTTCATCAATATCGAACTGACTCTCCTTTTTGACTCTGACTTTGCGGGATTTGGGATTTGGCATCTTGGATAACTTAACCTCTTGAATAATGTCTACATCAGAATAGTCATTATTGTCGTCGTGGCCAACAGTAGAAGCCGTGTGTTCGGTCTTGACAACAGCAGGTTCTTGGTCTGACTCATCCTTTTCTTCCTTTTTAATGGTGAATTCTGTAACCTCTCCTTCTTCGTCGGAGTTGGATTTGTCCTTTGTATCTTCGGGAATGTGTTTCACGTCAACTTCAACATCACCGCTATCGTCATCGTCCATTATTCTCGGCTCGGCACTTGACCCATCTCCCTTTTCAGTATTCTCTCTTTCCAGTCGTTCTGCCTCCATCAAACAGTCTTTTACATATTTGTGGCACTTAAGAAAACTCCGCTTACAATTAGAATCACTATCCAAAACCAGATCGATTTCACCATAAAACAACTCCTCGTCGTCAAAACACTGACTGAACTTCCTCAATTTATTGATATCTGCCTTTGGTGTGAACGAGATTTTGCTCAAACCCTTTAAGATTGGCTTATAGAATTTTTTGTGGATTTCATTAGTATAGTCACATTTTTTCAACAATTTCATAAATTGGATACCAACATCCACATGGGTGGAAATAGACTCCATTTCATCTTTCGAAATTAAAGCCAAATTGGTTGCATCTGTCCAATCAATTAAACTATCAATAATAAACGTTGGAGTAATAGGCGTTTTCAATCCTAATTCAATATTGGAATCGGTAATCATATTCCACGCTTTTAAAGATCTCTCAATGGTATCATAAACTATTGCTGCCATCATTTCCTGATGTTCCTTATGTGAAAATGAATAAGCAGGAATACAAAAACTCAAGCATTGCTTCAGCGGCAAATTCTTATTGACTGTGGGGTTGAAATATGTTAGCAATGTCAATTCTAGTAAATCATAATCTTTAATAACACCAGCTAATAATAACTTGAACAAAGTTATAGCAGTAGTCAATTGAACTTCAGGCATGTTATCATCTTTTAATGCTCTATAAAAGATTTTAGCAACCGCCATTGAATCGATACTTCGATCACTTTCGGTTTGAATGATTGAAACCCTATGAATAGAGAGTAAATCCCCGATAACTTGCAATCCAGTAATAATTAATGATTCATTTTCACTTCTAGTAGCAAAAATAGCCGCAATAACCATTGTAGAGGTAGCCACTTCTTTATCGAGGATACCACATAATCCTTGGCATACTAAAGCCAATCCCCTGTTTTCAATTTCAGATCTGTTGTTAATACATGGTGTAATAAAATTATCTAATAACGAAATGAGAGCCATATTTTCCTTCAATGGTAAAAATACTAGCTGAAGCATACATTTTGTGATAGTTAAGCAATCATGAATGACTAGTGCAGGTAATTGCGAAACTTGGTTGATTTCCTCTTGTCTGGATTTATTTGCTTCAATAAAGGATTGCCTTGACATATCATTCATCGCTGAATGATAGACATCATCATCATCTGAAGAATCATCATTTTCACCATTTTCTTCTCTAATTATCAGTTTTTCAACCTGTTTATTAAATTCATCAATGTCTTCATCATCTGATTCAAATCTATCTCTAAGATCAGATTCATCATTCCGGTTCTCATCATCATCATCCTCATCATCACTGATAACTTCTATGTCAGAATCGTGTCTCCTTTTTCTCTTGTTTCTTTTTGCTTCTTTAGCTGCCTTCCTCTTTTTGATTGCCTCTTCTTTCTTCTTTGAGTCTAGAAATCTCTCATATTCGGTATCTTTCAAGTCATTAATGATTTCAATTGTCATCTGGCAAAAATCTCTTTCATTTATTGCTAGTTTTCTTAAACATTCCATTAAAACGGGTAATATTGGTTCTGTAACAGAATTACTACTTAAAGTAGATCTTAAAACTTGAAACATTTTATTTCTACCAAACTCATCACTGTAGTCATAATCAACTGAAATCATCAATAATTGAAGAATAATATAGTTATATTCATCTGGATCAACAATACCAAGTTTTTCTGCAAGGTCACGATCTTCCGCAATTGCTTCACTATTTTCACTAATTTTAATAATATTTTCACTTCTTAAACGAAAATATTTCTCAAGCAATGTTGCAAATTCAGCAGCTTCTGGAAAAATGGAATCAATTATACTCAGATTTTTTTGATCTAAACAATATTTAAAACCAACTCGAAACCAAAGTGCTAATTGTGGGGTAAGTTCTTCAAAAAACTCTTTCTTGAAATAAATATCGGTCAAAAGTTCAGGCTTTCTTTCTATAAATTTTTCAACAGCAAGTGGTGCAATATTACTATCAACAACATCAAGATGAAACAAAAAATCCGCTATATTATTATGCAAGTCGTGCATCCAAGATAAAACTAACCAATTTATAGCAGCTTTTTGAACGTTTTCATCCCTGTCTTTCAAACCTAACTCTAGCAAAATATTTCTATTTGAAGGCTGTATATCTGTTATGTGATTATATGATGGCAACACTTTTGCAAAAAGCAATCTTCTAGTGATTTTATCTTCATCTCTTGCTCTTTCAACAATAAAAGGTTGGGTGGAATCATTTTTTTCTATATTTTTCAGACAAACCCTACGTACTTCCGGACTTATATCATTTTGCATCACAAATCTTATGTTTTTGCCTGCAACAGACAAAGCGCCACCATCGTTATGTTGAAAGCATGACAAAGCTTGTATTGCTTTAACTCTAACGGACTTGTCTTTATCAAAAATTCTTGTTATCAGATCACTTGTTAATCCTTTGTATAAATCATCATCCATATTATCGCATTGTCCAATTATATAGGCTAAAAGCTGACACACACGATATCTAACATTTTTATCCTTTGCATCTAGACCTCTGCGTAAAAACAACAAGATGGTGTTAGAAAACTCCAGAAATATTTCTTCAGCCTCTTCAGAATTTGCCTGATTTAAGTTATCGCTTTCTTCATCATGATCGGAATCACTGTTTGGATTGACAATTTGAACAAATGACGAAACAAACTTCACTACTTTATCAGCGGCTTTGACGGTACTTTTAATTGGAATAATCTTATTCAATAAAAAACAAAAAAATTGATTGAAATGCAATGACAAATGCAATGTATTAGCACGAAGCATGATGGTTTTCAAAATAATCAATTGACGTTTATGAACAGCAACTGTGGTTTGAACTTCTTGAAAAACTTTACGCATAAAATCTTCCAACTCATTAACGGTTGAAATTTTAACAATATTGTTCAATTGCTTTTCTCGTTCAGCTTTAGAAATTTTCTTCTTAACACTAGATTTCAAAATAGCCTGATCGATATCCTCATCATATTCTTCATCTTCATCTTCAACCTCCTGATCATGTATCCGCTCTTGCTTCTGCCCGTGTTCCTGATCCTGATCTTGATCCTCTTCTTCTTCATCATAATAATATTCTTCTTCTTCTTCTACAATACCAGCAACCAATTCCCCATCATCGTCTATATCACTGTAATTTTTAGCCGAATCATCATCTTCTTCTTCTTCTTCTTCTTCTTTTGCATCTTCACTTAATTCTGAAACGCTATCTCCAGAAATGTCACTTTCATTGTTTTTATGCTGCATCGCCTCTCTTCTCGCAGTTCTATTCACTTTTCCTTTTGACCCTGCCTTATGTTTAGTATTTTTTCTGGCTGTCATTGTATCCAAATACTAACAGTTTATGAAAGTATTCTTGTTTTAAACCATACACCATCAAAGTGTAAACAAACATCTCCCGCGTAAAGAAACTTCAACATGTTTTTTTTCTTTTTGAGATGTGATATTTTTCACTGTTTTTACTGCTTTGAGCACATTTGTAGTTGACGTATTTGTGCTCTATTATAGATTAACTATTAGTTATTAAGATATGGCTGATATTAACCCTGATTTTTCACTATATCATTTAACTATTAGGCCCCAAAGTGGAGCTCTAAAGGCTGTTATCGGCTGTTTTTCAGGAAATCGAAAATCCCAAGAAATAGTTAGAGCTACACAAGTGACAATTGAACTTTGGAAATTCAACAAGTCGTCGAAGGAGATGGTTAGAAGTGTTGTTCATAATACATTTACTAATATCAGGTCAATATCAGTTTTTAAACCTTTCAAATCTTCTAAGGATTTTATTGTGATAACATCAGATAGTGGGACAATTTCGATTATTGAATATGACCCTATCAACAATAAATTTGCTCCATTAGCTGAAGAAGTATTCTTCAAAACTGGTATTAGTCGCCTTTCTCCTGGTGAATACATTTTAGCAGATCCAAGAGGCAGGTCGATCCTTATCTCCGCCATAGAGAAAAATAAGTTGGTATATACATTGATAAAAGATAAAGCATATTCTGCACACTTGAGCTCTCCTGTTGAATTCAAAAGACACGGTCTACTTACATTTGATATTACAGCACTCGATGTGGGTTATGAAAATCAAATGTACGCAGCAATTGAAATGGATTACACGGATTTGAAACACCAGGATACCAAAATGTTGAATTATTATGAATTCGATTTAGGTTTGAATAGTGTCGCAATAGTAGATAGTATCAAAATCGATTATACTAGTAATCATGTTGTTTATGTTCCTGGTGGCCTAGATGGTCCAAGTGGTGTTATTGTGTGTTCAGAAGGTATGATCCAATATAGATGCCCTTTCAAACCAACACACTACTGTCCAATACCTATTAGAAACAATAATTCTAACATAAAGTCAATTATAGTAACAAGTGTTGTTCATAAGATGAAGGGTGAATTTTTCATTTTGTTACAAAACCAATTTGGAGATTTGTTTAAACTTACTTTGGAGTATACTACAACCCAAGAAACGAGATATGATACATTAGATGAAAATGTCGGTCCAGGTATGGTCACTGAAATGAAAATTAGATATTTTGATACAATTCCTCTATGTACATCGATGCTCATTTTGAAAAGTGGTTATCTTTTTGCCGATTTTGAAAATGGTGACAACACTACTTATCAATTTGAAAAATTGGGTGATGATGTGGATGAAAAAGAATGGAATTCACAAGATTATCCAGATCAACAATCTGTTGGAGAAGAAGAGTTTGGTGTGATTAAATTTGATGTTAAGCCTAATGACAACATTGTCCTTGCTACTTCAAACATAAATTTTGGAAGGATGTTAGATATGAAAGTGAGCTCTGCTGATTTCAGTCACTCACTGCCAGAAATATATTCAATTAATGGTATGCAATCTAGATCATCCATTAAAATGATGCATAATTCTATTGTACTTTCAGAAATAGTTACACAAGATTTACCTTCAAAAATATTGAATGCATTTGCATGTAAAATTCATAAATCAGACACATTTGATAAATTTATTATTCTTTCCTTTTTCGACGGTTCAATTATTTTAAGTATTGGTGAAGATGTTGAGGAAGCCGAAAATTCTGGTTTTATTGACACGGTTACCACCCTTGCAGTTTTTCAAATCGGATTAGATTCAATTGTTCAAGTTCATGCAACAGGCTTAAAGCAAATATTCTATTCTGAATCAGATGAACCAATTAAAGCCATTGATTGGAATCCTCCTCCGGGTATAGAAGTTTTGTTTTCAGCTTGTTCAAAGTCACAAGTTGTATTGGCTTTATCCAATGGTGACGTTGTATATTTCGAAACTTCTGAATCGGATTACTCATTGGTTGAATTTTCATCACATAAAGAATTTAATTCATCAATTACAGCCATCTCCATTGGTGAAATTCCAGAAGGCAGACTAAGAGCACCATTTATTATTGTTACATGTAAAGATGCAAGTATTCATGTATTATCAACAGATCCAAAGAAAACCTTAACTACTGTATATACTACTAAATTACATTCGAAATCATCTTCAATAGCAATTACTTCACATAGAGAAAAAACTGGAATTGCTGATGATGATGATGATGAAGAGAATGAAAAACATAAATTGATCAAGGGAAGTGATGAAATTACCACTTTTGTTCATATTGGTTTGGATAATGGTATTTATACAAGATATGTTCTTACAACTGAAGGTAAGTTAGAAAATGTTAAAATGAAGTTTATTGTTGCTTCACCATTAAAAATAAAATCTGTTGAAGTTATAAATAAACATGGCGATTCTGTGGTTGTGGCTTGTATCAATTCCCTTCTTTCATTTTTAGTTATTCCTGAAGAACATGATGATATAAAATTAATATCTTTGCCAATTCCTGAGAAGTTTATTGATACCGAAGGTGATGATGATGATGATGATGATGAGAATGATGGGGAGGAGGAAGAGAAAGATGGAAAAGTATTTTCAAAAAGTTATGGATGTATCACATCATTACATTCAGCAGATGTACCGCAAGGCCTGTTAATGGCTCATGGTGATAAATTAACGATTGCATCTGTTCCACTTTTAAATGAAGTAGATACTGTCAAAGGATCGGTTGAATGTCAACATTTAATTTTAAATAAATTGAGAAACTTTTCAAACATTGAATCCATTCCCTTAAGATATACACCAAGATTCATTTGCACATCATTGAATGAAGAAAATAGAATGAGTTATATAGCATGCTCTGATCCAAATATTAAATCTATTTTTACAGAAGGAGAAGTAAACGAGAATGATGAGATTGTAACATATGGAAACATAGATGAAGGAAAAACTGAAATTTTTGAGCTGTTACAAAATTCTGGATATGAGATAAGGCCAGGATCTGCATGTTCATGTTTACATGTATATTCTAATGAAAATGGTGCCATTGGACAAACTATCGAACTAATAGGCGGTGAAATGGCTTATAGATTAGGTACCGCTATTATGAAACATTCAGATAAGACAAGTGAATTTTTATTTGTTAGTACAATTGAAAATTTTGATCCAGGTAATGGTGGTATTAAAAATTATGATGGTTGCTATATTCGAGTATATAAAGTTGAAGATGACGGTAGTTTGGAATTTTTATATAAGCAACAATTTCATGTTCCAGTTTTATCAATTCATTCATTCCAAGGTTGTGTTGTTTTAGGATTTGGTAATGAATTGGGTCTTTATCAGTTAGGTAAGTTACAACTGTTGAAGAAATCGGGTATTAAATTAGAAGATTTCGATATTCGTGAGATTGTCGATGTTAAAAGTTCAGGTTTACGACTTTTTATCAGTGATATACGTCGAAGTGTTTTTGTAATCGAATATGATCCTATTCAAAATGTTTTCATTCCACTCATTGATGATATGGTTAACAGACACGTGACTCGAGCATTGGTTCTTGATCATGATACAGTCCTAGTGGGTGATAAATTTGGAACATTGACAGTACTGAGAATTCCATCTATTAATTTAGATATTGAAAAAGCAAAAATTTTGAGTGGAAAATTTAAAGAAAGACAAAAGTTTGAACTTTTAATGAGTTTTTACGTTGGTGATGTGATTACATCATTGAATCTTGGTCAACTCGGGATAGCAGGTGAAGATGTTATCATTTATGGTGGTATAAACGGTACAATTGGGTCACTCTCTGCAATGAAAACAGTTAAAGAAGTCAATTTTTTTAGAGAGTTAGAAAAAATGGTTAGAAATGTATTATATGGACGTAAAATAAACGAGGATGATGACACAAGTAATAATAAATCAAGCTTGTTGGTTGATAGAGATATTCTCAAATTCAGAAGTTATTATGTTCCAAAACGTGCATGTATTGATGGTGATTTGATTCAGATGTATTTTAAATTTGATGATTCAATTAAGTTATCGATTGCCGAATCGATGGATCGAACCGTCAAACAAATAGAGAATAGAATCATTGAAATGGAGAGTAGGGTTGGATATTAATTATTATATAATAGTAAAAAAAATGTATAAAAAGTGCATAGCATATATAAACTGGTTTTAGTTTTTATCTTATTTCTATTCTTTTCTTTTTCCTTGATGAACTAATTCCAAACGTTTTTGAATGGATCATCTCCAACAATATTTCTATTTTGATTTTGTGGAAGTGGTGCTTGAGGAGAAGTGATTGTCCAAGTCGCATTTGTACTATTATTGATACCACCGTTAATACCATTGTTCATAGTTGAACCAGAGTTTAAACTAGATGCTGTTGAGGCACGATTGATTGAAATGTTACTTGTAGAAGGTGATGGGGAAGAATACAGACTGAGGATACTCTTCTTCAAATCAGGTCTGTTATTTCTATTTTGTGTATTTTGTAAATTTGGTTGCTGTTGTTGCTGCAGCTGCTGTGTTTGTTGCTGAGAATAATTAGTTTGGGAATTTTGCAATGAGTTTGCAGTACTGTGTTGTTCTAATAAAGATATTGTTGGATTTGTCTGAGATCTAATGGGATTTGGACCATTAATTAAGATTGAGTTAGAAGAACTCTGTGCTGATCTTTGGACCTTTGGCTGGCCCAGATCTAATAAAGAAGACGAGCTTGATTGATTAACGGTAGATGTGCTTTCAGCAATCTTAGGAGTTGAAATAGTTGGAGTTGGGACGTTTTCAAATCTACTTGAGTCTCTTGCACCATCGTCTTTCCATTTACCCAATACGTATTTAGTACGTACAAAACTCTCTACTTTTCCCTCCATAGGAACATAACCACCCAATTCCACCTCCTGCTGATTTCTAGGAGATAATTTGGATTCCCAATATGCATTTGCACGTGTATTACCCCATTGACACATGGAATCTGTTTGTTCATCCGTCCATGAGTCTAAATCTACACTTTTCACCCTAGTTATATGCGTACCCAACGATCTATGAATACCACTACATCTAATACAGATAAACAAGCCCAGATTCCATGATGCCCATCTTGGATTTCTGGATGTTTTACAATCTGCACAATGTTTGTTTGACGGATCCGTAAGCAATTGCAGGAGTCTCTCCTTGTTTTTGGCCGTGGTGACTTGTGATTTGTTGAATGACATTGCCAACTGTTTTGTAGTAGTTTTTGTATTAGTTTTGCTTCTGGATAGAGTCTAGTTTCCTTATAATTGGTTTAGATCAAGTGTATTCTACTGATTTTTCTCTCAGTATGAATCGCTATCTACCTGCCAGGCCAACCGCAACCCAGTCAAAGAGGAAAGTGCTATCAATCAAACTTGATATGGCCATTTCTGATGTTGCGCATTTGTTGAAAAAAACAGTTGCAAAAATGAGAAATTGTTTAAAGGTGTTTAAAACTGATTAAAAATCGAATTTCGTATAAAAACGTAAAACACGTATAGAATAAAGTATAAAGAGGATTAGACTAGAAATAGAATTCAAATTCAACACTCGTATCTTAGAATGGGGAGTCAATTCTAGATAGAACCTTTTGGTCCTTGTAAAATTCTGCAGTCTTGGTTGCCTTTTCAACAACGCTTTCAACAGTAAAGCCGAATTTCTTGAATAAAGCTTCTGCAGGAGCAGATGCACCGAAATGGTCAAGAGAGACGTGTGCGTGAGCATATTTACCCCAACCGAATGAAGTCATAACTTCAACAGATAAAACTGGAGTACCGTCAGGGAAAACGGACTTTCTGTATTCATAGGATTGTTTATCGAAAGTTAAGAAATCTGGAAGAGAAACAACAGAAGTTGAAACACCGTTCTTGGATAATTCAGTTGCAGCATCAATTGCAAGAGAAACTTCGGAACCGGTTGCAGCAATGATTAACTTTGCATCCTTTGCTTCAACAATAGTGTAACCACCTTTAGAAGCCTTTTCGATGGAAGAGTTTTCAAGTTGTGGTAAGTTTTGTCTGGTTAAAGCAATAATAGAAGGAGTTTCAGTTGATTCGAAAGAAGCTTTATAAGCAGCAGAAACTTCATTACCATCAGCTGGTCTCCAAACCATTAAGTTTGGAGTTGCTCTGAAATGAGCCAAAGTTTCGATTGGTTGATGGGTTGGACCATCTTCACCTAAACCAATAGAATCATGGGTTGCAACCCAAGTAACTGGGTGGCCAGATAAAGCAGATAATCTAACTGCACCTGCAGCATATGAAACGAAATTTAAGAAAGTACCACCGTAAGGTTTGTAATTTGCACCAAAGGCTGCAATACCATTCATAATTGCACCCATACCATGTTCACGAACACCATAACGAATATAACGACCAGAATAATCACCTAAACCAGTAGCTGAAGGTTGGAAGTCAACTGCATCAGGCCATCTGGTTAAATTGGATGGAGTTAAATCTGCTGAACCACCTAATAATTCTGGTAATGCTTGTTCTAATTTAGCTAAAACAATTTCAGACATTTTTCTTGAAGCTAATGCCTTATCAGTTGGGGTGTAAACTGGTAATAATTGAGCCCAGTTATCTGGTAACTTACCGGATAATCTTCTAGCAAGTTCTGCACCTTCTTCAGGATATTCTTGACAGTAAACTTCAAATAAGGTTTCCCATTCTTTGTTAGCCTTTGCACCCTTTTCTGCAACTTCATTGTAGTAATCGTAAACATCTTGGTCAACGTGGAAAGACTTAGATGGGTCAAAACCGAATTTTTCCTTTAATTGAGCAATATCATCAGCCTTTAATGGAGAACCATGAACACCTGAAGTACCTTGCTTTAATGAACCATAACCAATAGTGGTAGTGATTTTAATACATGTTGGTTTATCCTTTGAAGCCTTTGCCTTTTCAATAGCAGCTAAAATTGCATCAAAGTCAGTATCTGCGTTTGGAACTTCAATGATTTCCCAACCGTAAGATTCTAATCTCTTTGAAACATCTTCGGTAAATGCCATATCAATTGAACCGTCAATGGAGATTTTGTTATCATCATAGAAAGCAATCAAATTACCTAATTGTAAATGACCTGCTAAAGAACAAGCTTCTGATGCGACACCTTCCATCATACAACCGTCACCAAAGAAGGTGTAGGTGAAATTATCGGAAATGGTGTAGTTTGGCTTATTGTAAGTAGCAGCAAAATTTGCTTGTGCAATAGCTAAACCAACTGCGTTACAGATACCCTGTCCTAATGGACCGGTAGTAACATCGATACCTGGAGTTTCTGATTCTGGGTGACCTGGGGTTTTAGAGTCTAATTGTCTGAAATTTTTCAAGTCTTCCATTGAAAGTGGGTAGCCACTTAAATGCAGCATGACATACAAAAGAGCAACTGCGTGACCATTAGAAAGCACAAATCTGTCTCTGTTGATCCAGCTTGGGTTCTTTGGGTTGGTCTTTAATTGTGAAAACACTAGATGTGCAGCTGGTGCCATACCCATTGGAGCACCTGGGTGACCTGAGTTTGCCTTTGCAACGGTATCTGCTGCAAGGACTCTGATGGTGTTAACGGATTTGGTGGTGATATCTGACATTGTATTACTTCTTATTGGTATAGTACGAATGATTTCAAGATTAAAACAAGTTCGCAATGAGCTTTGACGTGCTAAATATATTCTCCAACTAGCCAGAGAAAGAACAAGTGTCCAAGCAAAAGAAACGAACAAAAGAAAAGATCAAAAGAAACAACCAAAGGCAAAAAGCTCAGCATTTCCTGAAATTAATAGTCACTTGAATTGAAAATCAACACCTCAAGACGAAAATGTGGGGAAACGGCGCCAACAAGTTTTTGCAACGAATCATAGAAAAAAAACATTTCTATCAGCTACGGATGGTTCATCTCCGGAAAAGAAGCAGGTATTACACAGACGCAGACGCAGACGCAGACGCAAGACGCAAGACTTAAGACGTAGACCTGAGTTACTCCGACAAACAGGCACTCCGATACTTGACACTTGACAATTGCAGATACTTGACAATTCCAGATACTTGACAATTCCAGATACTTGGCAATCCCAAACACTTGGTAATTCCAAACACTCCGATACTAGAAACTTGGCATTCCAGCCAGACGTTTGCCCGAGTAGCAAGCAGTAGCACGATCGCAGAAACACGATTCCGAATAGTTTAGTACAGCCGAAAATTGATGCCAGAACGGCCTTATCAATGTCCCTTGTGTGGAAAGGCATTCAACCGTTTGGAGCACCAAACAAGACATATCAGAACACACACAGGCGAAAAACCCCACCAATGCAATTTTCCCGGATGTTTCAAGCGTTTCTCCAGATCGGATGAACTGACCAGACATTCACGGACCCATACCAACCCGCTATCGAGAAACAACATTGCACATTCCAAATCGGCGTCGAATTTGGCCAACATGAACCAGTCATCTGGCAGTTTGCGCAAATCGCATTCAACGTCCAAACTGACAAGGAAACAGAGACTAACCAAACAACAGCAGGTTCATCAATCCAAGCTGACGTCGAAATTCTTCAAACCGGAGGAAGAAACATTACATGATAGTCAGAATACAAACTTCATCAACGTTTTGGCCAATGCAGCTACAAAAGAATTGGAAAACATGAAATCAACCCCAAAGAGACCGGTCTTCACCACAGGCGTGAGTCCGTTGACCCCAACTCGGCCGGTGAATGTACAGGCTGAAGCTGCATTTAGCCTGATATCCTCCCAATCGCCCCAATCCTCTCATACGGAACAGCATTTACAGTACGTCAAGTCTCTTCCTTCACTCTCACAGTATTTCAACCCATCCTATTCCACTCTCCCATCAATTGACAAGATTTCCACCATGACCAACCTGCCGCCACCTGTATCGCTCTCTTTACTATCTACTTTATCGTCCACATTGGGACCTACAACTCCTTCGATACTTCCGTTATCCCAGGCTTCATCTCTTATTTCTTTAAGAATTCCTTCGATTTTACAAGAACCTGGTCACCTCAATAATATGCAACAACAACAGCAACAGTCGCCAGTACAACCCCAATCCCAGAAACCCCAACTTCAAAATTTAGAACATACTCCACTACTCAGTCCCTCCAATTCTTCCGTTAATGAAAATGGGCTTTCCCGAGTAAACAGTTTTAAAAGTCTTTCAAAACAGAAAGCTACAAGTTTGACTGATTTAACAGAAGCAGGTACAGCAGGTTCTACCTTACCCTCTTTTAATTCATTGGGTCTCGATCTCCCGAGTGCATTCGACATGTCACAGATTAAATAACTATTACATATATAAAAATATATATTCTCTTTTTTTTTCTTCTTTCTATAATACTATAATTCAACGCCCACTCAATTGAATCAATATCACGATATACAATAAAAATACATAAAAATCAAACTATTCTTAACTGGAAAATGCTAATGTTATTCAAAATAAGAAACACAATATTTCTTCTTGCTCCTTTGTTTGCATCCTTAGACTTTTCCTGTCTACATTACTGTTGTCATTCTTCAAATATTTTCTGCATATAAATTACCTGTTTAAAACATCTAAGAAAGTCCTTAGAGTCTTTCTTTCTTCCTTTTCTTGCCTTTTGCATTTCTCTTATGATGGTTATCAACGGCGTTACCAAATTTGAGCTGTTTTTATTTGGGGTTAATAATGAACTACATGGGTGTTTAAAATTAGATTTACATTGTTTTTGTTGTCCACTAAGTTTTGGGAGCCTTATTTTACTATTAGTGTGGTTGAATGCATGAGGTTTTGTTGCATAGTTTAAATAATCTGGTGTTGTACCCAAAAAATCAATTTGAGCAAAGTAACACTTGACAAAGTACCGATTATTTTCTTACCTTTCTGTGATTTGCTTATGTCTTAAAGCAGTTCAAACGCTTTCAAACTACAGTTCATCGTCTTGCTATTCTGCGTCCGAAAGCAGGGAAAACGTTTTTTTTCTCTTTTGTTGAAGCTGAGCCATTCAAAAGAATGAAATGCACCTCTTGGTAGCAGGCAGCTAAGGCGATATTTGACAAATAAAACAATAACCTTAAAATAATAATAAAAAAAACTAAAACTAATAAATATTCATTATAAAATCCAACCACGTTTTTCAACTTGTTTATAGAATGGCATGGACTCTGCAGCACCTAATTTTTGAATGGTCTCTGCAGAAGCTTTTACTGCAAATTTAATTGCAGACTCTAAATTGTCACCACGATAAATACATGTAGAAATAGCCCCCAAGAATGTGTCGCCTGCACCAGTTGTATCGACAACATCTGAAGGGTCGATATCTTCTGATGGAACATATGCGCAATTGAAGGTACCATTTTGACTATATAAAACACCGGCAGAGCCTAAAGTGACTATAAGTGTTGGTTTTGTTATTAGAGTACGAAGCTTTGAAATGAGTTTGATATTTTGGTTGACAACGTCTAAATTAGCATTATTTGGTTCAAAATTTGAAACATTTTTCATCAAAGTGAGTGGATCTCTTTCCGGATTTGAATGGTAGTTGTTGATTATATCTAAAATTTCATGTTCGTTAATGATTAGATAGTTCGATTGATGCAAAGAATTTAACAAATCGGAATTATAGCCGTCTTTTGTAGTAGGGAGTGGGGATGGATTGTAAAATATTTCGACATTTTGAAACTTGTTTGACAAGTGGCTAATAATTTTATGTGGATCTGGTATTTCATTCTGTATAATAGCAATGTATTTTGTATCATCAACAACAGTTTCCACTTTATTGACATTAGAATTAAAAAGCTGTAAATACGATTGGCTTGGGGTTAAATGGACACTCGAAGAATGAGCTGAACTACCACCAAGAGAAAATGAAACATTGGTTAATCTATTTTGAGCAGTTAAATTTATGCTTGAGCTTTTTCTCAAATTGGTATTCGATTGATTTTTCGGGATTGGGACTTTTGAAGCCATGGTAATTGCAGTATTTTGCAAGTCGATGACAGAAGGTTTTGGAGATGGATAAGTTAAAGTTTCCAATTTTGCGCTTGACGAATGAGAATGTAAATCTGATGGTATTGTTGAATTATCATTGTTAGAGCCTGTGATTTTAGAAACCATAAAATTTTTACTAATTTTATGAGAATCCGTAAATGAAGGAGATTGATTCAGTTGATTTGAGTCGGAATCATGAAGTGGTTTTGTGGCATGGGAATGCAAATTTGAATAGCTTGAATTCATTGAGTTAATGTTAGATTGTGATGCGGACCAACTGTGAATTAAAGCGCCGTTTTTATACACCAAACCTGCACCTGTGTTATTATCATTGGCCGTATTAGCCAGACTTGAAATTGAGCCGTGAGAATGAATATACGATGGAGGGTTGAAGTTTGTATCTGTGGTTTTAGCCATTTGTTCATTGTTCAAAGGTTTTGTTGAATGAGAATGAAGATTTGAAGGTAACAATGGATTTTCAATTGACGAATTTAAGTCTAAGTGATTAGACAGTTTGAAAAATAAATCCAACTCATCTTCCGTTGGGTTTGAAAACTTATTTGCCCCTGGGACAACGATAATCCTGTTTTCACCGTTTTTGTCGTCTTGCACTGTGATAGAAGCAGTGCCGGTTCTTGCATTGGGGATTTTCCTGACCAGCTCGGTCTTGACATTCAGATTTTTCAAATAAGCAATGAATCTATTGGCCACTTCATCGTCTCCGAGACAACCAATCAGTCGGACCGAAAACTTATCTGTTGGGGCCTTCAATTTGGCACAGGCCACAGCTTCGTTGAACCCTTTACCGCCCAGATGTTCTTCAAAAGACACTCCCCCGACGGTTTCGCCTGGACCGGGGAACTTGCGGGTGTGGGTCACCATATCATGATTTAGCGATCCAAAGACAAAGATAGGCATGGCTCGTTCTTGTGTATTAAGATATGTATATTATAAGGATTTCTGTTCAACAAGAAACCTTGTAGACTGATGGAATAGACAGTAATAAAAACTCGACTTTACTTACAAAGACAATATATTGCAAATACAAAACCAAAAGATACCTGAGGATCTGCAACTGTGATAGCCAAAGAGTTTTCGAAACTGTAATATCGAAACAGAGGCAATGTATTAAAATCTATTAAAAACCCAGTCGAGACTCTACACCAGAAAATCAACCGCAGCTTCTTTTTTAAGTGGCACCTTTTTTTAAACAAAAAAAGAGCAGACCCGTTTGTCTCCGATCACACGTTCTACAACTTGTATTGTCAAACATAACATGATGGCCTGTAAACACCGGGTGGCGCAAAACGTAAGGGAAAAAGGAAAAATGTAAAACCCTTCTACCTCATACTGACGTCATTGGGGCCATGTGCGCTTGGCGTAAGTTTTTCTGATTTGTGGCGTTGTGGCGCCTGGTTCCCCGCCCTCTGTTTTCTGTTATCAGCAGCAGCGGCGCGTCGGTCGGCGCGCCGACCGACGCGCCGATCTTCGGTTCAAAAACCCGGCGTAGTTCGGAGTTGAAACCTCCTGAAAAAAAAGCGAGATTTTTCTGTTGGGCACACCGATTTGGTCTTTTTTATCGTGGATAACGTGAAATCAGGCTTTTTTGTAGGGAAAATAGGAGCCAAAATTAGATGGATTTTTTTTGGGCTTCGGGCATGATTTTTTTTCTTCATGTGATATTTTCCAACCATCTTTTTTGTCAGTTGCAGTTTGAAAGCATTTAAAAGTATTTAAAAGTATTGAAATCTGAACAGAAATATTTTTCTTTTGAGATAAAATAATCATTCAGTTTTAGTTTCTTTTAATTTAAGTCTTATTATAAATTTTATTTAAAGTTTTATTTTCAGATCGTACAACAACCTATTCTATATTTTCTAAGATGGAATCTGTTGATATTACGCAGGCCAATGCAGTTGCTGCAGGTACTAATAAGAAGACAAGAAGAATTGTGGCTTCAGGTATCGGTGGTCGTTTGATGGGTACAAAAGCAATGACAACAGTCACAGCTGAAGAATTGGCTAGAGATTCTGTTGCAGAAGTTTTGAAGAAGGACAAAGAATTGAGAGAAAAGTATTCCAAGGAAAAACACATTTCCGAACAACCTTGGACTAGATCAAACTGGTATAAACACGTTAACTGGTTAAACTTTATGTTGGTTTTATTATTCCCTTCGATTGCTATGGGTTGCTCTTATTGGGTCAAACCAACAATCCAAACTATTTCATTATCCATCTTCCTTTTCTGTGTGTCAGGTCTTTCGATTACAGCAGGTTACCACAGATTATGGTCTCATAGAGCCTACGATGCAAAGGATCCTTTAAAGATCTTCTTTGCTTTATTTGGTGCAGCCGCAATCGAAGGTTCCATCAAGTGGTGGGGTCACTCTCATAGAGTCCACCATAGATATACCGATACTAGTAGAGATCCATATGATGCAAACAAAGGTTTCTGGTATTCTCATATTGGTTGGATGTTGTTAGTTCCAAATCCAAAATATAAGGCAAGAGCAGATATCTCTGATCTGGTTGATGATTGGGTTGTCAGAGTTCAACACAGACACTACCTTTCTATTATGATTTTGATGGGTTTGGTTTTCCCAGCTATGGTTTCACACTATTTTTTCAACGATTTTTGGGGTGGATTTATCTATGCAGGTTTGATTAAATCATTTGCTATCCAACAAGCAACATTCTGTGTCAACTCTCTAGCACATTGGATTGGAGAACAACCTTTTGATGATAAAAGAACACCAAGAGATCATGTCTTAACCGCGTTAGTTACATTTGGTGAAGGTTATCACAATTTCCATCATGAATTCCCATCTGATTATAGAAATGCCCTTAAATGGTACCAATACGATCCAACCAAGATTTTAATCTGGTGTTGTTCCAAAGTTGGTCTTGCATACAACTTGAAAAAATTCTCTCAAAATGCCATTGACCAAGGTATACTTCAACAAAAGCAAAAGAAATTAGATGAAATGAGAAGCCAATTGAACTGGGGTCCACAATTATCCGAACTTCCAATCTGGTCTAAGGATCAATTCAGTAGCGAGGTTTCTAAGAACAAGGGTTTGATCATCATTTCCGGTATTGTTCATGACTGTTCTTCCTTCATCACTCAACATCCTGGTGGGCAGGCCCTCGTCCGTACCTCGTACGGTAAAGATGCTACCGTTGCATTCAATGGTGGTGTCTATGCACATTCCAATGCGGCACATAACTTGCTTGCAACTTTAAGAGTGGCCGTCATTCAAGATTCCGGTGCTGTCTGTAACACATACTCCAGACAATTGGAATATTTAGCAAAGGCTGAACTTGAAAAGGCTGAAAAATCAAAGTCTACATAATTTTTTTTCTCTTCTATCTTTACTACTTTTTTACTTTACTTTTATATCAATTTCATTAACATACATAAAATACATGACATACATTAACATACATTTACATACATTAACATACATTTACATACATAACATACAAAGCCGCCAGCCGCTAGCCTACTTTGCCAAACACACCCGCTGAGCCTCCCCTGCAACGGCCTTTCTATTGCTCCCCAACAAATTTCACGACGGCCCAGACCGCGGAAGCCCCATCGGCGAATTAGTTGCGCCGAGCACAGGGGGTCTAAGCCCGGGTGTCACGTGCCGCGTCGATCGACGTGCGTTGTTTACGTTTCAAATTTCACACCCCTAGAGCTCTGGATCCTGATCTGTAAGGAAATTCTAGGTACATGTACGAATACGGAGTACATGTAATGATTTGTGGTGTTTTTTCAGTATACAGTTTTCCACAGTCTCATACACACAGGCAAGCAGATATATAAATATTTATTCATTTAGTTATCCATTTATTTATTCATTGTTTTATTTATTTATTTATTTATTCATTTATTCATTTATTCATTTATTGATTTATTTATTACTTTAAAACCATTTTTTCGTTTCGTCTGCTAAAAGGAACTGACAATGAACGCTCACGAAAGATACTATTATCGAACATCTACATTGGATCCAGAGTCTGGTCTTCCGTTATACGTTTTAGATATAACCTTTATTCCTTCGTTTATATTAAATCCTACTTCCGATACAAATCCACAAAAAATACAATCTTTTATAGACAAATTAACAAGTAAAATACCCAATGAAAAACATGTTTTGATAATATTCACAAATGGTTTATATCAACAAAATAATAACCTGATTTATTCCACAACAACCAGCAATAATACTACTAGTAATACTAACATAAATACATCAAATTCCAAATTACCAATCAATTTAATCAAAATTCTAAAACTTATACCCAATGAATCGAAAAATTATTTGGTGAAAATGTATCTTGTTCATGGTAATTGGCTCTTAAAATCCGTTGTTGATATATTCACCAAATTCTATTCTTTTAATTCAAGTTCTAAACCATCAATTATAAATTGTGATAATTTGACAAGCTTATCCCATCATGTTGATATAACAAAGGTCCCAATATCGTTACACACATATATAATTGATAAAATTCAATATAAAAATCAAAAAATCATATTAAATAGACATTTCCCTTACATGTATGGTCGTCCTTTGACTATTTACTCTTCACAAAATTCAAACCCTATCAATGTTTCTTTACCTTTGAAACAATTTCAAAGAATTTTCAATAATATAATTGCATATCTATCAACGGAAGAATTGGATATTAACCTTTCGGCTTCAGATTGGCAAACCATTATTAGATGTTCGGCACTTTCAGATGAAACAAAAATTTCAATTGACATTTTATCCGAATCTTTAAAAAGGGATCAATTGATCTTTCTTTCTGATTTTTCCTTTTTAGAACATTATATGATATTGGTTAAATTTATACTAAAACTTTCAAATTCTAAATACCCATTGATACCACTTGAAATTTTACTTTCCTATACTGTCAATTATAATAACATTAAACAAATTGATACATTTTTGAACAAAATACTTACTTATAGACATCCACTAGTTGATATGGATTCAATTACTGGTTCTAACATTTCCAAATTAAAAGAAAATAAAATTGATAGTTATGATAATGCTTATATATTAATTAAAATATTTAAATTGTTCAAATTTTTACTTTTAAAACTTGAAAGAGAGACTCATATACTTGAACCAAATACCAAAAATAAAGAAAAATCAATTGAGAGACAATCGCTTAGACTTATACTAGCATTCACAAAAATTTTATATATGGACAACAATGACGATTTATTAACATCAAATTCAGATGACGATGATATAGGATTTGATAATTTATTTAAATTAATTCGTTCAATTATGGTTCATTATGATAAATTGACAATTTTAAATACTTCATATACAATTGATGATTTTAATAATCACATTAGTTTTGATGATTTTGTTGCATTTGAAAATTTTAAGATCACTCAACTTGGAGCTCATGATTTACTTGAATCAAAAATCGTTAATATAACAAAGGAAAAATATCCTGGCTCTCAAACTTCACCTGTTAAACCAAATAGAGAAATCCAAATTAAAACTGATAATACTACATCGCCTCCAACTCCAACACCAAGAAAAACTCAATTATTTAATAATATCAAAACTGAATCTACTAGCTCCGTGAACTCATCAATTTCTCAGCCTTTAATTTCATCAAAGACATCAAATTCATCTATTCCAGTTACTGAATCAGAAGTTAAAATGGTTTCAAAATCCATGGAAAGTTTAAGTTTTGTGGATGATCACAATAATAATAATAATGAAAATAACAATGAAATTCTTGATAATAACAATGATGATGATGAATTGTTTAAAACTCCTAAACGTACACATAAATTTAACAATAGTATTGGATCAGTTGATACAGTTCAAGATATGGTTGGTGATCTTCTTACACCAACTAAGCCTACAACTTCAAGTTCAAAATCTAAAATTCCATTTTCCCTACTTGAAAATATAATGCCAATGAAAAACAATAATTTACGTAAGTATACTGAAAAAGATTTGGCTCTTCAACAGCAAGTTGAAAGGGAAAAGAAAGCTGAACTTATAAAACAAGAACATGCAAAGGAAGTGGAAAAGGGTGTTAGACGTGGTGAACGTAAAGTTAGTAGATTGGCTAGACTTTACGAAGAAAAGTACATGCAGTAACTAATCAAGTGAAAGATAATACCAACTGGAAAATAAAAATTAAGAAATAAAGGCTAAAAACTAAAGACTTAAAACTAAAAAATCTATAGATCTCTATATAATATAGTTTATTTTTTTGGTAATGCATTATTGAATTCTCTAACGATAATTTCACATGTAACTTCTTGACAAAGTTCTTTTCTATTATTATTTGGAACCTGTTTTAAAAACTCTAATCCACTTGATTTTTCTAATGATTCGATGGGAACTTGAAAAGTTTTTAGTGGAGTTTGATTTGGGATGATTGCGTTCGGCATAACAAATGCAGCAACTGATAAATCTTCAGAATTTGGTGATTTCTTTTTGCTCTTTTCTGCAACAATAAGCTTAAAAAAATGAGTTGGGACAGCAATATTAGGTGGATTTCCAATAACTTCATAAGTAACTCTATATTTACCATCATCACATTTTTTTGGTAAATATAAAGGACCTGTAATAATTCTAACGGAATTATAATCTTTTGTCAAACGACGACAAAAGTCTTCAAAATGAGCCCAATAATCTCTGTTAAATCCTGCTCCAACTTGTGGTGACATATTTGATAAGTAAAATGTTTCATCCATTGCATTTTGTGAAAATTTAGCATTTGCAGCTGGAGCCTGATGGCCTCTATCATAACCTGAACGGAAATAATCTCTTAATAATGCACGGAATTGTAATGGGATTTTTTCATCTTCCATGAAAACTGAATTCTTTCTATCTCCATTATTACCATTTTTACTGATAGATTCAGGTGTAATATGTTCAACAACATAATATGGATTTCTGGTTTGTCTATCATAGACACTAACAAATTCTTCATGTGTACTCATATCATGAACAGGGCCTGGAAAACCATATTTGAAAAAGCCAGCTGGATTAACTTTACCATTCTTACTACTAACTTCTGTATTGTTGTTTCCTTTACCATTATTTGGTGCACCCAATGGTGGAATTACTCCACCAGCAGGTGGTGCTGCAGTTGGAGTTGATTGTGATGATCCACCCCAGAAAAATAATGCAGTTGCTCCTGTTAATGAGATAGCTGGTATTGCAAGTCCTTGTTTGAACATTTTGTTGTTGTTAAAAGAAAAAAGTTCTAAAAAAAAGTCATAGATCAAATTGTCCAAAATGCATCAAAATATATTTATTTACATGTAATTTTTTTTGATGTTTGACTCAAATTCTTAATCTCTACTGTAAAATATATCTGTAAAATAGATCTGTATATTGTAATGTAATTCATTTTTATGTTTAATTAATTAGTTTAAGCGAATTCTTTTAAACTGCTAAGTAGATAAGAGGAATCATTCATAATTACAACGATTACATTCAATTACATATATAAAAAACGGTGTTGCGTTTACAAAAAAAACTCCCGTTTCTTACTTAAAAAGCAAAAAAATGTATCTAAAGCATTTTCTTTTCCACAGTAGCTGACTCTCTAATAAAAAGCATCAATTGTACTGATCTTGAGCCGTTCAAATCCAGGATCCACAATGTTCTTTTTGAATCTGGTGAAGCTACCACGGTTTTAAGTGAAAAATTTCCTAGTGCAAGAACCAAAATTTTTCAGCACTTTCCTAATTCGAACACCGATTTCTTTAAAACTGTACAGAATAAAGAGACAGTGTTCTTGAGTTATTTAATAATTCAAGTAAAGTTTGGTGGTGGAACTGTTGACCAATATCACTACTATGGTACGGCCTATTTTACTGCGGTGCCCTTTTCCCTCGAATCGATGTAGATGGATTACAACATCTACAACACCAAAATCAGTGAATACACTTAAACAGTTATTTGATTCAGGATTGCATGACACCGAACAATTGTCACAACTATACAAACAGAAAGGTGCTATTTCATTTTTTCATGAAGTTTCTATGCTTGTTTCCAAACCTGGATTACGAAATATTGAATCTGACACATTTTACAACTTTGTTATTTTTAAATTAAATGAATTGGGTGAAAACAAAAAAGAATATTCCTCCCCAAGTGTCAGGAATATAGAGTTTACAGAAAATAAGAAGCTAAGCAAAAAGAATAATTTGGTAATTAATATATTTAAATTGTCTCTTAATTTGAACCTTTTGAACTTTTCCCAAATTATTCTTTCAAACACCATATCATCAGCATTAAAATCCCCGAATAAAATAGATACACAATTAATAGAGATATTTATAAATAAAGATAATATTTCTTTGCTGATAGATATGTTGAGCATAAGCGGATTACATGAAAGAAATATCAACGACATAGACTCGATATTTTTTTTAGTGAACTCGTATAACAAATTAATGACAAAACTCAATCAACCAGAAAAAATATTTAAATTCACAGACTATCAAATAAAATCCATTATAGATAAAGCATATTACACTATAGTTCATGACATTTCAGTTAACTTGAAAAAACCTTATAATACTCTTGAGCATACAACGTCGCCATACAGTTCCATTGAAATTTTAATTAAAGAATTTGGATTGGTCATAAGTAAACGTGTTTCAAATACAGTGTCATACTATAAACTAGATGCTTTTGAAAAAAAAGAATCAGTAGGTGTTTCTAATATTGATATGTCACAAACATCTGTACAAGAGTTGTTGGATAAACAATTACTTTCTAAATATCTTCAATTTTGTTACTTTGTTATTCAGGATAGATGCAAAAATAATGATCCTGTTACAGTTTTTAAGATATGGACAATCTTGAAACCATTCCATAATAAACTTTACAATTCAATTATTAATTCTGAAGCAAATAATTTATCAAATAATTTTTACTACTATCAAACATTATCGCAAATGATCACTAACTTCAGTAAAAATAGACGATATAGAAATTTAGTTAATGAAATCATTTATGATTTACCATTAGACTCTGTTAAATTTTGTCCCGAATTGATGTCATCGATTTTATACCATTGTGGCAGAACAGAAAATGAATCTTTGGGGCGTTTAGTTGGCTCAAGATATGATGAAAATAAAAGTAAAGATTTCAATTTAAGTACAATATTTGGTCAAGGTGGTGATTTGACTATTTTGGGCTCTGGAGATAAATTCACAGCTGGACAGGTTCATGCGTTTTTGGCTTATAATTTGAGAATTGGTAACATGGAGAGAGCAACTGAGATTATCGATTATTTAAAATTTAAATTAATTGGATTTACAGATATCGATTTTAATGAATTAATTAGAAGTGTTTTATACAATGATGGTAATAGCAATGAAGAATTAGAAAGTAATAAAAAGATGGATATTGCGTGGAGAATGATTCAAAATAATATCTCCAATAATGAAACTAAACTTAATAAGTATGCAATTATAACACTACTTGATTATATGATTAATACAAATAAAAACATGCTTGATTTTGGAAAAGTTGAGGAATTATACAAAATGGCTCAATTATCAGCCAAACTAACTGATACAAAATATTGGAATTATTTTTACATGTCTTATTTTAAATACATCATTCGAAAATTTCCATTAGAAGTTGCAAAAACAGTGTACACAAACAGTAAGAAATTTTCACTTCAAAAAGAAGATACAAATTTATCATCTTCACTATATTTCCAAAAACTGGATGATTTTGGATATACATTTAATCCTTTTACTCAAAAATATTTGGATGTCAGAATTAAAATGGGTGTAGGTTTACGTACTCTTATTTTAAGAGATATTTATCAACAAAGTAATAGTTATTTAAAAAGTGCAATCCAATTGAAAAGTGATGATTTAGATGAAGCTAAATTGCAATTTGTTAGTATATCAAAGTGGGTTTATTCAGAATTGTTACAACTAAATTTTAATAAAAATAAAAAAAACAAGAGTGTTGCGCAAAGTTTGATTGCTCTTGATTTGATGAGGATGATAAATAAGAAGTCGAGAGAAACAGGCTTTGATATATCCAGACACACTCCTGAAGCATTGGATGAATCCAAGCTGAAATACAAATTGAGAAATGGAGAAAAAGTTTCTATTGATCATATCACTTTAGATGTCGAATATCAAGATTCTCTTCTTTCAATGAAAAATAAATGGAGAAAACCATTTCTTAAAAATTAATGACCCATCGTGCACAACACTTATATAGATAAATAGATATATAAAGCTTATTATATAGCCAATTATGGTACAACTTTATTACCTGCATATTTTGCTGACAATCAAAAAACGCTGTCAAAAGTGGCTGTGTCTACTTTTGTGATTGTCTTGTTTTAACTGACAGGCGTGTTCTAACCCAAAGCCAGCTGTGCATACCCGACGCAACGGACCTTGCTGAGCCCCATTTGCCAAACATCTGGATTTCCTAATTGATGTCCAAAAGAGGAAATGGCGATTTTCGCTCTGCGCTTATTCACGTGCCCAGCGGTGAACAGCAGATTCTTCTTCCTTTGTCTTTTTGTGCAGATCTCATCAACTAATGCTGAAAAAAAGAAATGCCACAGCTTGTACTTTATTTTAGTGGGGATGTGTAAATTTTTCAGTTTTTTTGTTGCTTCATTGCGTTAATCATACAGGTTTGGCTCTTTTAATTGGCATTGAACCACTGTTTTCCTCTATTCCCTTTGTTTAGCGTTATATCTTATAAATTTAAGGGTAAATTTGCTTTATTGCCGCTGCTTATCTAAAAGAATTTCAGTGTAGTTTTTTCTGATACCGTTTTGTATTATTTAGCCTAAATTTTAATTTCCTTCTTATAAACTTATTTAGTTAAACAGGCATACTAGCAGGACTTGTGGATCCTGTGCAAATTCTGTTAGTGTAAGAAAATTGCTGATGTTTTATTTTATTTTTTTACCTATTATCCCTTTAACCCCACTTGGTAGGTAGCATTCGTACAGCTTTTTATTTTATTGTGCCAATATAGCTAGAATTCGTGTTTTACTGCTATTTCCTGCTCTACTGAATTTCCTTTATTACATAAAAAAGGAGATTTTTCACTCTCCCCACTTCTTCATATTAGAAGCCGTGAATACTTGACTATTTGTTTGATGTTAATGGTTTCAGAGAAGCTAGTCTATTTCTCACCAGATAAAATTGCAGTTGCATGATATTCAACCATCTCTACAAATTACCAACCTTAACTTTATAAAATTACGTTTCAAAATATCTCTTCTCCTTCGGAAACCTGAACCCAAGTACTAATCACCATATGAATAGTCATGGTTGTAAAGAGTGCTGGGAATAATTATTCCTAACATACGCCCCTTCTGTCATAAACATGGCCTGTGCAATTATGAGCAGCACTCGTCGTCATGGGGTCTAGCCAAAAACCGTGATTAGACGAAGGACTAGAACGAAAAGAACAAAACAAGGTTACAGATCTACTCGCAACTCTTTCCCCTAAATCCACCGGAAATCTCAACATTTTTCTTCTTCAGTCTAAACAGAGCCTATATTAGTCTCGTTTGAAACGTGTTTTCGAAGGACTGGCTGTTTGTTTGTTTGTTTGTTTTGTTCATGAAGATCTTGGATTTCCTAATTGGGCGCGTGGGGAAATGAAAAACTGCAACGTATTTTAAATGTTAGGTCTTTCAACACAATCTTGTATCTCTGGCAAAGAAGCAGCTATATTGTAGATATTCAAGATAAGTTTTCTTTTCCAAACTTAAAAACAAAGTCACCAATGAACCGAAAATACAGAAAACATGTAAAATATTTAAAAACTCCAAGATTGGTATAAGCGTTAGTCTGGCTGGTTTAGTGTTTAGAGTTGCATCCATAGATTGTATAAGAACAAAGCTAAGATTACTGTTTAGGAAATACAACATTAACAGAAAGACCGTAAACGAGAATCTGCATTAGTTGACTACTGGATCGGTAATTATGTGCATCAACAGGCTATGAAAATATATGCCAAAGGATATCGTCAGTAAAAGTGAATCTTAACGCGAAATTACCGGGGAAAACCACAGGAAACAGACACAAAAACAATTTAATTTAGTTTTTCCAAAACTCGTTTATATGCAACTAGTTGATTTTCTCCGCTCTGGATTGGCCAATCCAACATTAGTGTGAAGATTTACTTTCGGAGTTATGCAAAAGAAGTATGCACCTTGTACTATAAATGTGGGACATAATTATGTTTTTATGACAGGTAGGCATCACCGTTCAAACTGCATCTGATTGTTGGCCATTGCAGAATCAAGTCCCTTTAATTTTAATTTCTTGAAGATTTGCCGAACAATGCAAAATTCCCACATCAAATATAAAAGTCGAATGTTCCCCAGCTGTTTTCCAGACTAGATAGAAGAAAGAAGGAAATTTTTCATTGAAAAATAAATTGAGAGAAAGATCTTTTTTGTATATTTCATATCATTTCCATATACCCGCTACTAAGAGAACTCCCAAGAGTTAAAAAACACAGTTAAAAAACAATAAATACTAGCATGCTTATCAAACTAATATTTACCTTCTGCCTGCTTATTACTAACATTGCTGGTGCATTTATTAATATCGAAAAAATATTCAAGGCTAATACACACAGGAATGAAAAATTACCAATACAACCTCTGGGTATTGGTAAATATTCAGAGCAAGTCAACAATAAAAAAGGCGTTTATGCTCTTGACCCCCACATATACCCTACAAGATTTTGCCAGGCCGAAATAAATGCACCAAATGCGCAGCTTAATTACTTTTTACAATCACTGAACGATATACGGTGTGCTGGAAACCCATCGAAATCGCTTAACTGGGATTTTGAAATCCAATCCATACTAGATTCACATCAAATGGTTCAAAGCCTTTATGACCACACTACCAAAAATGAACCTTTGGAAATAACTTCCGATAGCCAAGTTTTGAAAACGATAGTTCTGGCAACTTCTTACAAAACCAAACCTGTCAATGACTTACAAATCAATGTTCATAAATTTGAATCCCTAGTTAGAAAACAGATGGATGTCATAGAATTGGCCCAGTATACTTCTGTAGGTTGCATTTATGCAACCTACCAAGAAAACGATTCATATAATACCATGCTTGCATGTTCGTTCAATCCAATGGTGTCTGTTTAGATTTTTTGTATCTGTATGTATATTTCTCAAAATCACTTCTTTTGTGGTCACTTTTTTTGTTTCGATATTTATTTAATCTTGTATTATATATAACTTGCTCTGCATTTTTAATACATGCAAAATATCTATCAAACAACTACAGTGATTAAAAGCAGAAATATAAACCCAAAAACCGTACCGAGCCCCCTGCGTCGATCGGCCGCTTACGTAAGGCTGGCGACCGGATTTTTGAGTTTCTGCGATTTTTCATTTTTGGCTTTTTTTTGTTTTTTTTTTCACTCGCCTGTGAAAAAAAAATTTTCATTTTCTCTTTTAGAAACCCAGTTTAAGGAGATAGTCGTCTGAGCTTCATAGGTTTCTTCCAGATCCAGGTTAAAGCTAATTCACTAACACCATGTCCTACGTCTTAACCGAAACCGCTGCAGGTTATGCTCTTTTGAAGGCATCCGACAAGAAGATCTACAAGTCATCAACTCTTCAAGCGGATCTTAATTCTGCTGAAAAAGTTTTGTCACAATTTAAAATTAAAGCATTCTCTAAATTTGCAAACGCTTCTAATGCTTTAGAAGAAGCTAATTTCATTAATGATGGTAAAGTTTCAGAACAATTAAAGAAATTATTAGAAGAAGCAAAGCCAGAAAAGAAAACTACATTAATTGTTGATGATACCAAATTGGCAAACTCTATTAACAAATTAGGTTTAAGTTACTCTGTTGTTTCAGATGCTGCAAGTTTAGATATCTTCAGAGCTGTTAGAGAATATTTACCAGAATTATTACCAGGTATGACAGACAAAGATTTATCAACTATGTCCCTTGGTTTAGCTCACTCTATTGGTAGATTTAAGTTAAAATTCTCTCCAGATAAAGTTGATGTTATGATTATTCAAGCTATTGCGTTATTAGATGACTTAGATAAAGAATTAAACACTTATGCAATGAGATGTAAGGAATGGTACGGTTGGCATTTCCCAGAATTAGCAAAGATTGTCGTTGATTCCGTCGCTTTTGCTAAGATCATCCTTAAGATGGGTATACGTTCAAACTGTGAATCTACTGATTTCTCCGACATTTTACCAGAAGAAGTTGAACAACAAGTTAAGGCTGCTGCTGAAGTTTCTATGGGTACTGAAATTACCGATGATGATTTATTAAACATCCGTTTATTAGCTGAACAAATTATCGAATTTTCTCAATATAGAGAACAATTGTCAAATTATTTATCTGCTAGAATGAAGGCAATTGCTCCAAATCTTACTTCCTTAGTTGGTGAATTAGTTGGTGCAAGATTAATTGCACATGCAGGTTCACTTGTTTCACTTGCAAAGGCACCAGCTTCAACTATTCAAATTTTAGGTGCAGAAAAGGCTCTTTTCAGAGCTTTAAAGACTAAGCACGATACGCCGAAATATGGTTTAATCTATCATGCTTCTTTAGTTGGTCAAGCAACTGGTAAGAATAAGGGTAAGATTGCACGTGTGTTAGCTGCAAAGGCTGCTGTTGCATTACGTTATGATGCATTAGCTGAAGAAAGAGACGATTCTGGTGACTATGGTTTAGAAGTTAGAGCTAAGGTTGAAAACAGATTAAGTGCTTTAGAAGGTAGAGATTTAAGATCTACTCCAAGAGTTCAAAAGGACATGCAAAAGGTTGAAATCACTGAAGCAAGAGCTTATAACACTGATGCTGATGCAACTACTGCAACCACTGAAGAAAAGTCCGAAAAGAAAAGAAAGAGAGATGCTGACTCTGATGATGAAGATTCTGATGACGAAGAAGAAGAAGAAAAGAAATCTAAGAAATCTAAGAAGGAAAAGAAAGAAAAGAAGGAAAAGAAGGAAAAGAAGGAAAAGAAGGAAAAGAAGGAGAAGAAGGAAAAGAAAGAAAAGAAGGAAAAGAAGGAAAAGAAAGAAAAGAAGGAAAAGAAAGAAAAGAAAGAAAAGAAATAAATCAATTGTCTGATTTAAAATCTTTACTAACATAATATTTTCTTTGAGTTTTTTCAGTGTACAAATTTTACCCACATTTTTCGAAAACACATGAACTATCTAAATTTATATATATAAACCTGTGTCTTATAGACTCATTTATACTACATTTCTGTTTTTAATATACTATCATTTACCGTAACAAATCTCGTAAAATTGTGTATAATTAAAAAGAGTTGATGCCTCGATAAGTATTTTTTCAGTATTATTAAATTTGAAATAACAGCATCGAAAACAAAATCAATTTTAACATATAACGCTGTGGGTTTTCTTTTCTGAAGAAAGCAGAACATGACTAATTTGGATCAATTCAGAGGTTTAGAGTCTACAGAAATTTCAGCAATCAGATCCAACGTTCAAATCAGAGATTTTTCTGACAAGGAAACCCGAAAACTGTTAAACACCATATTTCAAGGACTCGATGCTCAAAATACAGAATTAGATTATATGGAGAAAGTGCTTTCTGAAATTGCACTTCGTTCAAATGTGGATTATAAAACATGGGCTAAAAAAAACACTTGCATTTCTCTAGAAAAGGGAGAGATGTCATGGGATGATAATACCGACGTTAATGTAGATGACATGCTACAATCCCTATTAAAAAAGAAAAAGAAATCACAATTGGACGAACAGGAAGAGCATTCATTATTGATGTTATTGATTAGCAGAGAGAAAAAATTAAGTCGACATTACGAATACATAATTGATGCATATCGAGATTTGCTTAAATCTATTATACTTCTAGCAAAAAATAGGAGAGAAGAGGTTTTTGGAGTATATAGTAAGAATTCGATGGCTGGAAATTTAGAACTTGCAGAGCCTATTCAATTGGTACAGGTTGTTAATGCCCTTGGAATTAAGGCACAATTATTAAAGAAAAATGCAGAATTGTTGAATAACTCTGCAAACAGCAAAAAGGTTGAATTGGAGTTGGCCAAATCTGCCATTATTGATAAAGCTGAAAAACTAAAAGAATTTTTAGACAAATAATTTACAAATAGCTATGATTTTTTTAGGTATGTCCCTGAATCTGTGGTGGAGTCTGTGTAATTGCTAGTTGTTGGGGCATAAAGTTGTTTGATAACATTTGAAACTGTCTGTTTTTTATCAATATTTTTCCATCTTTCTTCGACCATCTTAGGATCGGCACGCCTCAAAACAGTACAAAGTACGAAATGGAAGAACAAATACACAAGAACTCGAGGATCTGAACATGAATTCTTCCAAGTAATTGACTTCCAATCAATCCTACCATCTTTGGCATAAAGCCTATCTAATACGGTCTCCTCTTGAACTTTACAGTCGGCCATGAGGGTTTCTTCTGTCTTTCCTCTAAGTGTATCTTTAAATTCGGGTTCAGGGATCGCATTGATGTTTATACCACTCACCATAGAATTAACTTTTGAACTTAATGCTCTAATTTTGAAATCTTTCAATGACTTCAAATTGTTTTCAACTTCTTTAGTTTTTTGTAATAGTAACCTTAATTCATATTTCAATCTTGCATTGCTTTTTTCTGTGTTTTTTAGTTTTTCCTCAAGTTCAAAGTATTTACCTATCGCCTTATTAATATCACCTCTAGTTGAATTATATGTAATTGATACAGACGTTGCTGGGTTTTGCTCAACATCGGTAGACTCTGCAATATTATGAGCTACTCTTTGCAAATTTTTACCTATCACCAAAGATCTCTGAACCATATCAATTTGATATTTTGATTCTAATACAAGATATTTCATAGCCAAGACTTCAGTTGTTAAAAATTGTTGATCGGAAATTTCAAATCCAAAAATATCAGAGTTTTTTCCATCAAAAGTAAAGTTATTCTCAAGCGTAGAACAAGAAGTTGATCTTTTTAATGGTTCATACTCAATTGGATTACTATATAAAATGTTTGATTTCATCGAAACATATTGTGAAGTATCGGTTGTATGCATAGCTTGTGACCCAAATATACTTTTTCTTCTTTTCATTTCAAAATTCTGACCATCCATAATTATATCATGATCAGTAGGATTTGCAACAGAGCAATCCCATACGTTTATATTATTAATTCCACTCCATGATTCCGAATCTGTGGTTCGTGTTTTTTCCAATTTTTCATTTTTATTTGTAAGATTCATTTGGATTGAATATTTATTCAACTCAGGTTCAACTATTGGAATACTGTGTCTTCTTTTCAATCGTTTCATGAATTTCAGATAATCTTGATCAACATCACTATTAATATTTTGATCACTAGATGATGATATATGTGTTTGTGATGAGCCTGTCGGAAATTGATTGTTTGGTTGTCCTTTCAATACCTTTTTCACACTCTCTTCACTGTTATTATATTTTGGAGTTGGTCTGGTGTTACTATTATCAAGCTCATAATCGTATTCAAAACCATTTTCATATTCGTAAACACCGTCACTGTCGTTATCTTTATCGATATCCTTGCTAGTTGATTTAATCATATTTTTATCATATTCATGACTTACGTTATTATTGTTGTTCGCAGGAGTATTAGTGGTATTATCATCATTATCATTATTTTTAAAATTATCATTGGTATCACTTTGTTCAATACTATCTTCCTCCTTCTCGTTATTGACATTGTTTACTTTAACACTGTTTTTTCTTGAGCCATCACTAAAGTCAGAAGTGATAATTACATGTGGTAACGCATACACACTCTTGACAACATTGGTTGGATTTTCCCCAAACTCAACATGTTTTTGAGGGCTCATATATAATTTATGATAATCTGGATCTGAAGAAACTTCTCCTTCTTCTGCAGATTCGTTGTTATTTTTACGAGAAAATCTGAAATGTGAAGATAATGAAGAGCCTCTATGTTTTCTTGGTGCAACATTTAATTTATTTCCTTGAGTTGATGGGCGATCATTCGTGTATTCATCTTCAAATATGGAATTTGTTCCAACACTATTTGCTCTTGTTGAACCAGGCTTTAATTTATTTTTTTTATTTTGTTTAGAAACTGAAACATCAGCATCATCATCTGAATACTCCAAAGAATTTAGTCGCAACTGTCCATTATTTTCATCTTCCGAACTTAAAATTGGTGATGATACTCTAAACATGAATTTTTTCTTCAGTTTATTATTAATAGCTGCATCTTCCATATAACTATTAGAGATGCTTGTGTCATCATCAAATGTATTAGAATTTTTATTATAATTATTTTCATCGTTTATTTCAGTATCTATATTATCATCGTTACCATTTACAGTTACCGCTATTTTATTTGTATTATTTCCGGATATTGATTGTATATTTAGTTGATTAGTTAATCTCTTGACACCATCTAATATTGTTTTATTTGATGTAGCCGCTGCTGCTTGTTTGATTGCTTCAACGGATAATGAATTTTTTTGAAGATTTATAGGCTTTCCCAAATTATAATATAAATAATTTAATTGTTTTCCTAAAGGCATGTGTTTTATATCTTCTAAATTTTGGCAATTGATAAATTTTGAAGTTTCATAATTTGAATGAATGTAAAATGGGGATAAATTTGCAGAATGTGCAATAGTATGTAAATTTTTACCAGATGTAATGTCAATAACCGTATTTTTAACAATTTTTTTCATCTTATCTTTTGTTAAATTTTGTGATGTTTTGATATTTTGAACCCAATCAAATAATTTTGATAAGGTTTCGATATCAAGTATCGATGTTGTAGGTAATTTAAAATGTTTTTGAAATTTAAGAAAAGTAATTGACATTCTCTTTGTGTCCAATGGATCTTTCGGGACATTAAAATTAGTTCCGACTAATTCAAACATTTGCCTACACAAAACTCCAAAACCTATAACCGCTTTGATAGAATCTATTTTAGAACAATTTGGTGGTTTAGATCTGATTATGTGTGAAGCCATTGGAATTTTAAGTATCATATTCCACCATTCAGTTATTGCATATTCTGTTTTCTCACAAAATAAACCATCACAATAAATTGGTTCGATCAAGCCATGGTGGAATAAAAAGATCTGAACAATATGTATGAGATTAACAACCGCATAATTTATTTTGACCTTAGGATCAATTTTAAACGTGGATTTGAATTTCAATTCCATTGGCTGAGATGGTTCGTCAGTAGTTGCAGCAGATCTCGAGCCGCAGCCTAACTCTTTTAAATTATGGTTTACCATAAACAACTCGTAGTCTACTAATATGTCTCCTGTTTTTGCTTCAATCAAGGATAAAAAGGGGTTCAACTGAGCTAGGTTCGTTATGAATGCATACCCTAAACTTGTTTCTGTTGCAACACAAAATGGAGATTCCAATTGATCCACTAAATACGATACAAACTTCGAAGGCCAAACATCCAACGATGATGAATTATATTCATCATTTAATTTATCCTGTGGTTTAACATTAGATAACGATCGAACGTGATAAGCCAAGATCCGATCATTTTGGTCTCCCGTATACGTGACAATTAGGGTGTTTGACGCACGTGATGAGATCCACTGTTCCACAAAATACGCCTCATATCCTACTAACTCAACCAGAGAAATTTTAAACCTTGAAGAAAAGTCCACCATAGTTTTGAAATACGGCAAAATCGTTGCAAACGCAACGATGTCCGGTATAAGAAACGATTTCTTGTTAAAAAATTCAGAATACTGCAGCATTGTATTGGAAATCGTCCTTCTCCGAGGCCGAATATACGACGACCCGTTATCACTGCCTGGAGATGTCGCATGCAGCTGAGAAATCGACCCCTTTCTGTTGATGGTTCTAGATAGTGTCTGCATTGGTTATTTTTTCACTTTTTTCCTTCTTTTCTTTTGATAGATCCTCTTGGATACTGCACAATACATCAACTTGTCTCTCTACTTCAATCTTTAAACCTGTTGCAGATATCGAAACCAACAGAGAAAACATGATGAGGCGCAGCGGCCCAAAACGGCAGGCGCGAGGCTGGTGGGTGCAGGCGCAAAAGGCAAACGGCGTCAAAAAACAGTGTCCTTGTGAAATACGTAGCAAATAGAGAAGATCTTGCTTTTCGGAAGGACGGATCTACGTGGCGGAGGTGATCCTGAGACATTGGATATACCATGGTGAAAATGAAAGAGGAAAGCTTTTTCCGTATGTGAAAGAAAGACAAGTGAAAGTCATTGAAGAGGTTGAATGGCTATAAATAGAGTGCCGTGAGATGCAAAATACTAACATACAAGCAAACATTTTTGAATTACAGGTTCGGCGGATATGTCGTTGGTGCAATTGTATATTCCTTCAGAAGCGGCCAGAAACTGTGTGGCAATATTAGGGGATATGGGAAATGTGCAATTCAAAGATATGAACAAAAACGTCAGCTCATTTCAGCGATCTTTTGTGAAAGAAATTAGAGGCTTTGACCAAACAGATAAACAGATCAAATACTTGTATAACTTGATTAAGAATCAAGAGATTAAAATATATCCAAGAGAATATGATGAATTGATCTTGGCTCCTTCAACGGATTATCATCGGTTCAATGACTCGGAATCACATTTGACATCAAGCCAATTGGAAGAACTGTTAGAAACGATTACGGAGTATGAAACTAATATCAGGCACTTAGATGAGAGAAATCTAGAAATGGAAAGGAATAAAAATGAATTGAGTCAACATAGAATGGTTTTACAAAATACTAGACAATTTTTTGATTCCAGATTATCGATTGAATTGGGAGATACCGATTCGATTTTTAATCAGGTAAGGTTATCACAAGATTCGAGCAATGATAGTTTTATGATTTCTGATGATGAAGATTTTAACAGTAATTCCAATCACAATAATGCAAATAATGAAATTTTACTAGAATCGGGTCTCAATAGAAACACTGGCGGTACAACTTTAGCATCTAATGCAAGAAGTGAATTGAATGTTTTCGGATCTACAATGAATTTTATTAGTGGTATAATCGATACATCGAAATTTTATGCACTTGAAAAAATATGTTGGAGAAGTTTGAGAGGTAATTTATACATCAACCATTTACCATTGGATGAGCCCGTTTTAAATGTTGAGACAGGAGAAAAATCATTCAAGTCGATTTTCCTTATTTTTACACATGGTGATACTTTGATTAATAGATGTAAAAGAATTGTTGACTCATTAGATGGTGTCCTCTATAAAGTTGACAGTGATTATGAAGTTTATAAACAAGAACTCAAAACAATCAATTCTAAAATTAAGGACTTGAACGAAGTTTTGACTCACACAAAGGAACGTCTATTATTGGAATTGAAAGAAGTTGCTTTAGAAATTGAAAAATGGAATATAATTGTGACGAGAGAAATTTCAATCTATGAAACATTAAATTTGTTTAATTATGATTCAACTAGGAGATGTGTTATTGGCGAAGGGTGGATCCCAAGGGAAGATTTACCATTTATTAATGCAGCTCTAAAAGATGTTACTAACAAAATTGATCCTGATTTAGGAACAATTGTCAATCTGATGATTACAAATAAAACTCCTCCAACGTATCATAAAACAAATAAATTTACTAGTGCATTCCAATCAATTATTGATGCTTATGGTATTGCAACATATCAAGAAGTTAATCCGGGGTTGGCTACTATTGTTACTTTCCCATTTATGTTTGCAATTATGTTTGGGGATTTAGGTCATGGTTTTGTGTTATTTCTTGCCGCTCTCACGTTGGTTTTAAAAGAAGGAACAATAGGTAAAATGAAAAATAGGGATGAAATTTTTGATATGGCTTATACTGGCCGTTACATTTTATTACTTATGGGAATTTTCTCAATGTATACCGGGTTGATCTATAATGATTTATTCTCCAAATCAATGACATTATTTAAATCTGGTTGGAAGTGGCCAAGTGATTTCAATGAAGGTGATTCAATTGAAGCTTCACAGATTGGAGTCTATGCACTTGGTTTAGATCCTGCATGGCACGGTACTGATAATAATTTATTATTTACTAATTCATATAAGATGAAATTATCTATTTTAATGGGTTTCATTCATATGTCATACTCTTTTTGTTTTGCATTAGTTAATTATAGATTTTTCAAATCCAAAGTTGATATTATTGGTAATTTTATTCCAGGTTTATTATTTATGCAATCTATTTTCGGTTATTTAACCCTTACAATCATTTATAAATGGTGTGTTGATTGGGTTGGAATAGAGAAACCAGCACCAAGTTTACTTAATATGCTCATTAATATGTTTCTCTCTCCAGGTACAATTGAAGATCAACTTTATCCGGGCCAGGCGCCAATCCAAGTTTTTCTTGTTTTAATTGCACTGATATGTGTTCCATGGTTACTATTATATAAACCATTAACTTTGAAAAAACTCAATTCAAATAATATTCAGTTGGGATATGCCGAAATTGATGGTGTTAATAATCAAAGTTCAAGATTTTCAATTGAATCAATACCATATGATCAGAATAACGAAAATCCTTTTACGGAAAATGATGTGCTAGAACCTATCAATGATCCTCTTCATGATGACAATTCCATGCTTTACCTTGAAGATGAAAATGGTGAAGAACCTGAGCCATTCAATTTTGGTGATGTGATGGTTCATCAAGTCATTCACACTATTGAATTTTGCCTTAATTGCGTTTCACATACAGCTTCTTATTTGCGTCTATGGGCATTATCGTTGGCTCATAATCAATTGTCTGCAGTTTTATGGGATATGACCATCCAAAATTCCTTTGCTCCATATGACGAGGTTGGATTTTTAGGCTCAATTACTGTTTTTCTTTTATTTGGTATGTGGTTTGTTTTAACTGTTTGTATTTTAGTTGTTATGGAAGGTACTTCTGCTATGTTACATTCTCTTAGATTGCATTGGGTTGAAGCCATGTCTAAATTCTTTGAAGGTGAAGGTTATGCATATGAACCATTCAGTTTTCATAAGATCATATTGGACATGCAGGCTGCAGCTTTTGAAGCTGAGAAAAAATGATCTTCTCCGTTTAAAAAATTATGTATCTGTATTTAGTAGTTATTGTTTCTTGTATATTACTAAATGAATTCCGCCAACACTTTCATCAAACCATCTAATCGTATAATTTATATTAATATTTGGTTTAATATATTTGTTTTAATATATTTGTTTTTACCATTACACATTTTCTTTTCAAACATTATATCTTTTGGGTTTTTATTCCCATCATTTATTAAACCAATTACTACCAAGTCAATACCAATTTCTTCCTAGAAAAAGAGTCTCGATCCAAAAGAAAGAGTGCTGCACGCTATACTACAGCATCATTCATCAGGTCATAAAGTCATTCTTAAATCCACGACAAGTTTCTTGTTGTATTGTCTGCTTACGTAAAATTTGTTTTTGTTTACATTTTAGGACTTCACCTTGTTAGATGAATCATCTTATCTTTACCAAACCATCTGTACAATACAATGCAACGATCGTCGTCAAGTAGAACACTCAATAGGAAACTTTCCGTCTTGACGGATAGAACTCAATCGATTTCCAATTTAAAAAATAGGGTGTCAACAGTGAATTTTCATGAAAATGTGATTGACAATGAAGATAGGATCATGTCAAATGTGACGACAAAATCTAACAAACTCAGAAAGAAAGATGTTATTGAGAAGTTTATTGAATCCTCGCAACCTTTAATCTCTACTAGTCTATCACAGTTACGACATACGATTTTATGTGAAGGATTGCCGGAGCCGTGTCCGTATAGGTCTTACATTTGGAGCATATTGCTTAGGGCAGCACCTATTGAAAGTGAATGGTATAGTGGTGTTGTTTCACGTGGAGAAATCAATACCGATAGTGTAGGATCTGGCTCTAAGTATTGTAAAGTTGGTGATAAAATCAAAAACGATGCATTTAGAACATTTCAAAGTAATGAAAAATTTTGGTCGAAAACTTCAAAGGAAGAATTCATACGAATACTCAATGCTTTTGCATGGTGTATAATTGAAGGTGAAGAAGTGGAAAGTGTGAATTTAGAAGATGTAAATACCAATGGCATTTCACCATATGTTCAAGGTATGAATGTTTTACTTGCACCATTTTTGTACATCAGTCGAAGTGAACCACAAGCATTCACATTATTCTACAATTTGCTAATGGTTCAAATGCCAAGATATGTTACACCCACAATACATGGTACAATGGATGGGGTTAAGCTAGTTGAAATAGTTTTGCAGCATGTAGATCCAAAACTTTCAGAACATTTAAATCAATCAAGAACAATTGCAACATTATACGCTCTACCTTCCGTACTTACATTGTGTGCATGTACACCATCACTAGATGAACTATTGAAACTTTGGGATTTTCTATTTAGTTTTGGAGTTCATATGAATATTATATTGATTGTTGCACAATTATTATTAATCAGAGCAGAGCTTTTGAGCAGTAAAAATCCAATGTCTCTTTTGAGACAATTCCCGTCATTAGACGCAGAGAAAATTATTAAATTATCACTAAGCATAACCAAGAGTATACCAGATGATCTATATGATTTGATTGTTAGACATTTATATGACGATTCGGTAACTGAAATTATTGATAAATACAAATTATAAGGTTTTTTATATAAAATATTTTTTATAATCAGCTTCATCTAAATAACCACCTAATAACAGGCGATTGTGAAAAGACCTTCCACAGACTTTATTTAAACATAATCTGGCTTGCTTGAATGTATTAAATTTAACAAAAATTCTACCATATTCAGATTGGATTTCATCAACTTGAAGTTTAAAACCAGGCGGTGGTCTTATAAATGTCATTTTCTCAAAACCTTTTAGTTTGGATAATTCATTCTGAAATTCGGTTTCAATTTGCTTCATTTTTTTTTCATCTGTAAGATCACCAATCGCAATTGAATTGAGTATCTGAATAGTGGATGACATCGTGTGTTTAGAAATATCTTTTGATCTTATATCAACGTACTCTTTTATATTATTAACCGTTAGATCTAAATTTTGATAATAATTATTCTTTGGATTTTCACAAACTAAAAAGCAGTTCCATTTTTCTTTACTGGATATTTCAGCAATCACATCTTTAAGTTGTTTCTCTTTATTTACCAAATCTTTGAATCCAAAAAATCCAACACCATTCGAATCATACGTGACTTTATCAATGAGAATAGCCAGTGAATGCAATTTTCCATATTTAGAAAGTACATTTTTGACATCCTCATTGGTTAAATCAGGATCAAGATTATTAACACATGCTAACGATGAAGTTTCAACAATTTCGTCAATTATATGATGATCAAAATCTTCATTAGGTTCCTTCGATTCCTTCAAGTTGACAAATTCTTCAGCGTTTCCTTTTGGTTCCTTCAAAATTTTCAATTCCTTAACTTCTAGGATTTTTTCAGTCACTTCTGGCCTTTCTTCTTGCTGTTTATCTAAACCACCAGAAATCTGAGTGTCATCATTATATTCAACTTTCTTACTTTCAACGCTAACCCCATTTTTATGAAGTTCAGTACTTTCTTCTTCCTCTGCTTTATCCCCACCAACAGCATCAGCAGCGTCGTCGTTACGATTATCATCCTCTTCTTCATCATTTTCATCATCATCATCATAATCATCATCATCATCATCGTCATCATCATCCTGTGCAACTATATCATCAAGATTTTTCACCAATTGAATATATTCATGTGGTCTTTTAACAATTAAAGTACAATCTAAATCTTTAACTGTTTTTAAATTGAAAGACATCAATGTTGTTGCAACAAGAGAAGTCAAACATTCAACAATAACACTATCTCCTTCAACAGAAGAAACTATACTTATATCATCATATGAAACATTTGGAATGACAGTAGAAGCCAAAAAATTTTCAAGAAATTTATGAAGTGTTTGAATACTAACTTTTCCCAGATTAAATCCTCTAAATAATACTTTCTTGGATATTTTGGATGCAAGAGGACTGGGAAGTTTTTGGGATCCTAAACTTTTGATTTTTTCTTCCTCTAGTTTCTTTTGCTTAATATGCAACTCTTTGATCGCATCATCCTTTAAATCTTCAACTTTATTATCTGATGGACTCTGGAAAATCCCATTTGTCTTTACAAACTTTGCTGAAAGTCCTTTCAGTCTATTATGAGGTATATCCCACTTGCTATTTGGAAGCTTCAACGATTCTAACGGGACAATAGGAACATTTGCTGCTGAATTCTGATGTTGATGTCTTCCATGTTCGTTTTGATGTCGTTTTGCTCTTGGGGCTCCACTATTGTACCCTGAATGACCATCGTAATTCTCCCTTGGCCTTCTCATATACTGGCTTCCGTACTGGTTTCCATACTGGTTTCCATACTGGTTTCCATACTGATTTCCATGCTGGTTTCCGTACTGATTTCCGTACTGGTTACCACCTTGGTTTCCGTATTGATTTCTGTGTTGATTTCCATGCTGGCTCACCTGTGGACCTGTATTTACGTTTCCATTACCATTACCATTTCTGGATATTCTTGTATCTCTCTGTCTTTGAGGTCCTCTCTCCACGGTCTTGTCTTCGTTTCTTTCAACCGGCTGTCTCAAGCCCCTATTGGCTGCACGTCGTTCGTTAAACATAGTCTTACTACCAACAACACACTGTTTGTATATACGTAGATGTATATATCTTATAATTTGATATATAAAGCTTGTACAAAAAAAATGTATCTCAACTGAATTTTCATGTTGAGATTTTTCCTGTTTTACTTAATACGTGTCTTTTAATACAACAAGTGCATTTCTTGTCCAGCAGACATCAACAGATGAGAGTATCATTGTCATATATACTCTGTTTGACGTTCTATATCGCAACAGTAAACTGTGCTCTTTTGGGAATTGACTTCGGTACCGAGTACACCAAGGCGATCTTAGTTGCACCTAATGTTCCATTTGACATATTGCTTACATCGGAATCCAAAAGGAAAGATGTTGCCGGATTGGCAGTTGTTTTAGATCCAAAGGAGGGCGAAGAAACAGAAATTCATAGAATGTTTGGAACGCATGCATTGTCTACATGTATTAAGTCGCCCCAATCCTGTATGCTATATCCAAAACCTCTATTAGGTTTAGGATTTGCATCAGAAGAAATCGAAGAATATATAACGAAATTTCCAGGAATCAAATTGGGTATTCAATATGGTAGAGATGCAATTACTATTATACCAGGTAGTAAAGATGGCTCATATAATGAAACGTTTTTAATTGAAGAAGTTGTTGCAATGACCTTTTTAGAAATCAAACAACGTGCTTTGGATTATTGGAAGGAGAGATCACCAGAAACTGTTGGATCTATTGATGAAGTTGTTATTTCTGTTCCTAGATATTTTAATGAAGCTGCTAGGATTGCAATTACAGATGCCGCAGAATTAGCAGGTTTAAAAGTCGTGTCATTAGTTGACGATGGACTGGCAATTGCATTGGATTATGCACAAAAGAAAATGGATTTCAAAAAAAATGAAAGAGAGTACCATCTAGTATTTGATTCAGGTGCAGGTGCAACGAAATTATCATTATTGTCATTTACCAATATTAATGACACAATTAATATTGAGCTTGAGAATTATGTCTCATCAGATAAATTCAATGGTGAATTGTTTACAAAAGCTGTTAAAAATTTGATTTTGAAACAATTTGCAGAAAAAAATAATATAGCAATCGATCAACTGGCTATGGATGGTAAAGCAATGCAAAAACTTTGGCAAGTTGCAGAAAAGACAAAGCTGATTTTAAGTGCAAACACTGAAACCAATGTGAACATTGAGAGTTTTTACGACAATATTGACTTCAAAGGATTTATTACAAGAAAGGAGATGGAATTAATGTTGGAAAACGCATTAGAAATTATTCCAGATTTGTTGGAAGCAATATTTGTAGGTCACGAAGATATTTACAAAAATCTTAAATCTGTTATTTTAGCAGGTGGTTCAATCCGAGTCCCATGTATACAAGATGCAATTGTCAATTATTTCCAATCAGAAGATTTAATTTCTAAGAATGTTAATGCGGATGAAAGTGTGGTATTTGGTACCACTTTAAGAGGAGCACAACTTTTAAAACTTACACGTAAAAACCAATTTAATATAATAGATCGTAGCTCCTATGATTATGGAATTTATTATAGAACACCTGAATCATTAGAAAGAGGTGAGATTTTGGTCAACTCGGGATTGATGATTTCAGAAAAAAGATCTACCAATTTAACTGAATTTTCAAACAAATACATTCCTGAATTTTCTGTTGATATTTTTCAAAATAACAAGGTTTTAACACACAAATTCAATTTTACTGCACCTGCGAAATTGAATCAATCGTTTTGTGATGGTGGAATTGAATATGAAATGAATTATGGATTATCTAGAAATAATGTTTTTAACATTAATAATGTCAAAATTCATTGTATAAATAATGGCACAGATAAAACAGGCAATATGTTAAGCAAATCAAAATATTATGGATATGAACCAATGTCATTGAAATTGAAATCTATCTCAGCTAAAAGGCTTGATGGTATCGAATTACAGGATGCCAAACGTCAAAAAATGGCCGATTCTAAGAATAGACTAGAAGGTAAACTGTATGAATTAAGATATATTATTGAAGAATATGAAGACGTTTTGCCATCAGATTTGATGGAATCGATATCTTTGAATATTTCTGAATATTTAGAATGGTTAGATTACGATTCTGATGATGCCTCATTAAATGATGTTTTAGATAAACTTGGAAATGCAGAACAATTGGAATCTGATGTTTATAAGTACACTCGAATCTCAACACTTGATTTGGCCAAACAACATATAGCCGATGCATACTATACATTATTGAATAGAAAAGATACAGTTATTAAACAGTTACAGGAACTTGAAAAAAGTGAAGATATCCTTAAGGCTGAATGTGAAGTTTTTGGTATTAATTTTGATAAAATTTCTACCAAATATGCATATCCTACTCTTGAAGAAAGCGTAGATATCAACCTATCACTCATAAATGAAACTGTTAAATCGTTATCATCTGTTGATTCCGAATCATATAAGAAGATGATCATAACATTATCTCCTATATTAGATACTATTGTATCTGTTGATTCGGAATTAGATGCATTTGAAATGAACACACTGAGAATGTTTGAACAGCGCAGTGGAATGGTTAGCCAACAAATAAAATCGGCAAAGAGAGCAGCCAAGAAGGCAGAAAAGGCAGAAAAGGCAGAGGCCGAAGAAGGTGCACAGGCGCAAGAGAACCAAGAACGGGAACGCCACGAAGAAGTGCATGATGAACTATAGTGGTTTTGTCTGTTAGCTTTTCCTTTGTATATTTTAAAGTATTTGAACGTAGTTTTCCATCCATTTTGTGCTTTTCTTGTTTATTTTCCTATTTTGGCAGAAAAATCTCACATCAAAAATTTCAGCTGATTTCATGTTGACGTTTTTTGACTAAACACGGCTCTTTTTTCTTTTTTATAGTGAGTTTATAACAGCAGAAGCGGCAAGGGCGCCATCAGAGAGACAACAGAAAGTAAATAATAATAAGATGCCAGTGATTGATGCGGAAATTGTACAACCGCTCAGTAGCATTACAGAAATATTGCAAAAGAGACCAGGAGTCGCCACCATGCTGTCGATCAAGAAACTGAGTGAAACATATGGATTCACCACGTTTATTGAACATATTAAAGGCTCTACACCAGAAGATAAGATCATTAGGATGAGTATTTCGGGCCATGTTCTACTAATTGACATTGATTTTAATGTTCCGTTTGAATTGGGCCATATGGTTGGGTCGCCAATGTCGCCAGGCATAAACGGATCAGTAGGAGATTTTGGCAGTTTAGGCAGAGAAAGTATTTCCAATGTTTCGATATCCAGTGCAATCACCGCAGACCCAATTGATGGAGAAAGTTGGGACTTTCTATTTGGATTTGGCGGGTTTCCGTCATGTAGTGATGTTTTGGCAAGGAATTTAAAGGATGAACCAACATTGGACTCTTTCAACAAAAATTTAAGGGTTTTATTGCAGTTTGATAGGCTGAGTGGAGACAAGCCTAATGATCTGTTTACAATTTTCAGCAATTTGGTATGGGGCCTAAATAAACAACTAGAGACAGAAGAATTTGAAAACAAAAGTGATACTAGTGATGGAATCAACGGCGTTGGCAAAGTGTTTTGCAATTTTAATGGTAAAGTGGGTGTTTTTCTCAAATATTGGATAGATGATAGATATACCAATAGGTGGATCCGAGACAATAAAGGAATTCAGATCACCGATAAAGAGTATCTGATCCATTTTAAAGTTAAAGAAAGTTTATGTCTTAAAGACGAAGATCATCTATTAGATAAAGAAGCGAATCAAGAACAAACACATGAAGATTCATTGTCTTTTGATCTGTCTGATTCTCGGCTATTCAATGATGGATTTGGTGAATGGAACGCTATAAAAGGAAGTAAAGTTGAAGAATGTTTGTCGAATATTTGTCTGGAATTTTGTCCGCCTATATGGGTTCCTGAAGATCTATTGATCGAATACGGTGTGAGCTACGAGCAAGTTTCACCAGGAAACTGTGATAGAGTATGTGCCGATTTGGCCGATGATATCTACATGGCAACCAATTCAAATGGTGTCTATCAAAGTGAAGATGGCAATCTCAAGGTTTCTATGTTACTTGGATGTCCAATGGTACTTGTTTTAAAGACATCTCTTGGAGATTTATCGGCTTTAAAATCCTTGGTGTCTTCGTTACGTACCTGGACAAAATTGGCATCTATATTGAGGAAATGTTCCACTTCATTCACTTCTACTTCTTCCACTTCCTCTACTACATCTTCTCCTTCCCCAGTCTCAATTTCCGTTTCCAGTTTCGACTTGCGGAGTGTATCTGTGGCTTGTTCCGGGCTTTTGTCGATATCTGAAACAGATAGCGAAAAGTGCGAGGTTTCTATTTTGGATGGTTTTGTTAACGATTGCGATGTTGAGTTGGGTGAAAAGCTGCAAACGTGAGACAAACGGCAGGCACAGTGCACACTATCGTATAGTAAAGATAGCAGAGATAATAGAGATAGCAGATAGAGAGAGAGCTAGAGATAATATAGGGAGACCGAGTGAGATTGAGAACGAGATAGAGAGATTGAGTAATGGCCAAGGATTATTTTAAACCATTATTTGCTGTTAGAGCTTCAAGGAGTGAAGAAGCACAGAAACAATCCCGTTTGATGGAACAGACACATGCAAGGTTGCAGGCATCCCCAGATGTTGAAAAGACCAAAAACGGGCTCAGGAAGAATCACATCAAACCCAAGAAAAATAATTTTGTGCTGGTTAATTCATTTCCAGAAAACTCAGTGGTGGAGGAGGTGGAGGAGGTGGAGGAGGTGGATGAGGTGGAGGAATTCGAAGAGGTTACAGATTCTAGAGGGACGAGAGAAATCCGAGAAGCGAGAGAATGTGAAAGAATAGAAGAAGAAGGATCGTATCATGGGATTTCCAACTTATTTAGAAGATCGTCGTCCAAGAAGAGTGAAACTTCGTCGAACACAAATACTGCTGCGTCAATTGTAACAATTGATAATGATAAGGAAAAGAAACAGAAAGGATTTAGAAAATTGTACACAAGGACCAAAAAGAGGAAAAACTTAGACGTGACTAGTGCAAATAAATCAGACAACTTTATAAATTATACTCCTGAAAAATACGATTGCACGACCTCTGTTTCGACACCTATATCCCCTGTTACATTTATTAGGAACAGGTCAACTTCGACATCTTCTTCTTATTTTACATTTAAGAATAACGACATGGAGTCGTTTGACACTTCTTTCAGTACACCCTACGGACTTGAAGATGATGATGCGTGTTCAATTAATACCAGCAGTACAAAAAGATTCAAATCAGATAAACGATCTAACTCGATCTTATCATTAGCGTCAGCGGCAGAATCGCCAATTAATACGCCGATTTCTACATCATATCCGAATCTACGATCGGTTAGTTCACGAGGCCGGCTTTTGAGCACATCGTCCATAACCCCAACAACAGCCATGTCAACAACAGCCATGTCAACTACGATAACAACTCCAACGATACCACACATTCCATCATACCCACCACAAAAATCTCCTTCTTTACAGTTCCAGCCTCAGCAGCTTACACCACAGTCGAGACCAAGCTCGACCATGATCACACCATCACTACAATCTATATATAGAACCCCGACTCCAACTCTAAGCACGCCCATAGTCAAAGGTATGAATTTAGATAACTATTTGACGGCTTTAGAATCCCAAAGAGTTCAACACATCGTCAACGAACAGCAGCAACAGATTCTCAAGCAACAATTGCATCATCATGATCCAATAATCACAGAAAATATACGAGGCAAAATCGACAATAACCTGGTAATCACGCCCACAGAGCTGGAGATCCAGGCAGAACCTAATTCAGGAATATGTATGGATATGGATATAGGTATGAAGATGAACATGGAGATGGAGATGGAGATGGAGATGAACATGGAGATGGAGATGGAGATGGATCTTGGTCTTGACATGGTCATGGATTTCCCGTTTGATCAAGTGGAAGACGTCGACAACTCGATCGTGCAAGAAATCGACCAGCTAATCAACCTGGCCCGACTGGAAGAATTTGCAAAAGAAATGGAGGATGTTTGACGATTACTGTTTGCTGTTTACTGTTTGAAGTTTACTGTTTGATGTTTACTGTTTGATGTTTACTGTTAGATGTTTACTGTTTGACGTTTGTATCTGTGTATCACCTGTATCGTTGGTCCCAAATTTATATTTTTTGTGCTTGAGTTTTATTGTATCTGTGTATATTCTGTACCGTATGAACAACTCACCAGTGTTTTTGGTCCAGGTTTCATGTTTTGGACATTTCGAATGTCTGTATCGTATTGTATTGTTAGATGAAAAAATATTGCGGATGAAAAATTTATTCAGTATTTTTTTCAACATTGTTTTACAGTGTTTGGGTTGAAACAGTCTACTTTGTTCTTTTGCGCTTGGATTGGCAGTGGATGTACCGTTTGTGTCGTGTTGTCTCCCGTTTGCTGATATCTAGAAAAATGAGTACGAATACCGCATCGCCAACAACCGTAGATCTGGAAAAATATGATTTGCTGACTGAAGGATCAACTACAATTTTGTTTCCGAAAAATAACGTTTTTTACAATCCTGTTCAACAGTATAACAGGGATTTGTCATCCTTGGCAATCCGAGCATATTCTCAAATGCTATGGGAAGAAGGGGCTAAAAAAAGAAACAAACAACCTGTTGGAAGTTCGAAAATTCCAAAGAAAAAGATTTCTAACACAGAACAAGAGCTGGAAAAGTCAACAAGTGAGTCTGGATCGGTGGAAATGATAGATGATTCGACATGTGATACAAGTGAACCAAAACCTTTTGTTAGACTTTTGGAAGCTCTTTCTGCTTCAGGTTTACGTGCTATTAGATATTCTAAAGAGATCCCATTGCTGCAACATATTGTTGCAAATGATTTATCACCACACGCAGTTCAATCAATTCAATTAAATTGTGATTACAATCAAGCACACAATGTTAAACCTCAAGAAGCAAATGCTATTACACACATGGCTACAACACCATCCAATTATCATGTGATTGATTTGGATCCATATGGTACCGTTTCTCCCTTTGTGGATTCGGCTATTAATTCTGCTAAAAATGGTGCTCTTTTACTTATAACCTGTACTGACTTGGGTGTTCTAGCAGGTAACGGATATCCAGAAAAGTGTTTTTCTCTTTATGGAGGTGTCAACGTTTGGGGTGATGCAACACATGAATCTGCTCTAAGATTGGTTCATGGTATGATTGCTAGAACTGCTGCTAAATATGGTGTCTGTATCGAACCAGTTTTATCATTAAGTATTGATTTCTATGTTAGAGTTTTTATTAGAGTTTGGCACAGACCAATCCAAGTCAAGGAACTTATGTCGGCTAACGAAGTGGTTATTAAATGTAGTGGTTGCCATTCAACTACTGTTCAACAATTTGGAAAAATGTCGGAACCTGATAGCAAAGGTAGAAAGAAATACGGATTGGCTAAAATTAATCCTGGAGTTGGCGAACATTGTAATTTCTGTGGTTATACCAATCATCTATGTGGTCCAATGTGGGGTGGTCATTTACACAATAGAGATTTCATTGATAGAATATTGAAATTGGTTGATGAAGAAGAGGCAAAGACCAACCCGCCAACTACCTATGGAACTTTAAAACGTGTTAGAGGTATGTTAACTGTTGCCAAAACTGAATTGGGTGATTCACAAAGTTCTGCCTCTGATATTTCTAATTCCCAATTTTATTTTACAGCAACGACCATCTCCAAAGTTTTGAAAATCCCGGCACCTTCAATTGATGAATTATGTTCTGCTTTAGGTAACTTAGGATACGATGCTTCACTTACCCATGCAGCTACAAATTCTATTAAAACCAATGCTCCATGGAGCGTCATCTGGTTTATCGGTCAACAACTTGCAATCAGAGCTGAAATCGATGCAGAAAGATTGAGTAAGACTACTGCTGGATATCAAATTTTAAAGAACAAAACTATTTCCGAATCAATCAATCTTCGTGAAGTCATGGCAGACAAATTGAAATTGCCAGAAGATGAAATAACAGCAAAATCAGATAAGGAAGTTATTGATTGGTTGTTCACACAAAACGATGTGAGTAAGAAAGTTCAAAAACTTCGCCGTATTAAGATTACCCGTTATCAGGAAAACCCAACAAAGAACTGGGGTCCTGCTCCAAGACCTAAATAGAGAAGAAATTTTATAAAGCAAATAATAATAATCATATAACCGTGACGACTTTACTGTACAATCTTTTTATTTAATTTTAGTCATATTATATAAAAGCTTTTGAAAATCTGGGCTGACATTTCAATATACTCCGTGTTAACTGTTAATTAATGCAGAAACAAATTTAATGTTAAAATATATAGAAACTTTCATGCTCTATTTGCTATTGTAAAGCCACCCTCCTATTATCGCCCACACTTTATGTGCACATCGGCGCCCAAGAAACTTTCCTGCAAGTGGGATTATCACTATACCCACCAGCAATTCTAGTTGAAACACAACATTATTCCATTCTTCATTGACATTTTTACTATCAAATACATCAGTGGAATATGTGTAGAGAGATTCATCATCTTCATCATCTTCATCATCGCTACTTGATTCCTGGTTTACGTCGTCTTGTTCATTTTGTTTTGAATGTGAAATCAAATTCCGGTCACCCCTTTGAAGTAATTCAAGTGTCGATAATTTAGTATTATTGTTGAAAAATTTGGTTCCATCATTTTCAAGATGTAACATCTCGATCGTTTCTGTTATTGCCAATGGTTCGTTATTTGTATTATTTCCATCTAATTTCAATCCAGGGTTATTGATTTTGTTTCCAATTGAAATCTTTTCACCGCTTTTATCAGTTTGTGAAAATATATCTTCTTCGACCTTTTCTCTATTAGCTTCATTGAATCCTGAAATCTTCCTTTGTTCCTTGCGGTACTGATCAACAATTTGGTCAGCCGTTTCCACTACTTTATCAATAACCTCACCAACATCCTCGTTACTAGAGGTAATAAGACCGTTTAAACCTTCATCAACTTCACTGTTAAACCCTTCTGGATTATTAATAATCGTGTTGTCCCATCCACTGCTAGACATTATTCAACCTACCAAAGATTGGCCTTAGACTTTGACCACCACCAGAGAAATCGCATGTTTCATGTTCTACATTTTTCACTTTCGATTTTTGTTGAATTTGTAAGTTTCCCGATACGGAATTTCAATTTGAAACACGTTGCTTTTCAAAGATATTATGGTTTTGGACACACACAATCACAAACATACGTAAACAGAGCTGCAGAAACAGATCTGGAGTTTTTTTAAGACATTTTTGTCCAACAAAATGTAAATTTGTTTGCCTCTGGATACATTTAAGCAGCTTTTTTTATATAAAATAAAAAAATGTGTTGTTTAATTCCCTCTGGTGGGACTTCCTGTTACCTTCTCATAAAAGAAGTAGCTTTGAATACCAATAAAATATTTGTAGCAGAATCTTTAGTAGGATCACTTTAGGTACAACCTATGAGATGATTTTTATAGCACCTTCAAATTCATAAAATTGTTTTACTTGGGATAGTTTTGGTGATTCAGCTACAACACTACATAATCTACATTAGAGGATAAACCTGTTTTTATTTTCAATAGCTCAGAGAGGAATGGGGGTCTGTTATTTTCTGGTGACAACTACATCAATTCTGAAAACACCCATTTTGCATCGAAAAGGTTGGCTGTTTTTCATAAACCCACTAGAGTCTGTAGAATAGACTCCCTAGACTCAGATGAGTCGCCAGTCTTATATGAGTTGCCAGCTTTTCTGTTTCCAGTTGGGGTTTGATCTTAAGAAAACAACCCATCGGATAAGCAACTTTCTCTATAAAATAAAGATTATTTCCGATGTACTCAATATCTGCACTGATGAACAAATTGACAATGCTTTTGAAGAATACCTGAAAACTGGCGATGCAATTTTTCTTCATCAGCCAATAATATGCCAGACCGGTGTTTCGGCAACGCAACTGGCGCAATTTGTTCTGTTTGTATATGCACCTATAAGCATGATGAAACAGCAACCACAAAACAGGCAATGATCTAACGGCGGTTATAATTTTGTTCCGGCGTCTTTACAATACGCTATTTGTTTCTTACAAAATAATAGCATTACTTCTTCATTTTTTCAACTATACTTCAAATAACAATACAAAGATAAGATCTCAGCAGTGAACTAATCTTTATTGTCCATCGCATGTTTTCTTCGTCTACATGAGTGTGAGCAGTCACACCACCATAGTTGGCTCTCCTATACACACAAATCACTCAAGAATGCCTTATTAAGAGAATGCCATCGTGGATTTGACGGATCTTCACCTGCGCAACACTCCGTCCACGTTACACGACAAACAAAATCAGCAATAAGCTCGCAGCGTTTCTAATATTTTCATGCATGGAAGGAAAAACATATTTCCAGATTGCTTTGCGTTCTATGCTCTAATTGATAAATCCGTCCGGATTTACGCTAATCTGATAAAATGGCGCTACTATCGACTAAATATGGGGTTAGTACAATGACTTGTTTGCGATCAAAGATAGATTTAAAAGTCCTTTTATTTGGCTTGTTTCCCCCATTTTTTCAATTTGCTTTTTGCTTTTATTTTCTTATTTTTATGTTTCTTTTATTCTTTTGTTCCGGCCTTTTTTTTCTGTCGAAAAACCATCAGAGAATGAATTTTAAGACAGCAATATTTTCTGCTTTGCTATTGGCATCACCTGCTCTTTCAGCTTCAGCAGTATGTTCTGACGTCAATACTGAAACGCATTATACTACAACGTTTGTTTCGTATCCAAGCGACGCTACCACTTCAAAAAATTCACCTACTTTTGACTCTTCACTGGCTTCATCTTCCGAGACTAGAGCAAGTAGTGATGTAAAGTCGGAAATTACCAGATCAGCTTCAGGATCTACAACAGGTTCATTCACAGAATCTACATCTTTGTTTCAATCTTCAACCTTCGCATCCGCAGCTCCCGAAGAAACAGCAATTTTATCAAGTTTGAACTCATACAGAGCGTCTTTACAAGATACACAACCATTGGTCTGGAATTCAGAATTGGCCGATTTAGCTGAAACTCAATTAGAAGAGTATTTATCCAAAAGAGAATATTCCACAGAAGACCTTGACGATGAAGATGTTGGGATTGTTTCAGTTTCATTTAACAATTCAATATTTACCAACAGCCAGGAATTTCAAGCCGAATGGGTTGATTATCTTTATGATCATAATTCCACATACTATGATGAAATTTTCCAAATTTCATGGGCATCATCTACTAACGTGGGTTGTGCTTATTCATTCAATCATAATTTAAGTGCTGTTGTTTGTGTTTATTATCCTTCATCTGATTTATCAGACCCTGCTGCTGTTGCAGCAAATGTCCATATGCCAAAATCTGTAACTTCAGCTGTTTCTTTACTGTCATCAGTATCGCAGAGCGCTGTTTTTTCATCTTTTGTCACTTCTTCATTTACTTCGGAAGATGAAGCCACAACTTCTTCATCTGCTATATCTAGCTACCCATTTTCTACTTATTCACCTTCATTATTTACTTCAACATCATCATTGGAATCCTCGACAAAAGCAGTGTTGTCCGTTGTGACCTATTCATCTGTCTTTACCACTTCTTCTGATGTCAGCTCTTCTTCTGATGTCAGCTCTTCTTCTGATGTCAGCTCTTCATCTGATGTCAGCTCTTCATCTGATGTCAGCTCTTCATCTGTTGTGATCTCTTCACCTGTCGTGACCTCTTCACCTGTCGTGACCTCTTCCTCTGATTTCACTCCTTCATCTTCGGTCAGTATAACATTAATTACTTCATTTGACAATATGTTATTTTCAAACATAAATTCCGGAAGAATTGCAGCTTCTACTTCGACCCTAACATGGAACACTAACCTTGTAGAATATGCTTTAGGCCATGCTATAAGCGATTATCAAATTTCACAACAAAATTCAAAGAAAAAGCGTGATTTTACAATCAATTCATCTAGCGGTACTGTGTTTGAAGGTGATGATTTACAAGATTATGAAAGTTCACAAAAAAATGTGAAGAAAAAGCGTAATTATATTACAATCAATTCATCTCTCGGTAGTGGGTTTCAAGGTGAGCTATCTGAAGAATGTGCAGCAAACATGGTATCCTGGTGGTTTGGTCACCAGGAATACATACTAGATGCTGATTATAATTATGTTGGATGTGCAACTATGAATGATAACACAGATTCATATAATTATGTTTATTGTTTTTTTGCAACACTTGAAAACATGATGTTAATAGATCTTTTCACAAATATAAATGTTGCTAGGGATTCACAAAATCTTTCTTATTTAATTTGGGATGATTGGTATGGAGACGCACTTCAATCATATTTAGAAGATGTTGCAAATGGTCAGGACTTGAACACAACTTTACCTACTGCACTCGTTACTGGTAATTTGAGCATATCAGATGCCGATAGCGTATTTAGTACCTGGAATAGCAGCAGCTCAGATACTACGCTCATGTACTCTAATACATTGGAATATATGAATTGTGGAACTTTCTTGGACGATGCTACTAACTATATTGGGTGTTATATGGGTGGTGGTGATGTTATGCAAACCCAAATTTTGACTGCAATAAATAGTGCTAGATCAAGTGAAAGCTCTTCTTCTATTTCCAGAGACACTAACTTGGAGAGTATAAGCTCCAAATATGTCTCAGATTATGCAAACGGTGGTAGCAATTATAAATTGGAATCCAATTACAATGTTTTTGTTGCTAATACTCTTTATGAGGGTGCCACAGCTGACACGGACGACCTTATAGATTCTATTGTAGATGCATTTAGTGGCTCTTATGACAACTTTTTAACGGCTGATTACAATCTAGGTGGATGTGCAATATATTTAAAAGCTCATGATGCTTATGCAGCCTGCACTTTCTTTACACCTGAATAGGAAATTTTGTTGTTTAAATTATTTAGTGATATGAACAACGCAAGAAAATCTTACAACCTTACAAATTTAAAATGGAGTGGTACTGCACAAGCCATTGTTAAAACTTACTTTCATAAGTATTCCCAAGGTAGCGATAAATACACTGTTTGCTTAACACCATTGAAAGAACGATAGATGGCCCGATCAATAACATTGATCCGCATAACTATGTCGATTTGTGGCTGACCAGCAGTAATGATATGATACTAAAATAATTTATGGTGAATTTTCAAAGATTGGATGTAGCATATTTTTTAAAGATACGGATACTCAGGTGCTACGTGTGTTTAACTGAACTTTGTAAGATATAACTTCAAATAATCTCAATCTTTTAGAAATTGAAGCTCTTTTAAAAGTTGACATACAAATATTTGTATTTGCTTTGTAGAAAACGTCTCTAGTAAATAATAATAATAATAATAATAATAATAATAATAATAATAATAATAATAATAATAATTCAGGTAAATTATCTTAAGTCTCAATTATTATCAAAAAAGTCCTACTGTGCTTAAATAGTTGATATTTCCTATAAAATAAAATCCGTTCAAGAAATGAGATTTTTTTATGTATGATCTACATCAAAGGTTGCTTTTTGGTACGTATCTTCTATTACTATAACTTTTATTATTTCTACTACTTTGCATAAATAATATATATCTAAAAAAGGTCTTTGATTCTTTTTATTACTGGACTGTAAATATGAAACTCTTTTGTATTATACTTCGTTTTTAATAGCAAAAATAGTATTTTATCTGAATTCTAAATCTGTAAAATATGCTGAATTATATATTCTTGTGTAAAAATGCACTCGTGTAATAAATTGCTCCAAAAGTTCAAATATTACTGCCATCTTAGCAAAACAAGCTAGTGGTGCTTTTTGTAACCATTCAATGCATCCTGCATTATATGGTTGTTGCACTGCGATTCAAGAGTCACAACTGTTGTAGTGTCAAGGATCATCGATCCATGGATTTAGAACAGGTAGTACTCTTCCGCCATGTATATACTGGTGTGCATATTCCGGCTGTTTTTTTTTTGTTTGTATTGTTCAAAATGCGAAAGTTGCCGCCTTAGCATTTTTTACCCTTCTTGCAGCACTGGTAGTGTCGGGTGTAAACACTTCTCAAAACCCATGAATCCTCGAGCTGGAACAATTTCCAAAAATGGAAAAAAAAAGATTTTCTCGCTGCAGAAAATAGATCTCAAAATAGAGCAATATGAGATTAGACGAGACACTAGTTCAACAACAAGAATTTATGTGCTCCTGTCCCTCACAAAATTTGATAACACACACCAGGACTGCTGTTGAAGTTGATTCAGCGTGCTGCTGTTCAACAGATATACATATTTCTGTATATGACGCCTTCTGTTACGTGCATACTACACCAACTCTCACATATTACTTGCACTTCTAAGAAAAAGTTTCGGAATTTAAACGCGTAGCGCACTAGCAAGTTTGAACTACCCTATTGTCAATAATGCCACGCGCATACGGCTATACGTTTCAAATTAACCTTGCACAAACATATTAGTAAAATTAGACGAGACCAATTGCTTATTATAATGTGCTTGAGCAACGATAGCTCACGTTTGTCAAATTTTTTAGCAACTCCATATATAAGAAATATGAGATAATTATTCTTTCAGTAGTGTGTTTCTATATTAGAGTGTTTCTATATTAGAGTGTTTCTATATTAAAGTGTTTCTATATTACAGCGTTTCTATATTACAGTGTTTCTAAATCAGAGTGCTCTCATATTAAGATTAGCTCTGGAGTACCATTTTTGTTGAAACATCTATTGAATTCATATTGATCAGTTTTTTGTACTCTTTCATTTTTGGCGGATTAAGCAGAGTGAAACATATCAACAAGTAAAAATCTATAAGATCAACAACAACAATATAATCCACTGGAATCATGCTTAAAGCACTTTTAAGTTCATTACTTTTGGTTTCATCGGTATACAGTGAATACTTGTCGTGTCCAGCAGCAACCACGCAAACATACATTTTAACAACTCACATTCCTTACGGCGCAGATGCAACAACTTCAATACCAAGCTCAAGCACCGACACATCCCTGCTTTATTCTTCCAAACTTACGGTAGGCACCACTGAATCAAGTTACGCAGTTTCTTCAACTACAAGTTCCAATTTAGCAGTTTCTTCAACTGCAAGTTCAACTTATGCAGTTTCTTCAACAGTTTCTTCCGCCAGTGAATCAACTCACGCAGTTTCTTCAACTACAAGTTCCAATTTAGCAGTTTCTTCAACTGCAAGTTCAACTTATGCAGTTTCTTCAACAGTTTCTTCCGCCAGTGAATCAACTCACGCAGTTTCTTCAACTACAAGTTCAACTTATGCAGTTTCTTCAACAGTTTCTTCCGCCAGTGAATCAACTCACGCAGTTTCTTCAACTACAAGTTCCAATTTAGCAGTTTCTTCAACTGCAAGTTCAACTTATGCAGTTTCTTCAACAGTTTCTTCCGCCAGTGAATCAACTTACGCAGTTTCTTCAACAGTTTCTTCCGCCAGTGAATCAACTCATGCAGTTTCTTCAACTACAAGTTCAACTTATGCAGCGTCCTCATCAGATTATAATACTGGAACAGCATCTTCAGTTGTTTCTGTAAGTTCTCTTGTAAGTTCTTCAACATCTTCTTCACCAACGAGTGTCTATATCCCAGAAGCATCTGTTGTTGCATTTAATAAAGAACTTCTTGTTGCGCAAAATGCTGTTAGGTCATCGGCTAGTGTTGGCACCTTTTCATGGAACACAGACATTGCATCAAGTGCACAGAGTTATGTTTCTAGATCAACCTCCAACTTGGCAAAGAGAGATGTTGTCGATTTAAGCTCAATATACACTTCTGATTCAGATTATTATGATGCTATTAGTGGCTCTGTTGTTGGAAGTTTGAGTAATACTAGTGCTGACCTCATTATAAACACCTGGCTACAGTCCACAGAAGAAAGTGCAATCATTTTAAGCAATCTGGAAACAGATATTGGATGTGGTTTTACATATGATGGTATTACCATTAACGTGTTGTGTATTTACTTTTCCTTGATTGACAAGTTGGAAGATATGGTTATTGATGACATTAATTCAGAGAGAAGTCGTAATGGCACTGCCAGTGTCAGCTCAAATACCAATATCTCATCGTTACTTCAATCTGTAATTGATGACTATTCACAGGGAGGCACAGCTTACCAAAATGTGACATACAATGGTGCTATCCTTAATTTTACCACTGGTTCTTTTACAGGTAGCACAAATCAATCAAGTGTTGCTTTACTGGTTTCTACATGGTCTTCCACCAGTCCATATAGTAATATAATATACGGCTCACAATACACTGAAGTCGGGTGTGCCTCTATTTTATCGAATGAATATTACATGATTTGCGGTTTTTATAGTCAAAGCGTCAACTTCTTTGATGAAATATTAAAAGAAGTAAATAACGCTAGAAGTTCTGACTCAACAAACTCATTATTATGGATTGACGAGATTGCAGATTCTTTAGAAACTTATGCAATCAACTATTCCACAGGAAGTACTAATAATTCTACGGTGTTATACCAGGGTATCCCTCTTCAAATTCTGGTTAATACAACAAAAGCAGTAGAATCTATTGCTACTGCAGACAGTATTGTTTCAGCATGGATATCTCAAACTAGTTTTAAAAATATAATTGATGATTCGTTGGACTTAGCTATGGGTTGTTCCAGTGTTTCTGCTGGGGAAAATTTGTATACTGTTTGTGGATTTTATTCTTTTAACGTGTTTGAGGAAGCTCTAGTTCAGAAAGTCAACAGTTACAGATTTTCAAATAATCTCAGTGAGGTTTACTGGTTTGACGCATTGGCTGATGAACTTACAATAGGCGATGTTATTGACCAATTGCAGGTGGGTGCAAATACTATAGTTGATGGAACTGTGGATACCAGCTATATTGCAAATATTTCTGTATTATCAACATTGAATTTTGTGGATAATTTTGTGGAAAGTTGGTATTCTGCTTCTTCGTCTGGGTTACTTGCAGCGGACGTACGTATTATTGGATGCGGCAATGCGTCTTCTAATAGTAACGAATACATGGCATGTGTCATGGAACCTTCGATATATGATACAACTGGAATGTTATGTGAAGAAATTAATGATTTACGTGAAAAGAATAATTTAACTCAATTACTTGAATCGAGTAGTTCTCCCTCTCAACTTTCAAGCTACATTTATGAATTTTATAACACTGGTTCTTTGGATGTTGAATCTGTTCAAGTAGATGGACGCAATCTTTCCTTGGTAGGTTTTGTGTTGGAAGGATATCCTCAAAGTTCATCTCCATCTGAAAATTACGTCGACGCTATAACTTCTGCATTGGCAAATATTGATTACAAAGAGATCATTTTAGGTACGGATTATAATTATGTTGAATGTGCTGAGATGTATATTGAAGGTAACACATATTTTATTTGCGGGTTCGAATCTACTTACAACGAATTTATTAATGAAATTGTTTCAGAGATTAACTCGGCAAGAGCTAATGCTAGTGTTTCTGCTTTAACTTGGGATGATGGTATTGTAAGCGAGCTGAAAAGTTGGTGGTACTCTGTGTCAGATAGCGCATTGACATATAATGGATTTGATTTAACATATGTCTTGTACCAAGCGTTGAAAGGTCAAACTGTTGAAGATGCCGACATTGTAGTTTCGTACTGGTTTTCTGATAAATCGGATAAAAGTATTATTACTGATGCAGCAAGTACTTCTTTTGCATGTTATTCACCATTTGATGATTCTGGCGTGTCTGTCATATGTGCATTTTATTCAGAAGCTGAAGCCAATGCTCAATTTGTCACAAACCAGAATTCGATTAGAGAAGATAATTATGTTACGGATTTGGATTGGCTTGATGCATTGCAGAATATTGCTGCTGATAAAATTGGTACATACATTTCAGAGAATTCAACATCCTCTTTATCTGCCACATATAATTCTCAAAGCGTTGTATTTTTAGGTGGAGAATCATTTGGCAATTTAAATTCAACAATAGTGCAATCAGTAATTGATGGCTGGAATTCCGAAAATTCTTCTGTTCTTCTTGATCCGTATCTCACACATTTTGGTTGTGCTTATGAATTATCTGGTGGTAACACCTATGTTTTATGTGCTTATTATTCGGCATTAATTGAGTTCCAAAATAGAATACTTGCTGATCATAATGATATTGATTTTGAATATGGAAGGGAGTATAAAACACAAGGACAAACTGGTCTGGTGTGGAATGACAATCTCACATCAATTGCAATGACTTACGCCTACAACTATGCTGTAACTGGTAGTTTTCCTTCTGATGCTGCAACATATGAAGGTGCAGCTGTTACTTTTGATTACCAAGTTTTTGGTCTTGACTATCAAGTGGGTATTGCAAGTGCTGATTTCTTGTATTCTCTATGGAATACGGACGCTACAAAAAACAAAACTACACACAATGCAAATTTTACTGATATTGGATGTGCACAATTGAGATATCATCATCAGACTTATAGTGTCTGTGCATATTTTTCTAATATTGATAATTTCAATAAGGCAATTTTAGACTCATTAAATTTATATTCAAAAAAGACGTATGATGTTAGTTTTGTCTGGAGCCCGGAACTTACCGCAAGCCTTAGATCATATATATATGATTTGGCCGCTTTTCAAAGTTCTTCATATGACAGCGTCACGCTTGATGGTAAACACCCTTTATTCGGTGGTGGACTGGTCTCTGGCGGATTTACAAATGCTACGGCAGTTAATTTTGCTTCAGAATGGTATAAATATGCTGTATTAAATCTGCCATCACATAATCCTATATACACTGGATGTGCTGGTACAATTTACAATGATCAATTTTACCTAATTTGTGGCTGGGTCTAGCTGGTGAAGCTTATTAGTTTTAGTTGTCTTCAAAAGCAACATCTGTTTTTGCTACTTTTATAAAAATTTTATTTGGATATACAATATAATATAATAATATACAGAATAGTAAAATCAAAGAAAAGAAAAGACAAGCTTGAAAAATAAATTTTGAGTTAAAAAACTAAACATTGGATTAGTGATGGTATACTGGTTTGTTGTGTGTGAATGTTTGTAAGTGTTTATAAGACAGTTTTAATATTTTTTTTGCTAGTTAGCTTTGCAACTGTTTCCATATATTTGAGGTTGCCAAGATAATAAATTATATAGATAATATATATCATAACAAAATAATTGCCGTATTTGCAAAGTAGTTAAAATTTGGTTTATTTTCTGATTATTATTATACTGTTGTCAAATCATATGGATCTACAAAAAATACATCAGAGTTTAAATCTTTAAAGAAGTAGTGACATTTGACGTACAAATTTAAGATAATAACTGTTTTCTTGAAAACAAAGAACAGGTATCATATTTTTAGTGATAATATTTTTGATATTAAATAAATATATATTTTGTCTGTAGTACTAATTTATGTTGAATATGAATGGAAACTTTTCAACACTTTCCATTTATAGAGTATTTGGTTATGCTTTTTTACTAGTGTGTTTTTGTAGAATCAAAGAAAGTTCAGAAATCAAAAAAGAAATAAATGTTAGAAAAACAGCTTTATTTGTGTTAACCAAGAGGTGAATAATCCTGATTGAAAAGCACATACCAGAGTTAATCCAGCAATACTTTTTAGGTGACAAATTTTTTAAACCAACAGTACATTAATTGAATCATTCTCTTTTTTTATGTTTTTTGGAGAATTATTTTTAATTGGTAATCTTCTAAATTACCCAATTGGGTAATCCAATATACTTTTTCTGTATTTGAAGCCTAAACTTTCAAATCATTTGGTTGTGCAAAACCTAAAACTACTGAACAAAATTCATTAATCCAAGGTAATCAGGTGAACTGATAATAAAGTTTAAATGAAAATAGTTCAATTGTTAAAATAAACCTTATTTTATAAAATCCTTCATACATAGAGATAGTTTTATGGTGCCCAAAGATTGACATAAAAATAAAAACCAAAAGAAAAGAAAAAACAAATCAACAACAATTACAATTTGTGATTTATGTTTTTTATAGACTGATTTTATATTTTTGTTTTGATATCGAATGAAAATAAAAAACGACAAAGCATTTTTGCCAATCACAAAACAGAATTTGCTAAATGTCAATAGTTTTAAAAAGCGGATTATATAAATAAGTAAATTAAGACATTATATTAGTCGTGTTTTAGTTATCGTATATTAAATATTATTAAAAATTTGAGTATTCATTAGATTAATAAAGCTGCAACTCCTGCAAAAATACCTAAAGCTGCAGTTGCAAACAATTGATTTGCAGCACCTTCGGAGTGTGAAGAAATTGAAGTGACAGAGTTAGAAGAAGAAGAAGAAAAAGAAGAAGACAAAGAAGAAAAAGACAAAGAAAAATCAGAGGAAGTGATAGAGTGGGAAACTGAGAAAGTGGTTGAAGGAGCACGGGTTGAAGAAGTGATATCCGAAGATGTAAGAACACTTGGTTCAAAAGAAGAAGAAAAAGAAGAAGAAGAAGAAGTGATATCCGAAGATGTAAGAACACTTGGTTCAAAAGAAGAAGAAGAAGAAGAAACTGAGAGAGACGCAGAGACAGAGGAAGAAGAAGAAGAAGTCTTCTTAAGAGTCAAACCAATACAGTCAGATGGCGCATCCTCTGCGTAGTACATCAATTCATAAGTAGATTCAGAATAATAGTAAGGATCACCGGTATTCTTACATGCATAGAAGATGCCATCCGAAGTACCATTAACAACTAATGTATCACCGTTGAAAGAATACTGAGTATTTTGGTCTTCTATGGAAACTCTGACGTAACCACCGTCAACGTTGAACGATTGGGGAAGACCTGTTTGTCTGTATATTAAAAAGTTTGGTGTTTTTTCAAAATCTAAATATGAATCTTCAACAAAAGATGATGATAAGAAAGCATAGTTGATACCAGCACCTTCATGAATGTAGGTGAGAGAGTTACCGTCTATTTCCGAGTTATCGGAATCAACAACCAAGTAAATTGTTTCTGTAGTAGTGGCAGCAGCAGCAGTCACAGCGAGTGACGTAAGGAGTATTTGTTTTGCGAGCATTTTTTTTTGAATAGCTTGTTATCTGTTGTGATTTGATGTAAATAAAGAAAACACACGTAAAAAAAGGCCAAAGACGATCTCTTTATAAGCCGACTAGAATCTTGCTAAAAATAGAAAACAACACTGGCTCAGATTCGGAGCCTGAGTGCGGCTCAAAAAACAAAACTATTTTAGATCAAGCGGTTTACTCAGCGCAATTTGTTTCGTAATCAGTGCTATCTAAAGCGCGGAGCTATTTTTACTCTAGCATGAAGCTATCTTCACTCTAGCATGAAGCTATTTTTATTATAGCACCAGACTAGAGGTTTTCTAGATTTTGTGCAGCAAAAATTTGTTTTTCCAATTGGATTTTTTCTGAGTTGCTTCAAATTAAACTATGTATTTATGTATTAGCAATAATGTAAATTGTGCACTTTAAACTACAGAAACAATATTAAAATAAAAAGAAAGTAGTAAAAAGTAGCAAGTAATTAAAACAAATACACGATAAGTTAAAGTTGATTTTTTTCCATTCTTTCTTTATTCAGTTTAACGCTTCTCTCCTTTTCGGATAGCTTTTTGTGTTTTTTGATATCACTACCGCTTTTAAAAACTCTTTCGTATTCTTCATCATCACTTTCATTATCGCAAAAATCAGCAGTTTCCCCTACTTTGATTTGCTTTTTCAACATGTTTCTAACATCTTTAGATTTAGAAAGCCACGCACTGAGCTCGTTGGCAAATGAAAACCTTAGTATCTGAACACGAATATATGCAAACCAAGTGTTAACTTTAATATTTTTTGACTTGGTTACAGAAATCAAATCAAGATCCTCATATTTTTTGTAATTCAAAGTATTTTGCACATCTTTAAAAATATTCTTTCCAATTTTACCCTTTTTACCTGACTTTTTGGTTCCTTCATTAGCCAGTTCATCTATTTTTGTTAAAATTCCTTCTAATTGCTCAATAATAAAATCATTATCATCATCTTCATTATCACTAACATCAACACCGTTGGCATCACCCATACCTAAAAGTTCAAAACACAAACCCGCTAACACTGCAGCAGAAACCTTTGTTTTACCTTTCCCGTTATTTATATTTATTTTAATTACATCTAAAACTTGATCTTCTATTAATTCTTTAATTTCTCTACCCGACTCCCAAGCAAGACTCAAAGTAAGCGCAACCATATAAAGACAGGCTGCTACAACACCATCATCATCCATTGTTTGTGCAAATGAAAGAAAAAGGTTTGCATGTTCTAGCATACCATAATTTTCACTTCCATAAAATATGAAAAGCAATAGACTCATAAATGCCCAAATTGCAGATTCCTTTCTTTCACCGTCGTTAATTTCATTTAATAAAATGGGGAAAACAGAATCAACAACTTCAGAAGCAACTTCATCAACTCCAACACAACCATATCCAACTAAACATCTTATCCATGCGTCCCACTCAAAACTGGAATCAATAGTAGATTTCAAGTTGACTAAGGTCATAAAATCTTCGTCATTTGGGCCCATTTCACCCATGTATATATCACAAGATGGTGATATAATCATCCGATATAAATGCGCAAACACTACCTCTCTTTCAGTTTTCCCTATCCCATTTCTAGTAGCTATCCTGGACGACATTCCAAGAACACCGAGTAAATCATGTATTGTGTAAATTTTTGAAATATGAACCTTTTCATTTGATTCATCTTTTTCTTGACTATTTGAAAAATCCTGTGGATCAATTATGAATGATAAAACAGAATTAGCACGTGATTCATTCCTAGATAAAATACTTCTTGTTGAACCAGATCTAGACTCCGAAGTGGTTGGAATGTCGGATATCTGCAAACCTGTAAGTTTGGCCGCTAATATCGTATGAAAGTCTTCGTGATGCTCTGTGGACTTAAAAATCTCTTTATGCAGTGACATTGGTCAATTCTGTTTGTTTTATCTCCCTCTACAGCGTTGCAAGATGACTTACGTAGCTAAAGAATGTATGAAAAGTATTTTAAACCATGAAATTCATATCACCACGTTATTATATTCTATTATTCTTTTTATGGCGTGGTTATTGCCGATAGTGGGAAAAAATCCCTTGGGCTTTTTTGCTTTTTCCCAGTAGCTTTGGAGGGAAAAAATTAACCGTTCCCAGTAAAACTAAAAAATTTCCACAAAAAGCCCCAGGCTGTTTGGGCGTGTTCTTTTGTTCTTTTGGGGGACAAAACCTGAAATGTATTTTTATTAGGTATAATTTACAAATTACACAGTGGAAAAGCTATTAAGAAGTAAAAAAGTATATTTATTAAAAGTATTCGGAATTCCAAATATCAAAGAAAATGGTAGACACGGCAAATGTAAAAATGTAAAGCAAAGAGATCATTTCCTCTTATCTAACTCAGTAACTAACTGTTGAATGTACCGGCATGCCAACTCAACTGTAGTTGCCTTTGATGGCACAGTAATGTCATTCTTCATATGGTCAGGTATCATACTATCAAGTTCTTGGATGGCCACATTCATTCGATTTCTCCTGCCTTGTTCGGCTAATTTATGAGATGTTTTCTTGTCAGATTCAACCACCGGCTGGGAATGAGAAAGAATGTTTGTGCCGATTGCGTGCATTGGGGCAGATGTTGGCTTCATAGTAGGCGTGGAGGTACCAGATTTAGATAAAGTAGCTTGATTCACGAGCTTAAATTCCAAACGTGGAGATTCGGATGGAATGTACGACGACGGAAGGATAACTGGCGATGATGTGGCTGATTTGTTACGGTTTGGATTCACCAGAACACTATTTCTATATTTTGTTAGTGGTTTGTTGAAATCAGTGACTGAGCTAGTCGATTTATGGGAAGAAGACGAAGTTGTTCTTGTCACCGTATCCGATGGTGGCGGCGGCAGCGTCAAGTCCGTTTCAAATGCATCTAAAAAAGAAGTGCTTTTGTATTCTGGCTGACTGATACTCACACTCCTGCTAGATTTAGATGACGCTATCAAGTTGTCTTTAGATGTCAGGATGCTTGGAGCACTGTGTTGTTTGAATATGAACGTTTGAGGTGAAACACAACTTTTTTTCCTCTTATCAGTTGGAGCCATCAGCGGAGTTGTGCTTGGTGTCTTACTCTTTTTAAACGTTCTACCGTCCTCATCTATTTTATCCCTTTTCTGTCTCAGTGTAGACGCATCTTCATAATGGTGGAATTCCAGCACAGGCGACGAAAGAGGAGAAAACCCCGTCTTTTTTGCTGCCACTGCCGGATCGATCGTTGGAGACAAAAGCGGCGTAAATTCCACCTTGTCATTCTGATGTCGCAAATGTTCCTGTCCGTACCCTTGTACATGTCCATCCAAATGTCCTTGTAAAACTTCGTTATGCAGATTTTGCTGTTCAAATTCTCCAAGTGAGTCTAAAATAGACTCCAAGTTTTCCATATCGAGGTCCAAAATCTTGCTGCCATCGTCTTCCGGTCCATTCATGTTGAGAAAACCTACGTATCCCGGCGATTCACCTTGCATTCTCTGTCTCTTTGCCCGACATCTTCAATCCTTCAATGCTCCTAAAGAGAATCTAAGAACCGACAAAGCACAGACCACCCAGCCTCGCGCACCAGCCTCGCGCACTGCAACACCAGGCTCCGTTCTGTGTTAAGTACCAGAGACAGGCTCAGCAACAGCAAATTAAGGAAAATGACGGTAGCAGCAAACAGATGGCGGAGTCTATGGTGACGTATGTGGTGGCAGTTAGTTCAACACTGTGTAGCTGGCTTTTTATTTCAGGAATAGTGCTCTGTGCAAGTTTACGTCATGTTTTCACACAGCAGGTGTTTGAAAGGTCGAAAAGAAGAGATGTGGAAGCATGTCAGCCATCCAGACAGGCGTATGCCGAAATACCAAAGATATCCAACAAGTTGGCAGACTATGCCAAAGCTGTGGGCCTGAAACTGGAAGAATGGGATATAGTGACGGACGACGGGTTCATAATCACGATCCAAAGATTATATAAAGATACACCAAAGGGGAAACCAGTGTTGTGCATTCATGGATTGATGCAATCGTCGGCATCGTTCCTGACATCAGGGTATAAATCATTGGCATACCATCTGGTGGAGTCGGGGTTTGATGTATGGTTGGGAAACAACAGATGCGGTTTTGTTCCTAGACATAGCACGTATTCTAAACACAATCCTAAGATGTGGGACTGGGACGTGACGGAAATGGCTAATTACGACATCCCTTGCATGTTGAAAGAAATAACCAAACACAACAAACAGAAAATTTCGATAGTTTCACATAGTCAGGGAACGACGCAGTGTGTCTATATGATGAGCAAGAATTTCAACTCTCCATATCTTAACTATCTGGACAAAGTCGTGCTGCTTGCTCCGGCAGTATATGGAGGAGAGCTGCTCAATAAAAAGCTATTCATCAAATTCATGAAGGCCTTACCTTCGGGGCTGTACGAAGGATTTTTCGGAATAACCTCCTTCATGTCGAATCTGATGCTAATGAGAAAATATACCTACAATTTACCAGGATTCGGAACACTTTCGTATATGGTGTTCAGCTACCTATTTAACTGGAACGATAGCTTATGGGATAGAAGCATCCGAAAACACCATTTTGTGTTTTCTCCCGTGTATGTGTCATCTAAATTGATGAAGTGGTGGCTTCAGGGTCAAGGGTTTCGTCAAGGGGAGCCTATCATCAAAGATTCGAGTGCCTGGTTTACCTCTAGCTCACCTAATTTGTTTCTCTTTATAGGCGGCCAAGATGATTTGGTCGATGGTAAGCTTTTTGTGGACAGAATGCAAACAGTCGAATCGCAAATGAAGGGCAGGTGGAATTATAAAATAATTGACCACTATTCCCATTTAGATGTGCTCTGGGCAGATGATGTCGTCTCTACTATTGGAGAAGATATAACAAAATTTCTATCCAAATAATTATATATATATATGAATAATAATCTAGAAGGTGGAATATAGAAGTGGAATTTAAAATGTAGAATTTAGAATGTATAAATAGATAGATAGTTAGATAGAAATAAATAAATGAATGAATAAAAAAATCAATTGACATGACCAACACCATTAACCAGACGTTGAAACGCCGGTATATGTTAATATTATTGTTCCTTATTGTTCTTATTATGCTTTCTTGGCTAAATCATAGGCCTTTTCACTTGGAAAATGTGGATGGATTGGTTTGTAGATTTGGTTACCGTCTTTGTAAATCTCTCTTCCACCGTCTCCTGGAATCTTCTTTGCTAATTTCAAGCTGGCAAACACACAATCATTGAGAAGAGTTTCTGCCTTTCTACAGTTTTTGAATTCCATGTTAGAATAGTTCAAACACTTGTAGTGCATTTCAAATTGTTCTTTACAATGTGCATTCAAATCCGACAAGACTGATGCTGCACATCTGGTGACTTTTCTACCTTCCTTCAGACAATTGACAGGTCCATTGGTGCCGTTTTCCTTTTGACACAGCATGAAGTCATCGTTAAATTCTTGACATCTGTCTGCAATGAAATATGATGCAGATAAAAGAGGACCGGTGGTGGCACCGATCTCCTTCACATGAGGAATTTCAGCTGGTAACTTGTCATTTTCAAAGACATATTGGGTACTTCTCTTCTTATCTGAAAAGTTGGACGTGGAAATGTTATCGTAGGTGTTAGAAGTAGACATGTTTTTCTCCTGCTTGGTGCTGTATTCTTTTTTCCCTTAAAAATCTAGTCTAGATTCTCTGATGTACCTCCTGCCAACTGCGTCTAGTACTTGGGATTCTCCTGACGACTGCAACAACTAGCTGAGCTTCAACAAATAACTCTTGTATATGCTTTTTGTTGAAAAAGATTTGTTCCCCTCTCGGCGGCCGCGCCGGGTAAAAACCGTGCAAAACAAGAGCTGAGCATTTTGCAGATGGCAAACAACATCAGAGTTTGCAAGAGAATAAAAAGAGAGAATAAAAAGACCTTCTTTGAAGAGTGGCAGCTTGTTCTTTGAAAGATAGTGGTTAGTGTATAGTATGTTGGACGTTGTTATTGTTGGTGGTGGCAGCAGTCAAGCACGAGTACTGAAATTAGATGGAACATTGACTATTTTGGCGGATCCGGGGTGGAACGGAACCGATTCTCTGGACTTCTATGCCGATCTTGTACCAGAAATCGATATGATTCTGCTTTCACAGACGACGATTCAATATCTCGGTGCTTATGTGAAGTTATTACATGATTATCCAAGTTTGCGTGGGATTCCTGCATATTCGACATTACCAGTTTCACGATTTGGAAGAATTGCAGTTTGTGAGCTGTACCGATCAGCAGGAATACTTGGTGCCGTCGAAGGCAACAGCATTGAATTGACCGATATCATCAAATATTTTAATAACATCAAATCACTCAATTATTCTCAAACAATCCATCTATCCCACGTGAATAACAAAATGATCAACCTATCACTCACAGCTTACAACTCAGGATATTCAATTGGTGGGTCAATATGGTTGATTGAAAATAATATAAATGAACGGATTTTATATGCTCCTGTATGGAATCATGCCAAAGACGAATTTTTAAACAATTGTAAATTATTTAATAATTCCGATTTCATGAGACCCACTACATTTATTACCAATTGTGAATACACTACATCCAAATTGAGCCACAACTTGAGAGTGGATAAATTTTTGGACTTGATCCAGCTCAGTCTATCCAATAGATCGAATGTGATACTTCCAACATCACTTTCAGGACGGTTTTTCGAATTGGTATTGCCGGTTTTGCTAAACAGAAATCTTAATGCCAAAATATATATGCTCAACTATACGGGACTGGAAAACATGAAAACATTGGGAAATTTTATCGAATGGATGAATTCTAATTTAAACAAAATTTGGGAAAATGAAAATCAATCCAAAATCATTCTTGAAAATAACAGGATTAACGTTATAAAATATGAAGAATTGGAAAAATTGGATAATTCCAACCCCAAAATATTTTTCGTTGATGAATTAGATTTTATTAGTGGTTCTATTTTTTCGCAATTTATAATAGACATGAATAAGAAGCTAAATTACTCTATACTTTTAACGGAAATTCCTAATAAAGATTCTTTACTATATAAATTTTATTCAAAGTGGAAATCAAGTGTAGACAATGAAGGTGATTTATGTACGGTTGAATTATCCAAGTTAAAAATGGTTTCTTGTACAGAAAACTTCCTGAGAAGTAATGAACTTGCTGCTTATGAGAAGGCCATTATGGAAAGAAGAGAAGAATCAATGAAAGTGGAGTTGCAAGAATTAGAAAGGAAAAAGAGAGAAGAAATGTTGGAAACTGAACTGAAGGAAGAATCTGATGATGATGATGATGATGATGATGATGAGGACGACGACGACGATGACGATCAAATAGCAGGAATAAAAGCAGAAACAGAAAACAAAAATGATGCCGTAAAGCAAGAATTCTCAGAAGGAGATAAACTAGCTGTAGATTTAAACACGAATATTATAAAGGAGGCCGAAGTTAAATATCAAGAAACAAAGAATATATCTGATGTGATAACACTACCTAGAGATTTCAATGTATCAGTATTAAAACATAAACATAGAATGTTCCCGATGATCAATCAGAAATCCAACATTGATGACTATGGAATTGTGATTAAGCATGATGATTTCAGAGTATATGAAGATGATCGATTTCCTGTTATAAATAAGGAAGTGGATGAAGAAGAAATGGAAAAAGAAATGGAAAAAGAAAATCAGAATAAAAGGAGAAAAATTGAAACTGCCAACGTTGTCAATTATTTTGACTCTTTGGTTGATCCCGTTAGTAGGACCACTAAAAATGTTACAATTAATGTTAAATGTGGATTTTCTTTTGTTGATTTAAGTGGAAATCACGATCTGAGATCACTAAAATTTTCAACGCAGCAGTTGAAGCCAAGGAAGGTTTTAATTTTACCTGAAATCAAAGGTGGTAAACAAGACGAATTAATGATGGAATTAAGTGCAGATACAAAACGTGAGATTTTATCGAGAAGTATAAACCAATCCAACTTACAGATCGAGTTTATCAAATGTAAATTAAACGAGATAATTAACCTAGGTGATGTTATCACCTCATATGAAATCACTCTTGACGAATCATTAGTTTCTAATCTCAATTGGAAATTATTGAACGACGAATATAGTGTCAGTTATGTTTCTGGAACTATCGAAAAGTTGAAAGCTTGGGAGTACAAACTCAATCTTAATGATTCGACAAACGTGCTTACAAATACCAAAATCGGTGATATCAAACTTACAAAACTGCGTAAACTATTGGCGTCCCAAAACTACCGTGTCGAACTGCTCGGTGATGGTCGACTGGTTATTGACGACGAGCTCGTCATTGTCAAAGCAGACGAAGGCAACCTCTGCATCGAAGGCAGTGTGAGTCCGCTGTTCTACCAAATCAAGAAGACGGTTGAAAACATGCTTGCTACTATCTAACGTCTGTATATATCGGGAAGCACACCCTTTTACATAAACCATCTATAAATTAAAAGTAAAAACACCAAGCCCACAACAGCCAGCGGTGCATACTGTTTGACCAATAGGTCCCAGTTAATTTTCTTGGCAAACTTTTTATACTTGACACTCTGGTCTCTCAATGTGCTGGACAAGTCGTGCAGATTGTTCAGTTCTTCTCCACGATTGAGTAAATCGTTGATATTTTTATTCATTATGCTCTTGACGTCTCTCAACTGGTTGGAAATGTCGTTCAGCCCGTCCTTGGCCCTGGAGTCCGCGTACACCTTCTTGGTCTTGGTGATGAAGGTTTCGAACTGCATGAACTGGTATGGTCGTATCATTTCACCCTTCTGCACCATGTTTTGCACTTCATGTGCATGGATGTGAATAAATTCGTCGTGCACTTCAGACAAGTAACTCAATGCAAGCTGGTCTGGAAACCCCGTCTTGGTGATTACCACAATCAAGACATCATTGGATCTGTCGGTTGAGTAGTGAATTGTGTATGGAGCTGAGATGATGTTGCCAATATCCGGCTGGTCTGCAGCACTGATGGTGCCGATAATCTGTTTGACTTTGCGCTTAACGTCAAGGAGCTGCGGTTCGTTTGAATCATCTGATGATGCCGCCAATGGGGTTACTGTAGACAGTTGGTAGATAGTTGTAGTCTCCATCGTCTGTTCCTCCTTCTGCCTTTCCTACCTGTACTTTGCTATGATCCTAAAACGAATCACCATCCCTTCTGTTTTGTTATGCATTTTCATCTTCTGTTTTCAGCTGTTTGCAGATTTGCTGGGTGCGGATTTTGGTTTTCCCAGTAAACGCGTTTCATCACTGGGAAAAACGCAGGGAAAAATATTCCCCCCTGCGTTTGCTGGGGAGACTGGATGGTGGAGAACGTGTAGATGTAATGGATGAATTTCTAGGTGAAGACATGTATGAAGAAGAAACAACCATGTTACATGAGAGAAATTCATTAATAAAGAGCCGAGTCAGGTACATAATAAAGAAAACAAATGTATTTTAAGTGTAATTATTCAAAAGCTTTATATATATATATATATATATATTAAACATAATCTATACATATCTTATACATACACATCTCTGCATATACATAGTAATACATAATCGGTCACAAATCAGAGATTACTGTGCAAGACGTGCCAATTTGGCTTCATCTTCTTCCATCAATTCACAAAGAAGTTGAATACCTTGCTGTTGTTCGGCTAAAACCTTGACCAGTTTCTTGATAACGTCGTTTGATTCATCGCCAACCTCATGAGAAGAGAAAGAAGAACTTGCATTTTTTGAAGATTGGTTCAAGGAAGAAACATCTGAATATTTCTCTTTAAGGCTGGATAAACGGGCCCAAAGTTCATTAACCCTATTTAAGCCAACGGGGTCGTCCAGTTTGGATAAAAGAGAATTGAATCTCTCAATTAACAACTCTTCATCGTTAGTCAATGGATAGCCTTTATACTTTAGAATGGATAAATTGATTGCAATTTTCAGCAATTTAACACTTAGATTTTTTTGCTTCATCTTGCATTTGAGTAATAGAGTGTTGGAATGCAAATCATGCTTCTCGTTAAGTCTCGTCAATTTGTCGTTGATTTCATTCAGTAAAAATCTTGTTTGTTTGACATGGTTATCTTGTAATTTGTTTCTTTCAAAAAGATCATTGAAACCACTACATTTAACTGGTATGGAATTGTATTCTTTAGGTCTATTTTTCATTGCTCTTTCCCATTCCTCAGGTGTTTCGTTTGCAGGTCTCGTGAAATCAGTGTATGACGTATCTACCTTATTATATAGATGGGTGACCATTTTACATTGTGGATTGCTTGAGTCCCAAGAATATTTGATTTTAGCCAGTTTATCATTTATAGTTGGTGTATAATCATGTGGATTTGGATTGGTTGGCGTTATAGGAGCGGTTATTGCAGTTTGTGGCACCGAATTCGAACTGAACGGAGTCAATGAAGATTGTGTTGTTGTAGCGGTTATTGCAGTTTGTGGTTTAGACCATGAAAATGAAGGTTGTGAATTAATTGTAAGAGGTTGTTGTTGCTGTGGTTGTTGTGGTTGTTGTACTGATGTTTGTCCAAGTGGTTGGCCGGTGCCAAGTGTAAGAGAATTAGTTTGAGGTTTTGCACCAAATGAAAATCCATTTGATCCTGCTGTTGCAGTACTTGGAGCACCTCCAAAAAGAGAAGGAGCAGCTGGTGCAGCAGCAGTACCACCACCAATAGTAGCAGTTGCAGGTTTAGCACCAAATGAAAATCCACCGGCTGCTGGTGTTGTTGTTGTTGTTGTTGTTGTTGTTGCTGTCGACAAAGATGGTGCTGCAGTTGAAGGTTTAGATCCAAAAGAAAATCCACCACTTGTAGCAGGAGCTGCAGCAGTCTGAGAACCAAAAGAAAACCCACTATTAGCAGCAGGAGCTGCAGCAGGAGCTGCAGCTGTTGATGTGTTGTTGCCAAAAGAGAATGCTGGTTTTGCGGCGCCAGCAGCCCCACCAAAAGAGAATCCACCGCCTGAAGATGCAGCAGGTTGTCCAAACATATTATTATTGTGTCTTACTACCTTGTCTTGATGCTCTGTCTTGTGCTGTGTGCAAGAAGAAACAACGAAAACATCAAAAAAATGTTTTATACAAAAGTGAAAAAATCATGAAACGCTGAAACTGGAAATACTTGACATTCAAACTATCTAGCAATACATACACAATTATTACCTATTACACACTTTAAAAGCCTCCACGTAGGGATAAAACTAGATGAAGGTCACTGCCTTCTACAACTCCACATTCGGCTAAGGTTTTGTCGTCATCCAATTGTCTTCCTGCAAAGAGGAAACGCTGTTGTGGAGGAGGAATGCCCTCTTTGATTTCAACAATCTCCTTCAAATCACTCACTTTTCTCTGTAATTCGATATCCACAGGGATACTACGTCCTGTTAAACTCCTGATCTTGATCTCAACCATCCTGCCTTTGCTGCAATCCACAAAAACAGTGCATGAATGGTTTTTCTGTGAATCTTCAACTTCAATATCAACATGTTTTTTCGCTTTGCCATATTGAGAAGAGACATGTTTGAAATAAGAAACTTTTTTCAAGGTTTAAGACGGCCATAGAGAGTGTAGAGCCGACGAAGACATGCTTTGTACTCCGATTGTACCAGATCTAGACTATGATCATGTTTATGAACCAGCAGAAGACACATTTCTTTTCTTGGACCTGTTTGAAAACCTCCACAATGAAGGATTTTTCAACACTACAAAACTATCACACAAAACTCCAATTGTCTTAGAGATTGGATCGGGATCTGGGGTCATTTCGACCTTTATAAGTCAGAACAAAATTGTTCCCAAGTCTATAAATCTAGCTACAGACATCAATGTGATTGCATTGCAGACCACTCGTAGAACACACCAATATAATCAACCGATATCAGAACCTTTTGACGTGATACGAACAAACTTGGCAGATGTTATTCGAAAGAACCAGATAGATATCCTCCTTTTCAATCCGCCATACGTGCCGTCAGAACAGGTCCCCGACCTTCCAAGTGTAGAAGATGACGAGAATTCGGCGTGGTTGGATCTAGCCCTAGTGGGTGGAGATGATGGTATGTTGATAACAAACAAGCTGCTCCAAAATTTAAATAGCATTTTGGCTGTTAATGGACAGGCATATATTCTATTCTGTGCAAGAAATAAACATGCCAAGGTAGCAGAAGAATTCCGGTCTCAGTTCCCCAATTTCGAAGTTGAATCGGTCATTGAAAGGAAATGTGGGTGGGAGGAACTTGCAATTTATAGATTTACAAAACTTAGTGACTAGATATTCTCTTTATACAGTAAACATATCTGCAAATATGTCTGCAACAATACTTGCATAATCCACAGTTTTCATTTCATATTCATTCTCGTACTTGGTTATTTTTATCATGCTGAAAAATCTCTTCAAATCCATAAAGTTTTTGATACGTGATATTCCTTTCAACATTGGAACCTTCATAGAATCTTCAGCATCGCTATGGCCCGAGATGAGTGGAGAGCTGCTTTTGAACATATTAGGGCACTTGCTCAATTTCTCAACAACCCCAACATCACTATCATCTGATGTGCTTTTGAAAATGCCGTCCATGCTATCACTAATGAAAATCCATTGGCTCAATTGGAATTCCTCATTACTTAAGATAACTAAAACATCAAGTAATTTGCATTGCTCCAAAAAGACCCTATTAAACACATTGTCTTCTATATCATCTATTTGTTCATTTTCTTCACAGTCATTAAAATATTCAATAGATTTCTGGTATGTTTCATTAAAGAAATAAAACATCGATTTGTTAATAACAGTCCATAAATTAGTTAGGTGGGTTTCACTAAACTTTAAAACAATTGTTCTTAATAATTTTAAAACCCATACTTCAAGTAAACAATATTTTGTCATCTGTCTAAAAGCTTTGACAAAATCATCAATCTTTTTAATTAATGTGCCAATGATTGTAATAAATGTATCCTTCTCGTTAATCAATATTAAATATGTTAATCTTTTGATTATCGGAATATTTCCGTTCAAAATATCAACTTCATCATTCCAATTAAACAGCAACGTACCTGTATTATTGGTGCTATTAGAAAAAATAAGTTTATTGTTAATCATATCAATTAATTTTGAATCATCAACTGATATCCATTTCTTTATCAAAATATTCCATTTTTTTAATTTGTCAATATGTAAATTAAAAAACCCCGAATCATTAAGAATGTCTTGACACAAACTTTTCCAGATCTTCATTTCAATACATGCAGGGGTATCACTTAAAATAACTAATAAATCAATGACATACTCAGGTAGTCCGACAAAGTTAACAGATCCTGATTTGAAGATAAATCCACTAATACCATTAATTATACTTGTAAACGATGATGTCAATTTGTCACTCTCCAAAACTAAATCCTTTAGATGTGGAGCAATCTCTTGCAATGCAATACAGACATCTTCTCTGAAGACTATTTTTTCTTTACTATTGGTGGTAATATCGTTGGACTCTATTTCTTTTTCTGATGATTTTTGTAGGATGACACTAGATAGGGTGTTCGTGTTTTGATTTGGTCCAATTTTAATGGTTAGGCATGAATTTAATAGTCTAGTTGTAGTATCACCTATTTCTTTAACGATCCTTTTTGTGTTTCCAAATTTTGTAGCTTTCAATTTCATATTTAATGCACATACAAATCTCAACAAGTTAGGATAAATATATTTATAATACGATGGATTGGATGTAGCATCTTTGAAAAAAATTTGAATTTCAGGCCAAATTTGTTCAATACTTTCATTATCAACCAACCCGTTCGTATATTCAACCAAAAAATTACTAATAACAGTTTCACTCAACTGAGAAGTTAAAGATGACCTTTTAGCTTCATCGAGTGATAAATAATTTACTCTTGAAATAATACCATCTAAAACATATCCAAGTATAATATTTTGAGTACTATCATCTAATATATGAAAAATTTTGAACCCATCTGTGCTAGAGTCTATTTCGTAAAGTTCTATCAATGATTCAATCGTTTCTAAAGGTTCCATGAAATAAACTTGTTCAAAAAACTTCTTACATCTGAATTTTAATTTATGGCAACAGTATTTCATTGTAGTGTTATCATTTAACCCTTTGAATTCTTCCGTCGAAAACTCTTTACTCTCTAAATCAATCCACAATTGATAAACACCAATGATAGATCTTCTAAACGTTTCAATCAAATATCTTTTACGTTTCGTTCCTTCATTTTTCTCGTTCTCAGCTTCAACTTGAAACACACCTTGAATGACAGAACCAAAAAATCCAGACTCTTTTGCTGTACCCGAGTTTGATAAATTACTAAAACCAAATGTATCCGAAAGCATGTATCCTAAGTGTTTATGGCATTTCACCAAAATCTTTTCCATTCCTAAAACAAGCTCACAAATAGATTCGTAAATCAAACTCATTTCTTTAATAGGAGATGTTTCCGAAGCAAAAGTAGTTTGGATTTCAGCACAAATGCAGTCGACTAATCCATTAAAAACTTGAAAAATTGGATCTGGGTAATAATCAGCAGTGATCATTACAAATTCGATCCAATTATTGTATCCAACTGAATCATTACAACTCCTAATTCCAACCGTGATAAAGTCTAATAAATCAATAGAAGTATCCTTATTTCCGGTATTAGCATCAAATATAGATGTATGACTGCCGTTCTTGATTGACATTTTGACCATTTTGGTTATCGTTTCTAAATAATAAGAATTTGTAAGAGTTCGAGTTGAAATGAAACTGTTCTCATTAATACAATTATCCTTACAATTGTTAACTAAGGTTGAAAATATTTGGTTAAAATTTGATTCAGATCCATCAACTAACAAATCAATCAATTTTAATGATAATCTTGAGGATTTAAGATAGTTGCTATGAATGTCACCATATTCCACCAAATTTTTACTAATATTGATATCCATAAATTTATTCAAGACAATAATCATAAAAGACTTGTAAGTTGAACTATCCCAATTTCTAGATTTGACAAATTCTACTTGTTTATCGTTATCAATAACACATAATTCAAGTTTGAAGCTGTTCAATAAATCGTTATCTAATTTTAATAAATTGTGAATGATTTCTAAATCATATGAAATCTTAGTTAAATCAAGCTGATTCAAATTATTTAATTTATAAGCTTCTTCAATGAATTCATGGTTAAACAATTCAAAACAAACAATTCTAAAAATCTTGTTTATTGTACCTGAATTACAACTAGATTTGATCCACCTAGTAATAAGTGGTAAATAAATATCGTTTTTCGTTTCTTCTAAAATTAAATATAATGGTCTGTGTAAAATAGTTCTTGATTCACTACTATCATTATTCAAATGAATCCACAAAATATTAAACTGTGAAATTCGAGATTCAAAATCGAGCTCCAAGAGTAATTCACAAAGTGCTGCTTCCAAATATGATGAACCTACAATTATTTCTAAATTCCAAAATTTTTGAACAACTTCTACTTGATATTTCCCTGATGCAAAGCTTAAACATTTCCAAAGTGATTTAGTTACAATTTTTAGAATTTTTAAGGTTTCTAATTTACTCAAATCTTTAACCAAATATTTGAAAAGGTTTGTCATGCCAAATGAAAATTCTAAATCAATCTCACTTTCGGTTATTGTCTCAATCTTACTTTTAAATGTTGATACATCCCATATTATAGAGCTAGAAGCCGGAATAGTCTGTATAAAGTTGTCAAATATTCTGGTGGTATTCATAAAAATTAAAGTGTTAGATTCATCCAATGTTTTTAAAATGATTTTCGATAATATTCCTAGGTAAAGCGCAGAAAGTTCAGACGATTTGAATGGCTTTGAAATATCGGTTATGGAATCTGCAGTTTTGCTTACAGTGTTATAATAGTCACTTAATTTTTCAATAATTGAAAGATTATACTTGTCTGTATAATAATCAATTGATAGCAATTTTGAATCGGCTTCATCCAATGGTAATAAAGATCTTTGAGGTATTAGCTTTAATAAAGATTTGACCAAATTACACCAATTGAAATCAAATTCAAATAGCACCAATGTTGCCAGCAATATTAAGGGAATATGGTTGACTAACATTTCTTCATCTTCAACGTTGTAAAATTTTAAAATAAACAAAACTAATTGAATGTCTTTCTCCCTAACTAACTTCAACACATTTGACCAAATTATGTTTGTTTCCACACCATCAAATAATTTATTTGCTGATTTTATAACTCTATCAAAATCTTCATGGTGATAGTCATGAATATATTGAGAGGTTCTCAAAATTGGAATAAATAGATTTGGTAAGATAGACTGACCGATTTCCCATTTTTCCATAATTGAAACTGAAATCTTGCAAACTTTAATAAAGTCATCAATAAAAAAATTACTTGCTTTGTCTGTTGTTAATTTCAATAATGTATCTAGCAAACATTGATAACCATATTTTTTAAAATAGTCCAATCTTGAAATTTGGGAGCTAGAATCAGCCGTAGGCTCCGGTCCAAGCATCCAATTCCATAATCTTCTATTCAATGACATATCTTTTCTAAGAACAGTACCTGTTACGCATAAGAATAATTGTTCTTTATCATTTTTCGCAATTAAATGTTCGTAAATTGGAGAGTTCAAAGATAGTTTGGTCAACAACAAATCAAAAAATCCTCTTTGAACAAAAAGGTTATCGTCTGACATTGCAGCACAAAATGATTTAATCAATAGGCCGGATTCGGGTGTAATGCAAGCGACTGCATCAGGTGTCAAATTAGCTAGAATCTCATCTTTTGTCAACTCTTTATTGCTTGAGACTGTAAATGAGGGAAGTTTTCTGGCCAAATATTCCATGGCACCAACTCTTTTATCACTTGATGTAATGATTGTCAATAGCAGGCATTGCCAAAAATGATTATTGTCTTTTAATTGAGATTTCAATGTTTCTATGAGTTCTAAAGTTGCATTGAAGAATTCTGAAGTTGTATCATCCAATGCAGGTAATAAACTCAGCAATATCGATTTGAAGCATGATCTTAAATAAATTGGCTCAATCAAACTGATGTAACCATTATATAGATCTAATAAATCTTGTTTAATACTAATACTTGCATATGACATCAGTGGCAAGATTCCAGGTAGCCACAAAGTGATCGATTTACTCATGTTTTCCTTTTGTAAAATGTCAAAAATGTTGGTATATAATTCAATTGTCTTTTTATGAACACCGCTAGGCAAAGATGGAGACATACATTTTGACAGGCAGATTGAAACCTGATAATCGAAAGGAATCCAGTTGGTATCGTCTTTATTTGGATTTGTGAACAAGGCCTTTTGTAATTTCACCAAAAATGCTATATAGTCAGCCCATTCATCAACCGATTCAAAAGATTGAACTGCTCTTTCGACATTTGCCATGTATTTCTTCTCCTTGGATGATAACGTGGCACTTTGTCCAAGAGCTGCAGACCGGTTATTAACAGACTTTGAGCCCTGAAAAAGTGTCATTGGAACCATCATACGATGCATGATAGTTACGTTCTTGAAGCCAGTTACAATTCCTCTTAGTTGCTTGTAAAATATGCAAATTCAAGGAAAAAATGCTTGATAAAATACTTGCAAACTCAGTACATGATTTGAAAACAAAATCTCATTGCAAATTTCAACACTACAAATCAAAAGCCTTTGTAATGAATTTCGTGTTTTTGGCACCTTTTTTTATATACCAGCATGGGGGTTTCTACTGTAGTATGGTATCCGATAAAAGTATTAAATACCCAAATGAGATCATCCAATAATTGCGTTACTAACATCATTACAGGGAGGAATTTACTTTGTTTTTAAATCTGAATGTTGGTGGTACTTTTTCAGACACATGAGACCATTGTTGATTGTTTCACTTGTTGTTTACAGCATTGTGATTCCTCTTTCTCTTATAGTAACACTCAGTACAGGTGGACTGTTTATGGTGGTATGGCCGTCGATTTTCCAGTCATGTAATTTTATTATCAACTGTATTGACAAGAATTTTATATTGCCAAAAGTCATAAAGCGGCTATTTGATTATGTGATTAATACACAGATGGAATTGAATTATAATAAACTACCAAGAGGAGTTCTTAATCCGTATTTACCGGGATATTACGGCGAGACGGGTTTGGGTAGGGTGTTCAGAACGTCAACGAGAGTGTTACACCCTTTGATCTGGGCGTCCAGAGTAATGCTTTGCTTTTTGATAAACCTGATTCCTTTTATTGGCCCCCTTTTAGTCATTTTGTTTCGTGCACGGAGATCCGGGTTTGGGAAACATAGGCGTTATTTCCATCTTAAAGGCTATACCAATGCCCAAGTGTATTATATTTGGACACATGAAAGACATGTGTATTTTATTTTTGGATTGACAGCTTTATTGTTGGAAAGCATTCCTATTGTCGGATATTTATTTGTTTTCACCAACACCGTAGGGGCTGCTTTTTGGGCCATTGATATAGAAAGTCATTTACGTAAACAGATGGTTGGTAAAGCAGGTGATAATAGGGAAGACGGTATTATTACATAGTGTCTATAAAGATAAATTTCTAATAAGGAAATCAGTAACATCTTGCAATTCTTCATTGCAGGAAGAGTGGCCCATGCCTGGAAACTCCTTCAATGTGTAGTTGGAGAATCCCAATTCCTTAAAGTACTTAGCCGTGTCTCTGGCATAATTGATACTGATGACGGAATCCATGTCTCCATGGCCATGGTAAATTTCGGTTTTCTTATTGACATCCACCAATTGGGAACTGATGCCTTTTTTCATGCCAAAGAATCCTGATAAACATAAGAATCCTGCCAATTTCTTTTCACTGGTTGCTGCAACACCTAAAGAAAGAGATGCACCTTGGGAGAATCCACCAACAACAATCTTAGATGGATCAATACCATTATTAATTTCGTTGTTGATCAGGTTGTTGATCTTCTTGATACTTTCCCAATAGCCGTCTTCGTCTTGTCTAGCATTAGGGTTGCCCAATTCAAAAATATCAAACCAACGGGCCACAGGCTGGCCACCGGAAATCGTCAAAGGTCTGATTGGTGCATTTGGGAAGATGAAGTTGACGCTTTGGAACTTGTCTTGTTTGTGTAACATCTCACTCAGAAACTTCCAGCCGTCAGACGAATCGCCCAGACCGTGCATGATGATAACCGATGCCGTTGCTTTGGCAGGTGCATTGACCCTCAAAATATTTAAACTCATGTCTGTTGTATTATCTTTGTTAGAAGAAAACATCACCACTCCAATCAATATCACGAAAAGCGTAAGGAAACTTTTCATATTCCAAATCTCAATTAATTTTACCATCTATCAACCTTCACAGCAGCAAAAGACAAAGTGCTGCGTATATATACCAAAACTTTGGATATTTCGCAACAACCAATTGCTTGGACAAAAAGCCCATATTGTATTGCAATCTGCAACCGCCGTTTCCAGATTACAAATTGACACAAGAGTATATTAATAATCTTAGTAATCATGCAAAAAGTTCAAAACCAACACAAACCTCAACTGCCACATCCTCCTGCAGTTCCGGATGCCAAAGATGAAACATTGCCATTTGCAATCATCCAGCCAGATCATGATGCTGGATATTTCACCAAGGTGGAGTTGCCGCCTTATGTAGAATGGATACCCACGTCCAAACTTAAGGAGTTTGTAGATTGCAAGGAACTCCAACGTGGCTACATTTCAAGCAATTGTCAAACACAGTTGGACGGATTACGGGAGGAATTGGTCCAACTGCGTAAGGTACAGGTAGAGTATGCAGATCAGTTGAAAGAACAATGTGCCGTAGTGATAGAAAGACTGGAAGGTCGGAGTGTAGAATTGGAACAGTACGGTGGTTTGGTGACCGAGTTTGAACAGCAGCAGATTGAAATGTACGATGCATACAGCTATTTGACCAGAACCGGGGTTTTGCAGAGATACAAAGACCAGCAGGCGGACATCGAAAGTAGATGTGATGAGTTGGTCGGTACAGAGGTTGTGGATTTGGACAAGCTTGTAGAAGAATACACGAGAGAGAGAATACGTTGGCACAGCACCAACCAAATAATACAAGACATTAAAAACGATAAAGTAGATGGACTTAAATAGAAGTATATAATAAACTAGAATTTATCCAAGAGATAGTTGCTGGCGTCGTCGATGTTCCATGCGTTTTGCTCTAGAGCCATTAGTATATTGGCTTTGTCGAATCCCATGGCAGACAGTTCTTCAATGGCTAGCTTTTGTGCATTGGTGAGCTCAGATGAACCCGTGAATTGACGAGAAGCTGGTATCGAAGTAGCTTTCTGAACGGCAGATTGCACAGGAGCATCAAAATTAGTGGCCGTAGTAGTAAATGTAGGTTCTGCTGCAGACAAGGTAGGATCATTGCCGAACCCAGCAAACACCTGTTCCCAATCGTCACCGTCGTTAGTTGCCACAGGTTGAGCTCCACTGAATGAAAATCCCCCAAAGTCGGTGGACTGCTGAACAGATGAACCAAACGCATCTGTTTCTTCAACTGCAGCATCTTCAAGTCCTAAATCGTCGAACATGTCGGCTGTAGAATCTCCTGTTGTTAATGTAACTGGTGCTGCTTCTGGTGCTACTGCTTCTGGTACTACTGCTTCTGGTGCTACTGCTTCTGGTGCTACTGCTTCTGGTGCTACTGCTTCTGGTGCTACTGCTTCTGGTGCTACTGCTTCTGGTGCTACTGCTTCTGGTGCTACTGCTTCTGGTGCTACTGCTTCTGGTGCTACTGCTTCTGGTGCTACTGCTTCTGGTGCTACTGCTTCTGGTGTGACTGCTTCTGGTGCTACTGCTTCTGGTGTGGCTGCTTCTGATTTTGAAGATAACTCAGCAGAAGTAAATTCTTTGTTGAAAGGATTTTTAATTTCTTTGTCAACAGCTAGTTCAGATGATGATTTCAAAACAGGAGCATCTTCAAATTCTTCATCGCTAGAAGAGGTGTAATCGCCATCAGCATGTAGTTCTTGAATTGCCGGAAACTCTTCATCAATCTTTTTATCTGTCTTTTCTTCTTCCTTTCCAAATGTGGTGTGCTCGGACTTTTCGCCTACCTTCTCATCGGAGCTTTCTTCAGAATTTTCATTATCAGCAGAAGTTAGATGTTCAGGATGTTCAACAATCTCAAAAGATTCTGCCTGAGGTTCTGCCTGAGGTTCTGTAGAATGTACACGACCTTCTTGTGAGACTTCCTCTACATCTTCTTGTGCATCTTCTTCGGGTGCACCTTCAGGAAGAACATGCGAACTCAAAGGGGTATTATTGATATTCAAAACATTTTCTCCATCTTCTTCATCTTCATCTCTTGCTGATTGTGGAGCATTGTTTTGTGTTGAAGAAGTTTCTGAGCGAATTGTTGTACCCACAATTCCTGCAACACCTGTAGCAACAACACCAGCAACAGCTCCAACAATAGGTAATGAAACTTCAGTAGGAGCAGTGAAATCTGTTTGTTTCGATATAACACTTTCTTCAGCAGCTGGTTTGAGATCAAAATCATCAAAATCATCAAGCGCCGCAGTTGGAACTTCTTCTTCTCCTTCTTCGATATGATCACCAATCAACCCCTTAGATGCTGCGTCAGCTAAAGTTTGACTGTAATCAACATTTTTGGTTGCTGAATGAATAGAAAGATCAGTATGTTTTTCATGTAAATCCATGTTTTCCTCGCTTAAATTGGCAAGTCTAGCTAATAAAGATTCATGCTTAGATTCAATTTGGAAAATAGAGTTATGTAACTCAGAAACTTTAAGTTTAAGTTCTTCATTTTCTTGTTCTTGAGTAGCTGCCTGTTGTTGGGTAACAGCAAGCATATTGTTCGTTTGATTCAGGTTTGTCGCTATTTGTTCAACTTGCTGTTTTAAATCAGCATTTTCCGCATTTAAAGAACCTAATTTCTCCTTAACTAGTTGATTATTCTTTTGGCATTCTTCATATTGCATTTGTAACTGTTCCTTTTTAGTTTGTTCTGCGTGATAATTAGCTTCAACAATTGACAATTCCTTTTCTAATTCATCTGATTCAGCTTTCGCTTTGATCATCATATTTTGAACTTGAATAACTTGTTGACTCTCTTGTTCATTTAATGTCCTCAATTGATTTAGTTTTGCTACAATATCTTCTTTAGACTTTAAAATTCTGTTCAAATCCTTTTGAGCCTTATCCTTCTTTGAACTAATTAATGATGTCTGTTTGGACAACGAATTAACTTGGTTAGAATGGTTGGCAATATCAACACTTGCTTGGGTAATTTGGTCATTGATGGCTTTGATTTCTGAATGATTATTATTACTGAATGCACTGGCTACGGCAGAACCAGTGAACCCGATAGCTGCACCAGCAGCGGCACCAATACCAACACTAGCAGCACTACCAATGCCGTGAGAGGCATCAGATCCTGAAGCAACATTGGTAAAACCAGCAGCAGGTTGAGATGAAAACATGGAAGGTGATGAATCTTGGTTAACATTTTTGATAACATCATAATTGGATTGATCAAAATGAGGTTTATTAGAACGAACAGGAATCTTTGGAGCTGCACCTCTCACTCTAGGTAAGTCTAAATTTTCTGGGCCAGAATCATCATCCGAAGAATCTTCTTCGGGATATTCAGGAACAGAAAGGGAACCTGGAACGGTAGCCGCTGGCATTTGAGACTCTTTACCAAAATTAGAATAAGAAGTTGTTGCTGGTGCTGGTGCTGGTACTGGTATTGGTACTGGTGATGATGTTTGTGGTACTGGTGATGCATAATTAGATGAGGATGCCGGTTGTAATGAATAATTTGTTGATGTGGATTTAATAGCTGGTGCCGCTGGAGGTGCAACTTGGTCAGCAGTTTTAAAAATACCTAACAAGTCATCCATATGAGAAGGAGTTCTTTGAGAAGCAGCCTGAACCTTTGCATCTGCAAAAGATTGATGAGGAACTGCTGGGATCCATACATTATCGACTAATTTAGAACTAGTTACAAGTTCAGCTGGAACTTCATCTGGTAATTCATAACCAGCCAATTTTTTCTGAACAAGATACATTGCAATAGAGAATTCTTGCTTTGAAAAATTGTCAGATTGGTCTAAGTTAGATAATTCCCAAATATTAGCTAAAGTTTGGTTTGGCAATTTTGATGTCATCAGAAAATTTGCGACCGTTGAACTGCTAATGAAAGACTGCTTTTTAGTGTCTAAAGTATCAAAAATAGCACCATATTGATTCTTCTGTTGTTCTGACATAATCCATGTATTAAGATTGGTTTGACCTGATGGTTGTTGTTTTAAAGGTGCAGTGGCCGAAGCTGATTCTGCAATTTTCCATAATTGAGGAGATAAAACTGTTGGCAAAACAGTTAAAGACTTGTTCATAAAGCATTGAATAAGATGCATGGCAATAATGAATTGAGGTTTTGTCAATTGGCCATTTCCATTTTGATCGACTAAATCCCAGATCTGTTCGAGAACCGAAACAGGCAATCTAGCCTTCATGAAGATATTTTTGGCTTGGGTTCCTGGTAATATGCCACTGGTTGCTGTTTTGTCAAACATGGCACCAAAGTTCGATGCTTGAGCTGACGAAAGAATTGGCACGATAAGTGATGGTGATGATGCCGATGTCGATGTCGAGTTTACTCTTGAATTGGTGGCGGAACCTGTATTGTTTGGTTGAATATGACCAAATTTAGCTAATGGTGCAACATAATCCCTGCTTGAATCATTGATGGCTTGGCCATTCTGTGAATGTCCAATAAGTCTCATTGCAACACAAAATGTAAACTTATCTAGCCAACCTCTATTTTCCTGATCGGCGATATTCCACACTTCACCTAACGTAGCTAGGGAAAGGCCTGATGCTTCTAGGACCGGTTTTGCAACACCTCCTGATACAATTCCTGAGTTGTTTGGGTCCAGTGTTTGGAAAATAGAGCCATAAAACTTCTGTTCCTGTGGTGTCAGGGGTTCTTTAAGTGCTGCAATATGATGTTAGTATTCTTTTCCGATGTAAAAATACAAAAAAAATCCATGAAAAGAGCCCATGTGAATATACCGGCTTACATATTAATTACTTACATTCCGACATTATCAATGGTTGTTTGGAGATGTCCATACAAGAGGATCAAGACCTTACAAAACAGACTGCACCTGTTTCAGTGGAGGATCGGTTTTCGCCTCGCACGGTTTTCAGCTATTGCTTCCCAAAGAGGAAACTAATACGCAACAGATCAGGTGAAACAACACTGGATAACCAAGAAGGTAGGTATAGATACATAGATATAGAGATGTAGAGCTGTAGAAATGTAGAAATATACATATATACATATATATATACACTATTAATCATGGTATTTATATTATGTAAAAAAAATTATATATAATCATATAATTTCCAGCATTATAGAAGCATTTTTTAAACCTGCATCTAACACACTCAATTCTAACATGTCCATCAGATCAGTTCCTTGGCTTTTCAATGTAAAGTCGTCATGGACTTCAAAAGCGTATTTGACATATTCAAACAAATGGCGGACGGTATCTGTAAGTAACATTTTTTTAACGATACGTTTACCATCTCCAGATCTAATCTGGATACGTGTTGTTTCGACTGCTGGAACAGACGGTGCAGGGTCTGGGTGGTTGATGGCAGCAATGGCACCTGCATTGGCAGAAATGATTTCTGCTTGTGCATCTTTAGAATCATCGGAATGGTTTTCTTCTTTCTCGGAGTAAGACACATCCACTCCTGAAACATCTTGTTGTTCGGATTCGCTTTCTGATTCATCTAAAATAACGGCATGGTCTTTATTCAGACCAATTGTATCATGGGCAACTAGGTCGTTGTTTTTGTATTTGTCCATAAAATCCATCACCTGTTCGATCCAGGTATGGACCTGTGGATTTTCGTTCCAGGACATCATTCTTTCTCCAGTTACAGGATCCAAAATAGAGATATGCGGAAAACCATCAACTGGATAGAGATTAGAATAGTTTTCTCCGGAAGGTGAATCATGATGATATTGCACAAAGATGAAGTTCACATCAACCAGTTGTTTGATTTGTTGACTCGACCAAAAATCTCTATTCAAACACTGACATCTGAAATCCGTGACGTCTTGGAGATTGACCAAAATCCATTTGCCCTCCTGTCTAGCCAACTTTTTGGCAGTATCCAAATCAACCTTATGAATGATGTCCCAAGGTGGACGAAATATATTGGCAAGTCCCCTCTGGGTTGTCGTCATCTCTTCATCGGAATCGGCGTATGGATTTCTGCTCCTGCCTCCATTTCCATACATATCATCTGTGTCTGAGTCTGCGTCGGAATCTAGATCCACAACGTCCTGGTTGAAAACAGATCTTTGTGATCGGCCAAACATACCACCTTGCGGAGCACTGGCAACATTGGCTGATGGATGAGGCATCCCCCAACCGTATTCTTGAGGCATGAGAGTATCATGAGTAGGCAGTATAGGATCCCTAACTTGTTCCGTATAAATTTCTTCTTGTAGTTGATTTGCAACATCAGCATCATTACTAGTAGCAACAGATGTACCATGTTCAAAATACAAACCCACTGCAGTCTGTAAATCTCCACCGGCCATTTCTAAAAACTGTGTTGCCGTCTGGGTGTCTGAAACAGAGGTAATGTCCATAAACAAGGGAATTGAGTCCTCCATATTTGATATGCTCTGTTAAAAAAATGGATAAGTTATCTCTGCAATATATCTCTGCAATATATCTAACAGGATATATCGTGTATACTTTTCTATGAACAAAGATTGATCAAACTATAAGTTATAAGTTAAAATTTGTATAAATGACTTGTCAGTTGCACGTAAGAAAAATAATTTCTTGATTTAATTTCTTCATTTGGTTAATTTTTTACATACCATGCTTTTTTTACAAGTTATGTTAGTAGAAACATATAATTAAGACCGTAATTAATATGATTATATGATTATATGATTATATGATTACAGATGATTATATGATTACAGATGATTATATGATTACAGATGATTATATGATTACAGATGATTATATGATTACAGATGATTATGGCTGCTATATTCGCATTTGCAAATAACATCAGCAAGAAGATCAACACCATTCCCGTGAAGTGATGGCGATACCCTAGTCTCAATTTCAGTATCGAGCTGTTGGATTTTATCTCGTAGATACCGTTTAAGTTCTTCCCTGTTCTCAGTAAATGACGTTAAAAATCTCTTGTTAATAATATCTTTATTAACCACATTCATTTTCCTAGCATTTTCCAGCTTGTATTTCTTCAATATTCGTAAATGCTCTATTCGTTGACTTGTTTTAGCAAATTGTGGACGGAATATATCGCCATATAGTAGAGGATTATGTTGCAGCTTATTATTTTTGATCTGTGCAACTTCTTCATCTATCAGATTGGTCAGTTTCTGGATCTTGTGTCTCCTGTTTTCGATTGTTTCTACGCTCAACTTTTCATACATCCTTTTAATATCGTCATTTATTCTTTCATTCACTTCTACTTCCAATGTATCTCTTTCATTTGCCTCCATAGGCAATGTACTACTATTAATAATGGTAGGTATAGCAGATTCACCTAACACTGACAGTTTCTTATCCAAATCTAGATGTACCATTTTTCTCATCCAGTCTTCATCTAAATAAAGTTCTTCTTCATGTTCCTGTTTCTGTGATTGACCATGTTCTTCTTCTTGCTTGTATGTATGTACATTTTTAAATTCGTGTGCTTGTTCATGTGATTGTTCATGTGCTTGTTCGTGTACTTGTTCGTGTACTTGTTCGGGTAATTGTTCGTGTACTTGTTCGTGTACTTGTTCGTGTACTTGTTCATCTTCATGCTCATCTTCCTGCTCATCTTCCTGTTCATCTTCATGCTCATCTTCGTGTTTCTGTCTGTGTTTCTGTCTGTGCCTGTGTCTCTGTTTCTGTTTCTTCTCCTCAATTTCCTTCTTCTGCATCTCCTTCAACTGCTGCTCAATCCGCTCCGTCCATGTATTTGTTACCCTGCGCTTGTTCTCGTTGTAATCGATCTTTTCTCTTCTCCTCTTACTGCTCTTCACCTCTCCTTCTTCCTCTATGATCTCTTCGATGTCGGAATTATCCGAAATGTACAACTCTCGTTTCAGCCGGTCCAACTTCCTCTGTTTGGTAATGTCTCCTGTATTTCCTGCCCCTGTCATTAGATGCTCCGACAATATCTGCACTCCCAGATCTGCTCCTTGACAGTCTTAACACCGTTTTGTATTTGCTATTTGGGGAACTTGATAGCCCCATTGGCATTAAAACATGCTCTGCGTCGGCGACGCCGGCAATGTTTAAATCTGCGTTGGCGTCGCCGACGGTGCCACCATCGGTGTTTAAATCTGCGTTGGCATTGCCGACAGCGACGCGTCGGCGACGCGTCGCCGTCGTTACATGTCACAAGGCAAGACACGTTACTAGATTAGCGCAGCCAACAGTTACAGTAGTGATGGATTTGAGATACAGAACCAGCAGAACAGTTGGCCAGACAGGTGTAGAAGGTAGGCGGACACACGGACATAGGAAAAACACAGCAATGAAATATATTATATTACTCTCAAAACAGGGAAAAGTCCGGCTTTCCAAATGGTACAGCACATATACACAGCAGCAGCAGCAGGCCATCATAAGAGACATCAGCGCGTTGATTCCCCTGAGGAAGTCGAAAATGTGCAATGTGATCGAATATAAGGACAGCAAAATAGTGTACAAAAGATATGCGTCCCTATTCTTCATTGTCGGAATAGATAACGACGACAACGAATTGATCGTGCTGGAGGGCGTCCAGAGATACGTGGAATTGATGGACCGGTGCTACGGGAACGTGTGCGAGCTAGACATCGTGTTCAATTTCCAGCTGGCATACCAGATTTTGGATGAGCTGATGATGGGAGGCCATATTGTGGAGAGCAGTATGGGAGAGGTGCTGAACAAAGTGAGAGGGGCGGATTTACGGGAAGAGGAAGAGAGATTGGCAGTGACAATGCAGTAAGAGAGCATTTTCCTGTGGTGTAGAACAGATTGTCCGGTTTGTATGGCTTGTAGAGCTTATGGAGATTGTGTAGAGCTTATGGAGATTGTGTAGAGCTTATGTTATCTAACGTAAGCATTTTGTCAATATGGTAAAAAAATAAAAAATAAAAAATGAAAAAAAAAAAAAACGGTCACGTGAATTTAGATCACGTGAATTTGAATCACGTGCGCGTGTCACGTGTGCTGGATGTGCCGGCCGTGCTGCGTAACCGCGCCGGCCGACGCGGTTACGCAGCGCGGTGCTTGCCCAATCGTCTAGGGCGGCCCTCTTTTTCTTTTTTCTGCGCTTTCGCGGTGCACCAAAACGCAAAACACACAAAGTGAAACGCATGAAACAACGGTGTTGGCCAACTTGAATAGGAGATACATCAGTCAAGCAGGTACTACTTGAACACAATCCACAATGTTAGCTAGATCTTCCCTTAGAGCATTCAAGAACGTCAGACCTATCAACGCAGTCAGAGCATTTTCTACCCCTGTTGATCCAAAGGAAAAGGCTGCGTCAATCATCGACGCATTACCAGGTAACTCGATCCTTTCTAAGACCGGTATTCTTGCAACCTCTGCTGCTGCATCCGTCTACGCAATCTCTTCCGAATTATATGTTGTCAACGATGAAACCATCCTTTTAGCTACTTTCATCGGTTTCGTTGGTTTGATCGCTAAGGTTGTTGCGCCAATGTATGGTGAATTCGCAAAGGACAGAACCGCACATGTTACTAAGCTTTTAAACGAAGCAAGATTAGGTCATGTTTCCGCCGTCAAGGACAGAATTGATCAAGTCTCTAACTTAAAGGACGTTGTTTCAACAACCAAGGCTCTTTTCGAAATTTCTAAGGAAACTGCAGCATTAGAAGCAGAATCTTTTGAATTAAAGCAAAAGGTTGGTGTTACCTCCGAAGGTAAGTCCGTTCTTGATTCATGGGTCAGATACGAAGCTCAAGTCAGACAAATGGAACAACAACAATTATCATCTTCTGTTATCTCTAAGGTCCAAGCTGAATTAAAGGATGCTAAATTCCAAGACAAAATTCTTGCTCAAGCTGTTGCAGATGTTGAAAAATTATTTGCAAAGAAATAAATTATATAAAGAAACAACATCTCTATTTATTTATTTATTGATTGGTCGATTGATTGATTGATTGATTGATTTATTTGATTGGGTTTGATTTATTATTTGATTGACTAATTTATTAACTGCTTAGTTGTTTTATTTATTAATTGATCGATATATTTATCCATACATCTATAATCTATTCATCTATTTATCTGTTTATCTATTTATCTATTTATCTATTTATCTATTTATTAACGTTTAAAATGAATTCTATTCCTTACATTGCATAATCCAAATATTTATCTCTTCTGTTATTTATTATATTTCACCAGTGATTTAAATCCATCGCTAACAAAAATTTTGGAAATGTCTATTTGGTTTCTCAAATACTCAAACATTTAGATTCTTCAGAACTTGTAAATACATTCAAATATCATCAATTAATAAAGATCATCTATTATTGAAGTTGAAGTTGATTATCTTTTATATGGAATTCACCTTTTTTTTCTGTTGTCTTTAAGCTTTTGAAATATCTATCGTACTCATAAAATAATATCACAATTACAATTCAACTTTTATAAAAATGATAATTAATCACGATCTTACTCCTACAGCAACACTTGAACAAATTCGTCCAAGACTTACTCAACTAACTCATTCACTTACAAAACTTGAATCTAACATTGCAAATTTACAATCTGGCCAAGACCTAACAACTTTACAAAATCAATTGAACGTTAGTTTACAACAATTGGCATCGTTTTCTAAATCTTTACAAAATAATAAACTAATATTGGATAAAACCACCGTTTTCCCTAATCCTGATTTTGATACAAACTCCAACCTACTTCCTTCACTTTTGAGAAAAAAACTCACCCCAGAAGTTCAATCGTGGATTTCACAAGCTAAACTGATAGATTTTGCAAATTGGGATGAAATAATAGACGATTTACTCATATTTGCTGAAACAGAATTAGAAGAGTGTGTCTTTAATGGATATGTTACAAAGGATGAAATGCAACAGGGTAAGACTTTTAATATAGTTGAAGAAGCTTCTGATGAAGATCAAAATAATAATGTGGAATCTGTTTTGAGATTCATGTATCAAGGTCTTGATGCTTAAACTCTATCAATATAATATTAATTTATTAGGATTATCTATATACAAAAAATTTGGAAATAAAAATACACTCTATACAAGTAGTTCATATTTTAAAAATATATTAAAATGGCTCAATTGTTTGTTTCATCTATTCTCTTCTGTCTACTAATAACATTTTTAATCTTTAGTTTTGTTGTTTTACACATCTTCTGTTTGTGTCAGTTAACGAAAGAAATAAAAAATTAAACAGAAATGAAAAAGAAGATCAAAAACTGATGCTTGGTGATGCCTGATATCTCATGTCTCATGGTTGATGCTTGATTGTTTGATGCTTGATGCTTGATTTTGTTTGATCCCTGATGCTTTATATTCAATGCCTAATTAGATTACACCTTTGACAATAACATAGTAAAAAGCTCCCATGTTCCAAACATAATCATACTATTAGGAACTGTCCTCATTAGATGAGGTGTTAACCCACCATACATACTAGCCAAACCTTCCTCCTTTATAATCAGTTTAAAACATTGTGCCAATCCAGTATATTTAATTTTTCCATCTTCCATTGGTGCTTGTCTTAATCTCGTACGTACAACTTCATGTGGATATGTAATCAGTGATGCAACAAGTTTGGCAAATCCAGCAGCACCAGATCTAGCAAACCAATCAAAAACTGAATCAAACGACGTACGTTGATTACCAGCCCTTTCATTTTGTTCTGACCGTTGACGAATTAAAGTCTTCATCTGCTCATATAAAATCCATTGTAGGGTTGATTCAATTGATCCTAGATATGATGCACTCAACCCTTTATATAATGATAAAAATCCTTCTTTCTTTAAAATCTTTTTAACACAGTCAACCGATCCAACATATTCCTTTTTACTTGCTTTATCTAATTGTAATCTTGTCTTAATTAACCAAATTGGGTTTGTTACAGTTGATGTAACTAATCCTGCGTTGATACCTGCTAATAGATGCAGGAAACTAGTTTCTTCACCGTTGAAATAATCTAATCCTTTAAGTATATCCTTACTGTACCCATATGTAAAGAAGTTAATCGATCTTGCTGGTATAACACCCACTAAACTTGGTCCAAGACCTTTAAATAATGCTCGAGATCCTTCCACATTATAAACATTTTTTAAAATCATACATGTTTCTTTAAAATGATTTAAAACACCTGTACTTTTACCCTTATACATCTCTTGATACACCGAACTTTGCAAACGGGTTTTAACAACATCAAATGGGCATGTGAATATTGCACCGCACATACCACCTAATCCACCAGCAACAAAATGAACCCATGGTTTAATAGGTACAATATCTGATGCTTCACGCAATGTAGAACCATGTTCATCTGAAGCAAGATAAGGAGTTGCTTCTTCAATCTCACTTTCAAGTTTCTCTAGTTTCTCTAATTTAGTAGATTTTTCTGGTCGCATTCTTTATTCAAACAGTAGTATAGTAAGTACACAAGTAAATATTAAAAGCTGCTCTTGTTTCTAGATTATATTTAAAATATATAAATTTTTCACAATTTGAAATAAAAAAAAATTGCGAATTCATGTTGAGGATTTTTCAGTACAAGAATGGATTAATATTTAAAGATGTGGTTTCTAATTCCTTTAATTCCTTTGCAATCAAGAAAAAGAAGGTTTATATAGGATGTTACTGTAAAGAGTAGTTATTTTTAAGTTGTAAGTAAAAAGAAACCAGTTTACCGAATACCTTATTAAACATAAAAACTAAAAAAATCGACTAATAAAAAAGCAAAAGATGTATTTTACATCGGCCACATAGAGTAGCATGTAGAGCATATAGAGCATTTAGAGCATTTAGAGCATTTAGAGCGCTAATGACTTAGCAGACTACACAGCATATAACACCAAGTATAAAATACATAATTCAATGTACTATAATACACAGCATATAACGCCAGGTATACAATACATAATTTAATGTACTATATATTCAAAATGTTATTTATTTTATTCAATCAAAAAGAAGGTGGATGTAGAGGAACTAGAATTAAACTTATAAAATATATAAATTACTTAAATGTAAGTTTCATAAGCAACAGGAGCTAAAGTGGTTGGGACACCAGAAACGACTCTTTCAGATCTTGGACCTGCTGGTTGTCTCTTTAATTGGACCTTTTCACCGGATTCCTTAGCAGCTGCTCTCTTTGCAGAGTTTTCCTTAACTCTGGTTAAGAATTCAGCTCTACATTTAGAGTGCTTAACATGTTCAATCTTGATGTTTAATCTCTTTTCAATGTATCTGTGACCGACAACCTTGTTGACAATAACACCAACAGCGGATTTGGTAACGTTGAAAATAATACCAGTCTTACCGTGGTAGAATTTGAATGGCATACCATCGTGAATTGCACCATTGACCTTGATGTCAACAATATCACCAACCTTGTAGGTCTTTAAGTAGGTGGACATTGCTGGGGAACCGTGCTTCTTGAAATCACGACTGAACGCATAACGAGTTCTAGATCTTAAACCATGACTATATTAATGTAGTTGAAAAAATAGATGTTAGTACTTTGCTTCATGAAAATCAAAAGGTTTTCAGATGATTTTTGTTCAAGTATTTAGATATATTGCTAATTCATAACATTCTTTAAAATGGGAAAAATAAATATCTGGCCAATATTATAATAGAGAGAATAAAACTTTCAAATTGTAATAATAATCAATAAAATTCATCAAATGTAATATGTCCAATACTGACTCTATATAAATTCATGATAAAATGTTACTTGGAAAATTTAAAGATTGCAAAATTTTATTCATAATAGAAAAACTCTAACTCCACTTGAAAGTTTCAAAGGGAAAAGCAAGAAAACAAACATATCCTTTTGAAAATACATAAATGTGAAAACAAATCTTCTTGCTGTGAGCTTTTAACTTTATTCTATGTTGAAGATACATCCTGACAACCATGAATTTTAACTCAGAAATCTATTATTTAACCATTTGAATGATTAACAAATCAAGCAAATACTATTCCGCTATTGTATATCTTAATGTAAAATGGTACATACCTTTTACCCATCTTGAATTATATATCTAACCTGGTTTTGGTGTATTAATTAAGAACTCCACTAAGCTTTCTGTAACATTTTTCAACTTACTGTAGTAATTTTTCCTACATGGGATTCACACTCAATCGGGAATCGGTGAGGAGTTGCAGGGAACGCGGTTTGGTTTCTGTGTGTGACTGTGTTTTCTGCATTTGGTCTAAAAAAGTAGTTTTTATGTGCGGTGTGCGGGTGTCAAAGCATTTTTTAGACCTACATTCTCTCACGTGCATGAAAAGAGGGTTTGAAAGATATTATTATTGCTTAGTGTATTATGGCTCGGCAGATTCAGTGCAAGGTTCAATTATAGGGATAGAAAGGGTTGTACAAGGTTAGACAGTAATACGGAGAGTCCATTTGTCAAATAAAAAGGATCGTTGTAAAAGTAAACGAAAAAATGGATATTAGCAATATATATTACACGAAAATCAAACAGAAAAGCTAAAAGTTTTAAAAAAAGGGTGAAAAAGTTTTAGATTAATAAATTATAAAAGAGTTATCAACACAATTATTCTTCATCATCAGCAGCTTCTTCAGAGTTACCTTGAGATCTTCTCTTAACTCTACCTGCTCTACCACCACCGTATGGGGAAGTTGAAGCAAATTCAATGTGCTTTTGAGAGTCTAATCTGACCATGAAAGATGGGATAGAAACAATTTGTTTACCAACAGCAATGTGTCTTTGGGTAATTAAGACTCTAGCATGGTGAACAGACTTAGCTAAACCTAACTTGAAGACTTGGGTTTGTAATCTTCTTTCTAAGAAATCTTCGATCTTTAAAGATAAGACGTAATCTAATTTCATCTTGTCTTCAGATAAGATACCAACTCTCACTAATCTTCTAATTAAAGCATTACCTTCGAATAATCTCTTTGGGTCCTTTTCATCTCTAGTTAATAAGTCTCTTGCAGCTCTTCTTAACTTGGATAATTGGTAACCAATTCTATAGATTTCTCTCTTGTTCTTTAAACCGTATTCACCAGCTAACTTTAATTCACCGTCTAATCTTGCGATTTCATATGGTCTCTTTGGGACGGAGTAGGTCTTGGAGTGGTTTCTTGGAGCTCCTAAAGTAAACAAATTAAGAAAATAAATGTTAGTAATTTATTCTTAAACAATTACAGGTTTTAATTTTACGCAGCATTACTCTTCTATTACAAAAAAAAAACAAAACAATCAGACAGATTTTTTAAAGAAAAATACTCCTAACCGCATGAAACCAAAACATTACATCGGTGCAATTGTTTGGTTGATATGTTGAAGTGTCGGGCATTCAACATATCATTAATCATTTAATGCTTTTTTTCCAAATAGAAAAAATAATGACAAACGTAAAGTAAGTCAACCCGAAAAGATCATCATGCAAAATCTAATATAATATATTATAATATAATGCAAGAGTGGATCTTATATTGTAATCCATAGACATTGTTTAAACTATCAGGCTCCTGAAATAAAAGATACCAAATAGGAATGACTAAGATTTTTAAAATGATATAATATTCAATAAATGTAATACATACTTGGCATTGTTAACTCTTGATTGGACTGCTGAAAGAAAAAAAAAAAAAAGACGTGATCGATACGTCTAAGTTGGAATATTTCTGCCTTTTATAAACGCGAGTGTGAAAAATTCAGCTGGAATTCTCTGCGTGAAAAATTTATAAAGAAAAAGCAGTTTTGAAAATTGTGCGTCTGATTTTTTCGCCACAGAAAAAAGGGTTTTTTACGAGGGTTTAAACCGTTGACAAAATCACGTGCATGGAATGTTAAATGTTGAAATACGGGAATAAGGTTATAAATATAAAAATTATATATAAATAATAAGGCTATTATCTAATTGAGTTGGGTAACAGTAACTAATCTGTTCTTTGTCTTTTGGTTGGAGTTGCATCGGTCTCTCCTTCTTTAGCATGGAAGTCTTTGATGATGGAATCGACGTCTTCAATACCTAAAGGTCTGACATCACCCATTTTTTTAATTTGAGTAGTGACAACTTTAATTTGATCATCAGTCAAATCTAAATTCAATTGTTCAACTCTGGCCTTGATTGCATTCCATCCAGTCAGTCTATTTGCAAAATGAATATATCTCGTCAATCCGAAATCTTGTGGGTTTAAAATTTCATATGTGGATGGATTTGCAAGGATTGCTTTTGCATGAATACCAGCTTTATGTGTAAATGCACAAAATCCGGTAATTGGATTGTTGAAAGGAATATTCACTTGGACAATTTCAGCAATTAAGTTTTCTAATTCTCTGATTTTGGACAACTTATATTTAGATTTAACGTATTCCGGAGCAGAAACGACCATTCTAGCCATGAAACCACCTAATGGAACAATACCATTTCTTTCTCCAATACCTAAAATACAAGTATCAATATATTTAGCACCTGCTTCTAATGCAGTATAAGCATTTGCAATAGCACATCCAGTATCATTATGGAAATGAGTTTCGATATCACATTTAACACTAGATTTAATAGTTCTGATCAATTCATAAACTTGTCTTGGATTTGCACCACCAACGGTATCTGCAATACCAATTCTATTAACTCCAATTTTATCAACGGTTGTGTATATATTCAATAAATCTACTATATCCGATCTAAAACTGTCTTCTGTTGAAAATCTGATTTCTAATCCCTTGGATTTAACAAATTGAATCACTTCAATGGCAGATTTGGTAATAAAACTCATATCTTTACCATGAGAATGAGTTCTTAAAAAGTTTGAGGTACCAATAAAAACATTAACACCATCAACACCTGTTTCAACTGCAATTTTAGCATCATGCATATGACATCTGATATGAGTTAAAATTTTGGAATTTTTTAATCCTAATTTACATATGGTTTCAACTTCCTCCCTAGCTTGATCGGAAGCAACGGGGGATGTCAATTCAATGTAATCAACACCAAAATCATCTAATGCTCTTGCAATTTTAATTTTATTCTCAAGTGTGAAAAAAGCATTGGCGAATTGTTCACCTTCTCTTAATGTAGAATCGATAATTTCAAATCTCGGCACATTTGAAATGAAATCACTAGGATTTGGTGCATATGGGTTAGTACTGGACATTATATCTATATATATCTTTTGTTTCAAAGGAAGGAAAAGAAAAGGAACAACTTAAAAGTAGAAAGAAGGCGGAAGAAATTTTATACCAAACAATAAAACAAATCTTCTTTCATCCACAAACTAGTCACGGTTTTGCAATTTGACTCATAGTACAAATTGTGTGTGATTTCCAATGAAAAAAATTTTATCTCCGTCAGCGGTGCGCGCTGTAAGAAATACATAATTTCCTAAAAAAGTAACTTGCAATTTTCGGAGATAGCGTTAGATAAAACCTTTTTCAATTATCGTAATCTCTAGTATAACTACGCTATCGGAACTACATGCTGTTTGAAAGACAAATGGCACATCTTTAAGCTTTTATACAGTAGATGATTGTAGTTGTTTATCAGAGACTATTCAAAGTTTTTTTAATATCCGTAAGTTGAAAGAAACTAAGAATCTTAACGCCGGTTTTAACAATTAGCTGAGTTAGTGCTTTGTATTTTGCATTTTTCTCATTTCCAATCTGTCTATTAATATATTAAAATAAAAATATTGCTTTTAAAACTATTAAAAATTGTTAAATTAATTGTTTTGTTGTTGGCTGCTTAGAATTGCAAGCCCTTCACATTTAATCCGGAATATTCATAATTTTGAATCAGTATGCAGAAGCAGGTTTCGGTTTTTGAAATTGTTTATTTCAAACCTTGAGATAATGTAGCTGCATTTTTCAATCAAACAGAGTATATTTTGTACCTGCAAAAAATATAAAAAAGTGCAAATGTATTATGCTTGATCTAAAATATCTGAATTAGATAAAACAAAACAAAACACTTTGTGTCCTAAATAGACATTATTCAATATAATGAATTTTTTATAGCCACTATAAAGCTAAGTTGCACATTATATAGTGTTATAATTTGATTCTATTATTAAGCGGCAGCCCAAATATTTTTGCTTATTTATGGGTGTTTTTCCTGTGATTGGAATGTCACTTACATGTACTCGACAATAACCATATATATATATGTTCAAAAACTAAAATTAATAAAAGCTAAACCCTTTTATAAACTTTGAAATCTTCTCTCTTAATTTACAAACAAACATGTCACTGCATAAAACTTATTCAATAAAAAAATCTACATTAAGACTTAAAAAGCTCTTTTATGATTCTAAAAGTAACTGGATATATTGTTAAAGCCTTTAAAAACTCAAACACTTTGCTGAATTTTTCAGTGAAGTAAAATTTTTAATATGCTAATCTGGGCAAGAAACAAATTTTGTTAATTCAAACATTATTTGAAAAACTTGATTTATAAGCAAGGCAAAAAAAACAATGGCTGATACTACCCTGCAAGATATCTGCTACTCATAAGTCCTCAAAAATATATTTACTTTTGTTCTTTCATAATATCATAAACCAATTAATTTTCTTTTAAAAATAATGTTTTTTTAACTTTAAATGTAATGACTCAAAAGGTTCAAGTTTTAATCTGATCTTGGTTTAGGTCTTGTATTCGTTTACGTAATAATCTAAAAATTAGAACTAAAGTATAAAAAGTAATAGGAGCTGTTTTGAAAATCCTTGAAAGTTTTGATGAGTAACTGTACTTTAAAAAAAATGCATTTGTATAAGCTAAACGTATTTGATTGTAGCATGTGCTGTTCCTTTTAAGCAAAGAGTGCCGTTTGGAAGGGTCTAGTATGCTTATCCTATGTGTTTACTTGAAGCGGCTCAACATAATTGTAAAATTTGTAAAATTATTTCATCCAGTGAGTATTTGTAAAATGTGAAATTTTTTACTTTTTTCGGTTAAGTACTGCCGAGACAATTTTACCTCGGAAATATCTTTTTCAAAAAAAGTTGCTTTAATATAAAAAACAACAGTTTCAATACGTGAAGTTTCCTGGATAAAGAAATAAATAGTAAAAGACTATACTTTTATTTGCCGATTATATGTGGATTAAAAAATCTTGAATATAAATTATTAGGGACAACTAAGTACCGAAATAATGAGTGATGCGGTGTGATATGCGAATATTAGAGTAAATAATAACGTAACTACTATGCTCTAATATTTTCAGATTTTAATAAAACCCATTCTTAGTTAAGCTTGTTTTCAATATTAAAAGAATGTGTATTTTCTAAACTTAGTTTTAAATATGTAAAGTGAAAAGCTATTTCTCATATAGACCTACTTTTCGTTTACCCAAAATTGCTATATATATGATTTGACCTTCAAGTCACGACTTCTAATTGTGTCATATTCAGCATCAACAAAAATATTAACACGACAGATTTTAATGATATGAAATGCGAGAGACAGAACAAAAAAATATGTAAGAATACTTTACAAAGCTAAAAAAGTTAATTCCGATACCGGGAGTCGAACCCGGGTTTGCCCGGTGAAAGCGGACCGTGATAGCCGTTACACTATATCGGATACTATAGCATTACTTCCGCGCATTTGATATATCATTGCTTAGTAAGGTTTTTGTTTTGTGAAAGGATAAAGTACACGCGCACCAAAACATTCATAATTGGCAATTTGTCCGAGTGGTTAAGGAGAAAGATTAGAAATCTTTTGGGCTTTGCCCGCGCAGGTTCGAATCCTGCAGTTGTCGAATTAAACAGATATTTTTTGTTTTAAAAATGTTGTATTTACGTTTTTTTTCTATATTAGTTTATTTTATATAACGCAAAGTTCTATATCTATTATAATAACATCAGTTTTTGATGAATCTGGGTTCTTCTGTTTTGACAAAAGGATTTTTCGGGTATTTTGGATTTATGATATATTCACCATTTTCTAATTCGGGAAATCGGATCTTAACCTTACCTGCATTTTCATCACCTATTTTAACAGCCTCGGAATTATTAGCTATCCACCATCTCCATGTTTGGGAAGATGGTGCTGGCAAGCCCCGATTAACTCCAGAATGTAACCTAGATTCAGAAATTAAGTTTTGAAAGTCTTCATTGTTTGTGTTTGAATAAATTTTCTGTTTTGACATCTCGTAAAGTTGCTTTTCAATTTTAGACTTTAATATATCATTAACAATCTCGAGTTTTGCTGTGAAAATTCCATATACTGGTTTATGATCACTAAATTTAATTTGGGGTATACTGTTGTAACGTAATTGTTCTAATTCAGTTACTCTTTTGTTCTTTGTATATGTGACAATTCTATCAGTCCATGAAGGAACACGTTGCTTCTCAGATGTATCATAAAAATCTGTTCCTTTGTCAAATTTATAAGTGGGTTTGAAATTAATTTCCATTTCATCAAAAAATAAGAATGATTGACCATTTGCCATTTGAAAATTTAATTGATCATGTTCAAATAAATAGGCAAGTTTTTTATTTTCTTTTTCATTGTATAACTGGGTCATATTATCATTCGATCCCAATTTTTCTTCACTTCTACTATAAACTGAATCAATCTGATCTATTTTTGATCCATTTTTATCTTCAATTCTCACATCTTGAATGAAATCAGGAAATAAGTTAGAATCGTTTGGATTTGATATATTTTCACTTGACCCAGCTGCTATTGAGCCTTTAGATTTATCAATTGTTGAAACACTCTCAATAGTTAATTCTATTGGATGTTGATTTTTAATGATGTTTGAAAAATCCGCTTTTTGGTGCTGCATTTTTCTTTCATTATCTGCTTCATCGTCATCTTCGATGGCAACATTGCTCTCATACAAATCAGATGATGAGTAATTACTTCCTTCACTGATTATACTTTCATAACTTTTATTCATATTATTTGTTAAAAAACTTGGTTGTTTAAAACCTAGTAACTTTCTTACAGTTTCATTAGGTAAACTAATTCTATAATTCAAATCTCCCATCCAAATCAAAATATCTGAATCTTTTAAATTCTTACACTTTTTAAAGGTTAATCCATTAAAAATAGTTTGATAATTTTTATGTCTTTCTTCACTATGACTCTGACCAGCAGCTAAATGTGCAGCAACGAAACATATCCGAGAATGTCTTGAAAAAGTAAATGTAATTCCAATACCTCCTTTATTTGCACTAATACCTTTAAAACCTGTCTTTTTAACACAAGTTTCAACATTTTTAATCGAATCAATAATTTCAGTATTGGCATATACCAGCATCAAAATTCCTCCTAATTGTTCGCCTCTTAATAAAGTGTATTCATTCACGTTACCTTTATTAATTGTTTCTTTAAATCTTTTCTCCCAAAAATTTCTTGCCTTTAAATCAATTGATTTTACTTTGCTTGGGGTTAGTTCAATGACTTCTTCTAAAGCAATGGCGATTATGTCATATTTATTAAAATTTTCTGGTTCGGGGTATATTAAAGATCTCAAATCACCTTCATAAAGAACAGCATTAACATTAAAAGTAGCAGTATAAATTTTCAAACTTTTAAAAGTTGTAAATTCGTCTCTTCTTTTATTTAAACCTTCTAAAACATAATCATGTATTGGGTCAATTAATGCAACCTGGACTTCTTTGTTTTTCCTCCCTAATAATCTATCAAATTGAGTTTGTCTACCTGTGCTTGAAGCTTTTGAAGATGATTTAGTATAAGCAGCAACATATTTTTTACTTTGGCCTGCATACTTTTTACCTTGTTCGGCAACTTTTCCCATGAAACCTCCAGTTTTATTCTTTGTTTTGATTGACGCATTATAAGTTTCAGACAATTTACTTAATGCATGACCATTGGACGCCCATAAAACATTATGAACAGACCAGATTTCGTTTGTAAAATCAGAACTGAATAGATGTTCCAAAATCATTTCACTTATTTTGCGTTCAATAAGATTCGAACGATCAGTAGAATCTAAGGTATTAACCAAAAAAGTACCCAGTTGCCTAGACATTTGTTTTTTTTCTTTATAATCAAATTGAAATGCAAAATAACTTTCTAATGCTGCATAAATTTGTTCATCTTGAAGTAAAATACTAATATAATCATTCTTTCCCATTAATCTATCACCAAATGAGCCATTATTAGTTACTTTTTTATATTCCACAGTTAATTCGGGACATTCAATTTGTAACATCTTTAAAGCATTGTGATATCTTTTACTTAATTCAGGCTGAGAACCTTTTGTGCTTAATGCGTCCAATATATAAACCATATTGTATTCAGAACATAAAGTTTCAAAAAATCTATTAAAAGCATGTTTTGAAGCATCGGGTGATCGTGTAAAATCTATCTTTGTTGTAATCAAATGACTATCTAATTTCCAAAATAATGGGACATTACCCTTGACCAGGGTATAACTGACAATATGAGTGTTCGTGTAAATTACAACTTCAGACTCCACAAAATTTGCCACGTTACCTTCATCATCCATACAAGCGGGGCCAAATAATGGGCCAATTTTCCTGCAATCTTGTCTTGATATAATTGTCATAAAACTTGATTCATCAAAATGGAAATTTTCTCTTCTGACAAAGCCTCTAATCAAGGTTATGTAAAACCTTCCCTCATCAAAAACTTTACGTTCCTCATTCCCTAGTCTACTTCTAAAAATTGACAATTCACTAATAAGATTGCTATTCCAAACAAATCTACCGGAATAATCGTCTTGTAAGCTCTCAACTGATGTATAAGTATACTCGGAATTGCTGCCAATATCCCAATTTTGAGTTTTAAGAGCCAGATCTTTGTTATAGGAATAATAAAATGTTCCCGTTTCAAGCAACTTCATAACTGAGGTAATTCCGGATGTTGATGATGAAGTATCCATATTCTCAACAGGATCTTCTTGATAGTGCAGATTAGGAATAGGTTGAGAAACTGGGAATTGGTTGGAAACATTGAATATTTCACCGCTAAAGTTCAAAAACATCGTACTCACCAAACGGCAGACATTGACTTCCGGTATCACTGTTCCTACATCCTGTTGACATGTAATAAACCCCACGTAGATGGTACCTTTCAAACTAATCAATCCCAGAAATCCGTAAATTTCTTTTTGGATTTTCCGGAAATTATCCAAACACACTGTATTTTGAGGAACAAACTCAACCACACAGTTTTGTTGCGTCTCTTCTTCACTTGAATGTTGTTGCTCCTGATGTTTCGATCGATTGGAATTGTCTGTTAGCAGAAGCGTATAGTTGTTTGAGCAAATCGCCAGCGTGCCCTGTTTTTCGTTGCTATATATCTCCATAATCATCTGCAATTACCAAATCCACTTTTTCACTTGTTGAGCTGCTCAATTTCAATTCCCACAGTGCAGAGAACCGCAAAACAATCCCTGCTCAACTGTAAATACCAAATGGTTCCAACACTGACATCTGTCTCATATAGCAAGCCGCCAAATCCAAGTGCGAGGCTTTTGATTACGAAGAAAACAAAAATGTGTAGCAGTTCTAAATATAAAATACATAATTATCTATAGAGAAAGGCTTAGATCTTAACAAGTTGGTCTCTTATACAGCCATTGAGTGTATTGACAAGAGCAATCATACCGGCTTCTGTAACATCTTCGTTGATTCCAACACCCCAAACGATTTTATCGAAATCTGCAACACGAATACCAATGTAACCGACGGCTTTGGAGTTGGAATCCTTACCTAAAGTGTGTTCATTGTAATGAACAACATCGAAATTAATACCAAACTGTTGAGTAAAAGCATTGGCAAGTGCTGAGATTGGACCGTTACCAGAACCAGTGATTTGAATTTCTTTAGATTTCGAAGTAAGAGTTGCGGTGATACTTCTGCTTTTACCTTGATTGACAACATTATAATCAGGAGCCAATTTGAAAAGATCGATCATTGCAACAGTTTCGTTATCATTTTCATCAGTCTCATCATAGAGGAAATACTTCTCCTTAAATAAATTAACAATTTCGGCCACTTTCAATTCTCTACCTTTCCATTCGGACTCCAATTGAACAAATTTAGAGAAATCGATTTGTAAGCCTCTAGGTAAGTCCAACTGTAAATTTTTCAAAATAATCCATGAAGCACCACCTTTACCAGATTGAGAATTAACTCTGATGATTGCCTCATAAGTACGACCAATATCTGCAGGATCCAAAGGTAAATAAGGCATCGACCAGGTAATATCACCAGTTTTTTCAACCTGTTCTTCATATTTTTTGAAACCTTTCTTGATGGCATCTTGATGAGAACCCGAAAATGCGCAAACAACAAGTTGACCACCATAAGGAGCTCTTGGATGGACAGGTATTTTATTACATTTTTCCACAACCTCAATCACCTTTGACATATCGGAGAAATCTAATTTTGGATTAATACCTTGGGTATACAAATTCAACGCAAGAGTGACTAGATCTACGTTACCTGTTCTTTCACCATTACCAAAGAGACAACCTTCAACTCTGTCAGCACCGGCCAATTGAGCCAATTCTGCTGCTGCCACAGCGCATCCACGGTCATTATGTGGATGTAAAGAAATACACACTTTCTCTCTTTCTGATATATTGCGTGAAAAATATTCAATTTGGTCTGCATAGACGTTTGGAGTTGACATTTCAACGGTTGCAGGTAAATTAAAAATGATTGGGTTTTCAGCTGTTGGACACCATGCATTTTTAACTGATTCACATACTTCAAGTGCAAATTCCGGGCTTGTGTCGGAAAAGGTTTCAGGAGAAAATTCAAACGACCAAAAAGTTTCCTTCAATTCGTCTGTTAGAGACTTGATCAATGCAGCACATTCTGTTGCCTTGGATAGAGTTTCGTCTGGTGTCATACCAAAAACCACGTTTCTAAAGCACGCTGATGTCGCAAGATAGATATGAATCGTGGCCTTCTTTGCACCTTTTAACGATTCCACTGTTCTTTTGATCAAATCCGGTCTGCAAGGAGACAAAACCTGGATTGCAACATCATCCGGTGCATTTTCGACACACCATCTAGTGAAATCAAAATCGATTTGTGAAGCAGAAGGAAATGCAACTTCGATTTCTTTGAATCCGATGTTGACCAATTCTTGGAAATACAGTTTCTTTTCAGGAATGGACATTGGGTCTGGAAGCGATTGGTTACCATCTCTTAGATCGGTCGATAACCATCTTGGGGCTTTATCCAAATTTTTCGAAGGCCATTGACGGTCTGTCACTGTTAGTTTGGCATCAAACTGTTTATATTTAATGGAAGGATCTTTGAGCATAGGCATGATGAGATGTTAAATGAAAACGGGGCTGTTCTTGTTGAAATTTCTTAAATGAATATTAAAAAAAATGAAAAGGAAATTTGGCAATTAAGTTGATAGTTTTAATGGTTATATATATATATATATATAGATATAGATATAGATATATATAAAATAGGAGAAACAACTGCAGGGCAAGAATCAGTCATATATGATGTTTACTCCGCACGTCATAAAAAGCCAGAGAGAAAATGCACAAAAAATCAAAAAAGAAAATCAGTCATGAAAGAAAGCTCAACAATCAGAAGACACAGGACAGAGATCGCAAGCACATATAGAAGATGTCGTCTGTGAAGGTGAAGGTGGAGTTCCTTGGAGGATTGGATCAAACATTTAATGGAATAAGGGAAACCAAAGTTGTTGTTGAATCAGCAGGAGATGAGGTTCTTGTCAAAGATTTGATCAAGCATCTGTCAGAAAAGCTCATCACAAATGAGAAGGACTATGAGTTGTTTATGCAAGAAGGTAGTGTTCGGCCGGGTATTTTGGTGTTGATAAATGATACGGATTGGGAGTTGGAAGACAAGGAAGATTATGTGATGGAAGACGGAGATTTGATTTCTTTCACCAGTACATTACACGGTGGATAGGGTATACACAAGGATATATATATATATATAACTATATATATATATATTAGAGGAAAGAAAAATGGCTATTTTTGAAGCTGGAGTTGGTGCTGCATTTTGTCTAGTAGGGATTCAGATATCCATTTATAATCGTTCTGTAGTTTGATAATTTTAGACCGGCATGTTCTGATCTGCGCAACATCGATATCTGCTCTTGGAAAGCCGTCTAAGGTAAGTAAGGGCGTTTGCATATCTGCAGAAAGTTTGTTTTGCAAGTATGGGAAGAGAACACTGAGATCTTGATCAATTTGCTTTCGGTAATTGGAAAGTTCCTGGAACGACAGGGCATCTATTTGCTCTCTTGATACGATTTCAAAGGTATATTTAGTTTGTGGAAGACTGATTAAAGACATTGCAATGTGGTGATAAACAAATTTTATGGGATATTGTGCTAATGTGATGTCTATATAGATGATTTGCGATTTGATAATATAACATTGTGTGGTTTAAACGTACAGGAAAGGAAGATTCAACGATTAGGGCTTTTCCGGTTTGGGAAGCTGCAGGGAGTTGTGCGCAGGTGTGCGCAGGTGTGCGCAGTTGGAGGGCGCGGGTGTAGGTCATGGGGAAGGTTTTAGTGGGACGGCTTACATTTAGGCTTGGAGTTGGAGGGCGTGGGCGTGGGAGTTGGTGGGAAATGGTGGGCAGGGGGGAGGGAGACCCTTAAAAGTCTGCAGAGCAAAAGAGTAATAAGACGGGTTTCAATAGGAATGAAAGAAAAGCTGGACTTTGGTTCAGAGATCATTGTATAAGCTGTAAGATGTATACTATAAGTTTATAGTGTATGGTGTAAGAAGAAAGTTTAAGTGTGTGTGTAGTGAATAGATTACGGTCAATACTCAATACTCAATACTTAATACTCAATGTTTTAAATATATACTTCTATACTTTACTTAAGAGATGGAATTATATAATTGGTAAACAAACAGGTACTAAAAACAAACCACACAAATTTAAAGCTTCTTCTTTTGTTTCTTGGAGATGTTTTTGTGGGAGTCTGGTAACCATGATTCGACGTTGGTGGAATTGGCAGATGTTTCTTGGGTTTCTTTGGTTGCCTTAGCTGCCTTAGCTGCCTTTTTCTTTTTATCTGCAGGCAGCATCGAAGCAGGCAGTACGTCTGATAAGTATTTAGTTGCAAATGATGTGTAGAACACGTATCCAATACCGGCAATGGTTAGCGCCAGGATCAATTCGGAAATGAGCAATTGGGGGTTGATCAAAGAGATACTTGGGTCCAAGATGTTGATAATCTTGTTCTTAGAGCCAAGCATCATGAACTGGTCTTGGTAAGTAATGTAAATTGCTGGCACTAAGACAAACTTACCCACCTTCATGCTGATACCCACTTTCTGTGAGAAGTTGACCTCTTCGTTGTTTGCAACAGGAATAGGGCCGATCTGCGATGCAGTGATGTTACCCTTGTTTTCTCCCGTAACAGGATCCAACAATTCTCCACCCACTCCAACAATGGTCACTTCTGACGCTTCTAAGGAATGGAAAGTGTAGAGTAAATCGATTGTGTCTCCATTGTATATGTCCTGGATCGTGCCCGTTTCTTTATCTTCCTTGAAGGCAATCTCGTAATCGATTTTGAAATTGAACGGTTTTTCTGGGGTTGCAACGAAGTCTGGGTCGGTGACGATTTCGGTGTCTTGCACCACGTCTTCGCCTTCGGCGAAGACCCTACAGGTAAATGCCAATACTGACGCAATAATAGAGAGCTTCATTGTATTGTTATAATGATCAAACGAGAATGATTACAATCACAAAGCCAAATATAAAAACAATTATCTAAAATATACAATTACCACATCATTTCTCAACATACAAATCTTCCAAAGAACCAAACAACACAGCACATCCAACGGACTACGGCCACTACCACCACGGCGGCGGCGGCGGGTGCAGGCGGCCGCTTCAGGCGCACGTTTTACAGACACCTGTCCAGAACGCGGACGAGAATCTGGAGACCGGCAGCGGCGAAGCGGCGAAGCAGTGAAGCAGCGAAAATGCGAAAATGCGAAAATGCGAAAATGCAAAAATAAAAAAATGCAAAAATAAAAAAATAAAAAAATAAAAAAATAAAAAAATAAAAAAATAAAAAAATAAAAAAATAAAAAAATAAAAAAATAAAAAAATAAAAAAATAAAAAAATAAAAAAATAAAAAAATAAAAAAATAAAAAAATAAAAAAATAAAAAATGCGAAAATACGAAAAAAGACAAAAAGGGAAAAAAGTAGAGCGGCAAAAACAGCCGCGTTCCGAAAACGGCAAAGGCCAGAACCAGCTACATGTCTGTTGAAGCCAGGTACTTGCCTGTTGGAGCCAAATTATTGCCTGTTGGAGCCAAATTATTGCCTGTTGAGGCTAGTGCTTGTATATCGAGGCTAGTGATCGGATGTTGGAGCTAGTGCTTAGCTGTTGAAGCCAGATACTTGCCTGTTTGGTCTATTCCAACGTGTTTGTGCATGTGTAGCTGCTCGTAGGATTTGTCGATTTTAGGAAATTGTACTGGTTGCTACCCCGGCTCCTATTGTTTGGTGGTTCCAGGTCTTGTCAAGGCCAGCGGGATGGTGCGGTGGATCTTTTGAGTACATGAACTCTAAATGAAAAGGGTATTTGACACCGTTGCAGTAGGGTATTTAAATTGACCCGTTTGTCATATCTTGTGCCGGCGTCGGACGTGCAAGCTGAATATTTATAATTAGATTGTCTGCTTTGGTTTGCTTTTTTTTCAAATTATACAATCATCAAAACTCAGACAAATACATTTGTGCCCAATTGACAGTCCAGCCAATTCAAAGCTCACAATAAATATCTAACTTATACATTCCTTTCTAATCACATACGGATCTAACCCCAGTCTTTCATTTTCTTGTTTTCAAAAAAACACATCCGTTCCAACTACTTACACTCTTTTAAATATACATTACAATGTTACCTACTATTTTCTCCATTGCATTACTGTTGACCTCATTGGCTCATGCGGCACCTGTCGAATTGCTCGAAAAGAGAGCCGTCGTCTATACCACCGTGGATCCTGTCACCACTACCGATACAACTATCGTTGCTCCTACAGGCTACAGAACTGTCACCACGGAAATCGATGGTAAATTGGGCACATATTTACAAGAGGTCATTACTTCACATTACTCAAGTACTTCCATTTTTACTTCCAGCTATACCAGTACATACACCGACGAAGATACATCTGCTACCGATTCCGTCTCTCCGGCTACAACTGAAACTGCTACTCCAACCACTACTACTAACCCTACTACTACACCTACTACTACTACACCTACTACTACCACCCCTACTATCACTACTACTACACCTACTACTACTTCTGTCAATTATTTCCCATATGCCACAGAAACTGCAGCAGGTACATGTTACGTGTTATATGCAGAAGATGGAGAAAGTGCAAGTTACACAGACGAAGCTCCTTACACTACCATCACCATAACATCTGTTGTTGCAACTGTCACACTTACTGATGTCCCTAGTGGTTTGTCAATAATCTGATGTGTTCAATCCTAAATTGACTTCTTCTTTTTCTCTTTCGTTCCTTTCCTCTGTATATTACACTATTTTATTTATCTATCTATATAGAGATATATACCATATTTCTTACTATCCTAATTCTATTTGTCTTATCTGGCCTGTAAAACACTTGTAAAACACGAAGATCGGCGTTATATTGAAAAATCTTGAACGCGTCTCTATTTTCCATCGTTGTCTAATTTTTACAAAAATATACATATACATATACATAAATAAATACATAGATATACATAGATATACATAGATATACATAGATATATATGAAATTATTCTATTTGAACGACAAAGAAATTAGATAAATTAATATGGAAGATGCCCCTAGATTAGACCCTCCTGGTGAAGCAGCCGTTGTTGATATTAAAACACCAGAATCAATTTCAAGTTCGATAGCCAATTATTCTCCAATTACTCCAAAAATTGCCCATCGTGAAATGTATTCGTACGATACCTCAAAACCAGAACTAGAGTTGAAAAATATTGATATGGATAGTACGTTGAATAAAAAATCGGATGATGATGATGATATTACTACTACTGTGCCTTCAGTTTCACTTTCTTCAATTAAAACTTTCTCAAGCAATGAAGAGGATTATACATCTAACCAGTCTAATTTATTACAACAGGATGATGAGCTGTTTGAACATTTTAATGGAAATATCAAAGAGTTTCCTAGTCCTGTCAAGCTTGACGGTACTGTGATAGCTAATCGGAGTGTGGATGATGATGGTGATGCTAATGATAATAATATACTCCCAATAAATAAAACAAGAATGGTGGTGACAGAACCTGACACCGATTTTAAACTGAAGTTTCAAAAATCTTCAAGAAATATAACACCAGTTAACGAAAATTCCGATTCATATATGGCCCATGTTTCTTTGAAGACAAGAATTTCAGAAATTGAACAGGAATTTGAACTTTTAGGAACCAAATATTTTAAACTGGAACGTGAAATTTTATATGTTGATGATATGATAAAAAACTTAGAAAGAAACGATAAGAATTCAATTGAATTGAAGAAGTTAGAATATGCCAGAGATAAATTACAGGATAGATTATTATCAACGAAAAAAGAAAAATATAATATGGGAATTAAATTGAGTAAGTTACGTAGAACACTGTACGGTGGTAATGGAGGTAACATGACGGAATATTTTGCTCGTAATGTAAGTATTTAATATACTACTCTAATATACTGCTCTAATATACTGCTCTAATATACTGCTCTAATAGACTACTCTAATAAACTGCTCTAATATATTGCTCTAATATATTGCTCTAATATATTGCTCTAATACACTGCTCTAATACACTGCTCTAATGTACTGCTCTAATATATAATTATATTGAAAACTCGTTAGAGTAATCCTTGTATATTCCTGATGGCTTGGAACCATTTTTATCTAGATTTTCACTCTCACTTCTTAAACCTTTTATCATATTTGAACAAGTGTAAACATGTAAACTAACAGCAACTTTTGAATATGATGGATTTTTCATCGAATGCGTGCCTATGTTGTCATTTATATGTGTAACGTCATCTTTGATTATAGATTTTTCTGTTATCTTATCAATTCCATCAACGGTCTGATGAACAAATTCATTTAATTCTCCGTCAAGTAATTTGACCCAACACTGCGAGTCTGGATGGCTGTGTACATCGGATTCACAATCCGGTTTCCAAACAAGCAGTAAAATGCAACCTTTACAGCCCTTTGTACGTAATATACAATTTCTTGTATATTTCACTCTGTTATCTGCATCACTATCTGAAAACCTCAACCAATCTAGGACATTTGACTTGTAATTATTCAAAAGCCCCGATATTTCATCCATATTTTCGGTTACAAGTGCATTATTAACCTTTTCTAATAGCTCCGTAAACTTGCTCTCGTTTTTACACATCCGAAACGTCCCAAACAGCCTACCTTTGTAGGTCTTCAGCTAAGAAACCCTTGTTAAGATGCAAAAATATTTTTTCTCACTATAAAAACGCAGTGAAATCCCTTTTTGATTTTTTCTTGTTCTGCAAATCAATACTGATATAGCAGGATATGAAATGCTGGATTTGAAATTGTTTCTTGTAATGAACCAATATTGTCAAGTTTATTGATACAGCCAACGGAATAGGTACTTGTTCAGTTGAACAATACTGTTTTCTTTTTTACATTACGTTGTTTTATTATGATGATAGCTATTTATATCTTTCTGACGCATATACCCCCGTCTTTCAACGGGTTGGTTTAATGGAGGTTAAGATTATAGACTACAACGGTATCTGACTCATAACAACTGTACTATGTAATAATATCTAAAATTTGAAAATGTATTGAAATGGTGTCTGTAAATTATTCCTCTGTAATTGTAAGGTTAGATTTTACTGGCCACCTTTGCTGTAAGATTTGTGGTCCTAAATGCCGTACATGATTCAGTTGAGTTGATGAAAATTCATTAAAATGATAAAAATTCATGATCTGTGGTTAAGGTTTTTTCATGTTCAATATGGTTAACTTGTACGTAATTTTGACTTTGTTTTCTTATTCACCAGTTTGTTTCAAATCATGTCAAAACTAGCTAAGCATAAGTATAACAATAAAAGATTCCCTCGTCCATTACCTGCAGGGATCCCCCTATTGCACATTTCAAATAACTATTTTACGCCCTATGAAGTTTGGGAATCTGTCTATGATACACTATCGCATATTTATAAAATTGGACTCTTTAGAGATTTGCCCGTACAGGTGGTTTTTGATATATACAAAGATTTGTCTTTCAAGATAAAAGATCAGGATGACATGTTAAAAATTTGGGACAATGGATTTTATGGAAAAGGGATTTTGAGCAGAAGTGAACCAACGTGGCAGAGTCGAATGGAGAGAAAAGTTAATAAATTGTTGACATCAAAATTGGATAATGAAGATTTTAATGAAATCAAAATAAATGATGAACTATACAGTGAAGAAGTGACAAGTAATAGAAGATTGATTAGAAACGTTTGGAAAAGAGAACGTGAAAATTATTTGAATTTGGAGAAAGATATCAAGTTAAAATCAAGGAATGGTGAAATTTCAACTGAAGATAAATTGATTTTAGAAGATGAGAGGGATAAACTAAGTAAATTGAAAGATGAACTTACAAAAGGATCCAAAGGTGTGAATTCCAATATACTTTTAAGCCATACAAATAGTCCGATTTCTACAACTCCAATTGATACTCCTGATAGTCATGAAGAAAAATTAAGAATGGAAGATTACGAAGTCATAATAGATTCTGACAAAGTGCAGAATATAGAATATTTGGAACTTGATCCATGTGAAACATTGTTCTTACTGCAACTAGGTGTAATTCAAGTTGAAATAAATAAAGAAACTGTTGAGTTTCCAAAATTAGTCAAAATTTTAGTTGAAACTTTTGGACCAATAATTATAAATGAATATGTGGTTTATTGTCATTATAGAACTCTAGGGTGGTGTGTAAGAAACGGTTTAAAATTTAGCTGTGATTGGGTTTTATATTCACGTGGCCCTCCATTCTCCCATGCTGAGTTTTCAATTAAAGTTATTAATGAAAATGATCCTGATAGTTCTCAGACTGAGTCACTGGTAGATTTCTCTGCTGTCTCCAGAGTGGTTACTGGAGTCAAAAAAAGTTTTGTATTGTGTTTTGTTGATGGTCCTGAATTGGAAAGTGACCTTTGGTTTGATATGTGGAATCAATATTTGAACGATAAAGACTTCAATAAATTGTTAAACAATTTTAAAGTTAATGAAATAACGTGGAAACGTTGGGCTCCGTCAAGAACAAGAATGTAATCCATCTCCTTTTTTTAATCTTATTTATTTATATTCTATATAAACATTATACCAATCCATTATATGCATCCAAAACAAATTTACAATCTCGACTGCCCTTACTTATACAGACGTATGATCCTTTAGAATCTGAGTCAACTTGTGGTAAGTTACATTTTATCTGACTATTTGGAAATGGGCATGGACAGTCAATAGGTTCCTTAACACATGTAAGCGTATCTGTACATAGATATTCGTTACAATCTTTAGCCAAATATCTATCTTGATGTGACTGCTCCGGTTGTTGTTGTTGTTGTTGTTGTTGACGATGCTGCTGAAAAAATTGATCAAAAAATGCCATGGATGGAATGATGAACAAAAACAATAATGTCAGTACTCTGTAGAAATGCATTTTGTGGCCAATGCTTTATATTCAGCCAATTATTTTGCTCAATGATGAAACTTCTGGATCTCATGAACTTATATCATGAATGGACACGTAATTTATTCTCATTTTTCTATTTTCAAAATTTCACACAGAATTTCGAGCCAATTCTTCTCTGAGACGGCTGATTCTACTGGAATAGTCCACGAGGTTGTATTCGTACTCAACAGGATAATTTATCTGCTCTTCTGAGATATAGTGACTCTTGGCATAACTATATAGCTTCTCATCTTTGGCTAAATCCGCATTAACTACTTCCAAAAATGAGTTATTGTTATTATTTAATCCGTCATCATTGAATTCTAACTCATTATTATCATCAAACAGTTCATCTAGATTACTCAAGTATTTTCTTATACTAGAGGATTCATCTCTGGCCTTCATTAAAGGTGTCTTGGATGTTATCGGGTTTGATTTATCGTATGTTGAAGTTGACGAAGACCCTAATTGTAGAACTCTTGCTTGGTTTTCAATATTTTCACTAGGCATAATACTGCTTGTTCTGTTTGAAATGATGTAATCAGAGGAATCCTTGTTAAAAACATTTTGAGAATCAATGATAGAATCAGATTTGTTTTTATCTTGGACACTTATCCAGTATTTTTTCCCATCAGCTGAAATTCTTAATCCTTGGTATATTTTTTGATTAAAAGTATCTGAACTGTTATATACCTTAGCATCAGATATGGAATCAAAATTTCGTAAATTATAGCTGTCGCCATACATGGTAGTAATTTTTAAATCATAAATCAAATCGCCAATTCTAATCCAATCTTTCATGGCAATCCAAGTTTGCATTCTTGCGGCATCTGGTAGTTTTTGAGCTACAAAATCGGTGTATGGGAATGAATTCCAATGTAACCAAGCAAAAAAAATCATTTCAAAACACAATAAACCATTTTGAATTTGAATCCCTAAATTACCATGCCCCAGTCCATTTTGTTGAAATAAAACTGTTTTGTCTATATCGTTAAATACTCCTAGCCATGTTAGCAATCCAATGATCAGGCCTTGCCAATATGATGCAAAAATAATTAACTTCACACATAAAAATTTCCTCCAGGGGTTGAATACACTCAATTCATCATATAAACATTTCCAGAACATTGCAAGTGAATAAAGTGATATGGTGACACTGAGGTTGTACAATATACCAAGCCATACAAAAACACTTGTAAATGAAACATCATTTACATCATAGACCCCTAATAAAGTAGTAACAAATATTATAGAATATAACAGTGGCTTCATCCAAACATATTGTAGTATACATCTCTTGATGGTAAGAAAATGTTTCGGATCTGAAATATTAATTTTTTTCAAAATTAAGTTATTTGGAAACGGGTGAGATATTGGTGCTTTGTTTACTGTCATTAAAATAATCCTTCTCTCACCTCCAAGCATCAGAACTAACAATTTATAAAATGTATAAATCACAAAAGCTTCATAAATTTCTCTAATTGACTCAATGACTCTTCCAATTCTATAATCTAGAAGCATCAGATAGCATGATATTGCAAACAATGGTACAACAGCCAAAATACGTACAATTAACCTCTGTTCAAATGGTTTTCTATAATTCCACAATTGAAGATAAATACCAAGAAAGGAGGTTAAAATGGATACAAAAGTTGTAGTTCCACATATTTTGATCATCCAATGTGGTAACGCATGTTCTGACTCCATTGGTCTCCCTCTTTGATACTTCACACCTTATGATAAAAGCTATTATAGAAAACAGAATTCTACTAAACAAACAAACAATTAATCTCGCCTTCAAATTCATGATGCCTTATTTTAGTCTAAGATTGATGCAGTTAAAGATATCATTTCCTTTCTTTAAATGCAATAACATGCTGCAGATAAAACCTAGGATACACTACTTGGCATTTGAGCTGTTTGTCTTGTTGTTTTTCCTAGATTTGGTTTCTTCTGCTGGGGTTGCAACACATTTTTATATTGCATTTCGTGCCCAGTTGTATACCCCAAGTTTAATAAACAATTATCAACAGGAATATTACGCAGGTGCATTTCATCCAGATGCCTTTTATAATTGCTTTGGTGACTCTGCTGCTGCAGAAAGTGCACATTGGCCTCCATTTCTGAAAACTGCTGTTGATTATTATCATGATGAATATACATCGAAAGGATTAATTAATCCACGCTTAAAATCATTTATATATGGTGTATTTACACATCAAGTATCAGATGTATCCTGGCATTCAATTAACTCATATCAAGGACTTTTGGAGGTGATATCTGAAGTTGAATTTGATGGGGATAAACAAAAAGCTCACAACTATTTGGATACAATTGGAGATTTTGTTCTTCTTAATAGACAATTCGAAAACTTATCACGAGAAAATAGTAATGCATTTGTTCAGTTGTTAAATAGAAAATGGGATTACCCTGCTGAAGATATATTAAATATTTATAGAAAAATGGATTTTAATGATATAACAATTGCTGAACTAAAATTTTGTATGGATAGAGGATATTCAGCTCTTCAAGGTGAATTAAGTGCTGTTTTTGCTGAACGTGTTGCGGGCCGTAAGATGAATCTAAACCTTAAAGAATCTCCGTTTACTGTTTCAATACTAAGTGATTACTATTTTGGTGGAATTGACCAAATCGTTAATACTATACAAGTATGTATTAAAGAACTAAATGGGTGGTTTTCAGGTAAGGCTGATTCAAATCCATGGACAATTTGTGAACCAGTTTTTAAAGAATTTTATGATGATGATATTGAGTTTTTAAGTGATAAATCAGAAGAAACAATCTATTTAAATAATACATCCATCAGCGTCCGAAATTCCAGAGACAAAACTTATCTTTCAACTAATATCCCTAACTCAAAATTTGGTACTGCATTCAAAATAGGAAACTTTTTGGGTGATCTGTCAATTGCAATTTCAGCTCCATATGAAGAAAGTGAAGGATCTGTGTATATTTTATCACTAAATGAAGTCATAAACAACTCCGAAATATCAATCAAAAATTTGGAATTATTTGCACTTAAAGCATCTTTTAAATCTGATCCCGTTTTCAAACATAACTTTCCCACAAGATTTGGAGATAAGATGTTTGTTTGGAATCTAAATGGTGTTGAATTTCTTGTTATTTCACAACCAGGCTTATCCGAATTTAAAGTATTTATGGGTGGTTCTTTAATTGCTGTTTTACAATCACATGATACAACAACTGTATTGGGGGGTAGTGGTTTAAAGCAGTGGAATATATTAAGTGAAGAGAAAAATGATCTTAATAATGATGGTTTTCCTGAACTTATTATTGGGTCAATGTTTTCAGATGACAGCCTGAAGCGGCCACAAGGAGGAATTGTTTTATCTTTAGATGGTAAAAGGTTTTACGAAATAATGAGCAGGTATGTAGAAAATGTTGCTATTTTTAACGTGGTTTATCTTGATATTAAAGACCTTGTTTTAAATAAATATGAAATTCCTTCCTTTTTACATCAAAAAAATGGATATGAACAGTTTGGTACCACCTTTTCAACAACTAAAAATATTGTATTTATAGGAGTGAATTCATTAGGAGCTATTGCAACATTTGATAAAATTTCGGGGAGCTATACCGGACTTTTGACTGCTTCTGGAACCTCCCATATTAACCATAATAACTTGTCTCCTCCGCTTAGAAAATCATCAAAACATACTCTATTGTATGGTTATGATAGTATTTTAACTGGAATAATTGATGGCGTCGAATGGGTTTTAGTGTCCAGCACAGGATATTCATTTGATAATAAATGCTCACTTTGTGGTGTTGTGTATTTGTACATAGTCAAAGGTGATAGTTTACAATTTATTACAAAGCTGATGCCGGAAAATGAGTTTACTAACCCATTATCAGAAAATAATAATAAATTTATAAATTCAATGTTTGGATCATCAATAGTCAAAGCTTCTGAATCTGTTGTTATTTTATCAAGTAATGGATATGATGATGGAAGAGGTGCATTGTTCATGATTGATTTGAAACACTTAGTGACACATCAATCACCTGTCACAGAATTTGTTGGAACAAATTTAATTTTTGTAGGAGATGATACAGTCGGGTTTACAAATTTTGGTAAGAATTGTGTTGAATGTTTTGTTTTCAAAGATAAAATTTATGTTGCTGTTAGCATATCGGACTATCATTTCACCCAACTTCCAAGTATAGAATCTATGGCAATAGGTTCAGTCATGTTACTCTCACTTTAAAAAAGTGATTAAGAACCTCTTTATCTTTATAAAACTTTTTTAAATATCCCTTTTCAAGCTGATGATGATCTCATACTTTAAAAATATAAAAAAAACATTCAAAAAATATTGGACGAGACCGGAGTCGAACCGATGACCTTTCGCTTGCAAGGCGAACGCGCTACCAACTACGCCACACGCCCCAATAAATCAAATTGGTCCCTAGCAGGATCGAACTGCTGATCTTGGCGTTATTAGCACCACGCCTTAACCAACTGGGCCAAGGGACCTCTTGATAAAGTTTAATATTTGGTTCAATTTATCAAAATAAGTTCTACTTCAAACTTTATTATGAAATCTTGCTTTTAAACAATTAAAACCATCAATTATATATTTTAATTATTGAAACATAAGTATGTGTTGTGCACAAATGATTCTAGATTGTAAAATATCCATTTTTGTTTATTATATTATCGAAATAAAGAATATATATTTTATATCTAAACTAAGGTATGTCTAAACCATATATAGTAAATTTAACTAACACTAAATATGTTTCTATAAGATGGGAATATCACCCAATAAATATTCTACTACGTTAGATATATAAAATACATTACAAAATTTTTTTTGAGTAGGAAATTTATTTCTTATATTAATCTACTTGTTATTGGTGATAATTACCCATAATGAGTAATATTAAATTCATGCCAACTAATGCACATAGTTTTCCAACAACAGCAGTAGATAGATATTTTACCGCCAAAATTTTTTGGGGCTTAGCGAGGAATATTATAAAAAGACTCATCTGATGATATCTGTCTAATACCTTCAAAATAATTACTTCAATACTTAATTGTGTGTAAGCCAAAATATTGAAAATTTTCTAAGTATTCTTCTTTTCAGTTATAAGCGGTTTTTGTGTGACTTAGTATTATTTCGTTTAAACAGATAAACCAATATGTAGCTGAAATGTTTTTGAGCTTTGGAATATATTTTGAATTCTAAATAATATGGCTGAAATTAAGTATTGTGAATACACCACTATTTTATGTATGTGATTACAATGCAGTGGATAAAAGAATATTACCCCGCACATCAAATATTTATTTATTTTTCAGCCTGTTAATAAGGATTTTTTCTACCTTTTGTTGTTCATATTTGTTTTAATAAAAATTTTTAAACACTTTTAGCCTTTTTGTGCTAACAGGCAAAATATTCGAACCAACTTTAATTCATATTTTTTACTTTCAATTTTGGGAGTTAGTAATTGGTCAAACATATTTTTCCTCTTTTATATTTTCATGCTTTTAGAAAATTAGTTAAACAAAATTTTAAATGACTGTAGAGAAACCTTCACTGTTTTTTTGAAGTTGTTTTAATGTAACATTAGGCTAGTGGTAGCAAAATATGCAATTAATATTATTGAACTAAGTAATAACCTTTTTTTGAGAGATTAAAAGTGATACTGCATTTATTGGATGACTAACGCATATAGTAGTAAACTAAAGAATCTTAACAACATTTACGGTGATTTTGCAAAGCACCCTTCTAACTAGCTGTTAAGAAAGCCGTGGAATCAGGGGGTAACCAAGATACCATAGACTCTTAGTTTTCTTTTTTTTCTGAATTCAAAAAACTTTATCATTACTGAAAAAGCAAGATATGATGTGCAACACACGGCAAGGTTAAATCTGATTCTATTACTATAGTGAGAACAGAACTATTGGTATAGCACCGTGCTTGAAAATGAAGGCAAGCAGCCTAAAAATAGACTTCCAAAGAAATTGACATAATTGACCATATCAGAAACAAAACTTAAGTTAATTAGAAATTTTCCTGCTACAATATTTGATAATGTTAATATAATTTATAATATTTACATCCAATATAGATATACAGACATATTCCAATGGCTTTTTTTAATTTGACCACTAGACAAATAACTTGGCAATGTTTACAAAGCATCGAATATATCCCATCTTGTGTTCAAATATATATAAAGTGGGAGACTATTAGTAGAATATTTTGAATTAATTTTTAAAAAAAATCACTTAATTTTTTCCTCAAAAATTGCAATCATATTTCAGACTTTTGGAACAGGTTGAAAAAACTAAGTCAAAAATTTGTCAGTTAGTTTTTGCAATTAAATAAGTTGAAGGATCAAGCTCCTGTTAATTGGTTTTTTAGAACACCTAAGTTGTTAGTTTGAACTTACAGTTTTAAAATAACCGAAAATTTTACAATTTATAATTCACATGATTGAGAAAGTAAGAAAACAAATAATGTTGAAAACACAAACAAAGATTATTAAATCCATTAATAATCCTAAATTGTAAGTTGAAGGTTTAAAGACTCGAAGTGAAGATTAAGTTCTTTACAAGACCAAACAAAAAAGCTCACCTAACCATGTAATGACAAAAGTAGTAGTAATACTAATCAAAATCTTATTTTTATTTACATAGTACATATATTGTATTCACAAAAGTTTAAAAAAAATACAGAGAAAAGTACAAGAAAAAAATATTTTGAATTTGATATGTTAATACATCATGAGGTGGCCTTTGTATCAATTATTGAACATATTTTTTATATTTAAAACCATGCTTTTTAAAATTACTTTTATTGGGAGGAAAATATTGTATCATTTTTTTAATGATTCTAACTGTGCAAAATTTCAAAACAACAACGTATTATTAGTTAGTTTATTTTGGTAAAGGAATTTCGCAAAACTTTTGCTGTAATTTTTTTAAACTCACTTGTATTATTCAGGCAACCAATTTTCTACTTTCAAAAAAATAATCACAGATAGAGAAACAAAAAACTAAAATATTTTGCAGAAAACTATTTGAAATGTTGAAATTGCCCATCAATTAGACCTAAAGTAAATGAATAGTTTGCATTTAAAAATAAATATTTACAGTCCACGATTAACATTTTACTCAGAGTCGAACAGAAGATATAAACAAAAGATAATTTACAAAAATATATTGATTTTAAAATTAATTGGTAGCTAGCGGCGCATTACAAAATTTTGGAGAAGAACTTTTTGCTAGAAACAACACAAAATATACTTTTTTTTTATAAGATTCTAGTAACAATAGCTCTACCTGATTGATCTTTTTGCTGCATATGAAAGTTTAAATTGACATACAATCACTAAATGATTGTAAATCACGAAAAAATGCTCTGTCATAGTTTTTTAATTATAAACTTCAATATTCAATAACAAGAATGTATTTTATTAACATAGATGCCATCTAAAGTACCAACGCGTGTTTTAAAAAAACAGGCACTTTTGTTGCGAATTAATTAAAGTAAAATATGTTAGCAAAGGAAGCAACAACAAAACTGTATGTATATCTCGAAATGAAAACAAGGCAATAAAAAATATTTTTTATATAAGGATGCAATATTCACCTTTCATCAGCCTCATTTGCATTGAATTTAGAATTTTTGGTTTACTTTCTCTCCCAACAATATTTATTCCCACATTTCAGAATTTTAGTATTCTTGCTCAAAAATTTTCTGACTTATAATACATTGATTGATAAGTATCAATTTTATGTAAATGAACATTTTGTCATTGAGAAGTAATTTTGAAACAAATTAACAATGTATAAGTAAGTAACAGCTAATTTAGCCAGTAAAAAAATGTTTAAAACACGTATCAGATTGTCGGAGGTATTTTGCCCCACGATTAATTTAAAAAAAGCCAGTAATCTAAATTAATTCTTCCAACTTTGAAACAAAATGTTTTGACAAAGCATATATTAGATGGCTAAGAAACTCTGAAAGAAAAGATATGTAGTATGTATTTGACGTGCGTCAGCTTTATATCTGCCATCATTTTACGCAGAAACAACATTTGTTTTTGGTTTGAAAAACATTTATGGATCTCGAAAAAAAATTCTTTTTAAAATTCAATTTACAGTAGTTTATAACATAAGGTATTCCTCGAACTAAACAGATTAATTGCTCAACCCTCAAGAAAAGGGGACTCACGGTTGAAAGTTTATTAATAGCAAAGAATGCTTAAGAGAAAAGACAACAGATATATATATAATATATAAATGACCAAATAAAGAAAACTTTATTAAATTATTGAGAAGTAATAATTTAATAAAAAACTAAAGAGATAAACAAATCAAGTGGAAACCAACCCTTTATTTTTTGTAAGAAAGATATACGTCCAATTAATCTGATTGATATAGAATATGAAAAATACGAATATTATGAAGCAAAAAAAAACATCACATTCATTTTGCTAAAAAAAGATCATAATTATTAATGTAGTTATAACAAAGCTCACAACCAAAGTAGGTCTGTCTGTACATAAAAGAAATTTTTGTAATTAGAAGTACTTGAGCTTAAAATTTAAAACATATTAAAAATTATTAGAGAAATATATATATAAATCTATTTTGGTCACAGTAAATTTTCCATGAAATATTAATTAATAGATCTTAGAAGCTCTAAAACAAGTATATGTTAAGTTATTAAGTTTACAAGTAAGCCTGGTTAGCTCAATCGGTAGAGCGTTTGACTCTTAAGATTTCTACCTTAAAAAGTAGTGCAATCAAAAGGCTGCGGGTTCGAGCCCCGCATCGGGCTTATATTTTTTTGTTTTTAATTTTTATATTATTTTTGCGCTCCTCAATATTTTTTGAGAAAACAAAAACTACTATAGATTTTATTGACAATATTTATTATAATATATATATCATATTATTTTGGTACATTGAATAATCGCCGTGTTTTGCTTCAACTATTCTAGACGGTAAAATAACTATTGCTGAGGCATAAATATTTTCGACATGAAATAAAAATACACCTTTTATTTATTGAAACATATGTTGTATGCTTATGCAGGGAATGTTTTCTTATATAACCTAGCTTGTTGTGTGCTCTGATCACTTATTGTGTGTGTCTCAGGAACCCCCTATTTCATCGGTTACTCAAGCGTGTAAAATATGCTTCTTGCATACTTATTTATGCATACTAATCAATAGTAGTCAACATTGTCATTTCTCATTTACAAATTTTTTATAAACACTCAGTGCCTAGAATACATATAATTTTTGCCAAGGAATAATTATTTTACTTTACATGACACAAAATATATATTATATGTTATATGTATAAAATATATGTAGTTTACATAATAGTGCACCAATTGTGGTTTTAAAAGCTTTCTTAGTTAGTTGAGGTAAGTTTTCAAAGGTTTGGTTTAATTTTTGAATTATTACGCATTTTAGTTGTTGGAATCGATTTTTTCAGCAGCAATTTACTTTAAACAACAATATTTTTTACTTTATATAAACAGGGTAGCCATGATCTTTGAAAAAAGAGTAATATTCCAATCGAATATATTATTTTCGTTTTGTTTAAAAAAATACGTTCACTGGCTTTCGTTTTTGCTTTTATTTTTTTTTCTATTTTTTTTTCTAGCTTTATTTTAACTGCTTGTAGTTAGCAATATACAAGCACAAAACTACCCGAAATCTAGTATTAACGCTGATTAGTTTTGTTAATATAAATGATTATGTTCATGCTAGCGCATAAATAGTGAAAAAAGGTTCATTAGGTGCATAAACTGGAAAATTAATTGCTAGAATAGGCATCATCAAACTATGTTTATTCAGTACCAAACAGAAAACACCAAGAAAGGTCTGACTTTTTTTTCTTCAATCTAACGCCTTTTTTCCTTGCTATTTAACTGCGATGAAAAGAACAACTTAGAGATATAGTACTAGCATTTTATTATCATATTTGTAAAGCAGTAATTGTTCTATTATTCCTATTGTAAAATATGTAATCACATTATTTTCCTTAAATATATGTAAAAAGCCTTAATAACGTTACTATATTAAATTTACAATTTTTTAGTATTAAACTATTCCTAGTTATTCAATAAAGTTTAAACAGCAGCAACAACATTTTACAACAAATCCAAATACCGTTTAATATAAGCATATCGGAATTAATTTAAACACAGCATAATCTACTTCAACATATTCGGTTTTAAAATTCAGTGAAAGACTTGAAAGGTAAAGTTTTTTTGTATCATCAAATCGTAATGTTTTTTTGGAATTTTTGTAAAGGAGCACCAAACGGTGATGTACTTATTTTCATACATTTTTTTAAATAATTTAAAAATATATTTACTATTTATATTGAATGTTCGATGTCACATATCAGATTTTCTGTAATCCCATAATTAAATTTTTTTACCAAAAAGTTCAAGTCTGACTTTCTAAATTTAAAATTCTGTGCTTATCAAATATTGTGTGCCAACTACGCCAATGTTTCTTATCACTTTTCAAAAAATATGTTGTTTCTACTCTAATTTCAACCGCCATTAAACTAAAAGGTAATAAAACTGTAAAAAAAAATTATTATCACGTTTTAGTGAATTATTTATTACTTCCTTTCGATATAGATCACAGTAGATTTAACTGATTAGTCAGCAAAAACATACGTACAAGAAATTATTTAATGGTTTAAAAGTGTAAATTTAAGGGTTTAACACTCCAATTGTTTCAGTTATTGTTTTTTGATAATTTTTTATCAATTCTAAGATTGAAGAATAATATTTAAATACAAAACTACCTGTAAAAATTTTCTATTGAAGAAAAAAATAATGAGATGGGAACTCACTTTTTAGGTATCTTTAAACTAAACAATGTATCTCACCTTAACTTTGTTTGGCTATTCATATTTTGGTTTTCTTATCTAGGGGACTAAAATACTTTAATTTTTCCGAGCGTAATAAAAACGCTGGTATAGTAGACAGCTACAAAATACGTTTTTCTCAGGGTTTTGAAGGTCAGTAAATAATGGCAAACTAAAATGTTCACAATAATCACTCTATTGGTTGCCCATGTTACGTGTCTTGAGCGTGAGTTAGTAATTTTAGTTGAAAGAGTGTCGATTGCTGAAACTAAAAAATAAAAGCAGCTCCTCTATGCATAGCTGGGTTAAAAATTTAATATATTGAAGATTTTAAACTCTTTTTTTACTGCACAAAAAAATTAGAAAAAAAATATTTATTTTATCATTTTCATCTTAAAATAGTTTCTTAAAACAATTCAAAAAACCACTAAAACACCTAAAATCTTTACTTTTTTAAGCAAGCATTCTGTTCAGCTCCAATTTGTGATGTGTTTTTGAAAAATAAACATTTTGATCAAATTTTTTTGGTCAGGCAAGGATTTTTATATCCCTTTTTTTAATATTATTTTCAAATAGTGCTGTTTTTTTTGTATTGAAAATACTTAAAAAAATTATTTATAAAACAATTATTGATGTTTTTGCATTATATTTTAATTTGCAGTAAAAAGGTTATATCTACATACAATAGTGCCCTAAATCTAGGGTGTATGACATATTAAGTTTAAAATTTGTAAAAGACGAATTGCAAATTTTTTTTACAAAACAAGAAAACTAGGCTTATATTATTATCAAGGAATCAGAAAAGAAAAATTAAGCAAAATTTTAGAATACTCTCAGTTTTTAAAATTTTACTTGCTGAAGATATAACTGGAAGACATTCCTCTTAAAAGAAATATGATGATACATGAAATGGGAAGGGGATCTGTACATTTAAAACAATATAAAATGAATTGTGAATAAAAATGATATCCGGGAAAATAAATAAATAAAAAATAATATTTCTGAATTAGTTAACAAAAAATATAGGTTTAAAAAGTATATAAAAATAAAAAAGCCATAGGAAAGTATAAATTTTATCACCCTCTTTTTGATGATCTCTTCTACAAATAGAAAAAAAATATGAAGTATAAACCTGGGATGAAAAAGATCATGCTGTCCCCAAAAACATTTTCTGAGAAATTCAATAAAAAAAATTTTAAACTAAATTGCAGTTTCTAAAAAATAATTTGTTCTTAGAATTAATTATACTTTCATAAAAATTATAATGATTTGGGACTATTTAAAACTAGTGCAAAGCAAATGTTTTTCCCTTATATCTGAATATTAAATTTGTTGCTTTACTGACTCCTATAAATATTTGTGAACCTATAGAAATTGATGACCTTAGGTTGTTTTTGAAATAAAAATTAACGGCGCATATCAATTAGTAAGATATAGTATTTTTGTATTAAAAATTTTTTTGTTGACAGTTGAAGGGCCAAAGCAAAATATATTAAGAGTATTATTATCAGACCGATATCTAAAAAGTCGAAGCAAAAAAAGAAAAAAAGATTTTAATACAGCAGCTAGAAATATCTTATTTTACTATCTCCCTAATTCATTTTAATTGATGCACTCTATTTTAAATATTAAAGCATATTTGAAATTTAATGTAGATAAGGAAAGTCTTAAAAATCGTTCTATTATGGAATCAGATGAAAATTCTCAAATCAATCTCAGATATTCCCAATTTTTCTCCTTTTTCATGAACTGTAGCATGCTCAGTTCAAATTATTGATTAATTTTTTGAAAAACTTCTGAGCCTGAGGGAATCAATCATATTACTTATTATTGAACTTTAAAAAAGTCACTTTAAAGATCATACTTAACATGTAGTCACATATTTTAATGTGGGTATATTTTATTTTTTAAAAATGTGTTTGTCAACTCCCTCTATTTATTAATCACTATTTTTTACAATTACGCTATAAACGTAAAAATACTAAATCAAAAGTGTAAAGCTACCAAAAACATTGCAATTATTTTGTTGAAATTATACTTAGGATACAGGTTTTTGATCTTATTAAAAGAGTGACGCTTTGATATCAATTTTGTTTAGGTTTATAAACATTTTGGCACCTACATAAAGTAAACAACCACTTTGTTCTTCAAAAATCAAATCTTTTGCTGAATAAGGTGTTTATTTATGAACCCAACCAAATAGAGATGTTGCTAATTATGAACATCATAAGATATTCCATATTTTTATTTTTTGGAATTAGTTTATTAGCTTTCAGAGAAAAAAATTCATTTTAAATTTTGATGCTGAATTTAAAAGCAAAACTTTCCTTTGAATTTTACTTTCAAATTAAAAACTTCATTTGATAAAATTTTTGGTGCTAAACAGGACAATATTATTTTATTTGTGGTGGGATGTAACGATATATTATCCTTTCAAAGAATTTTGCAAGAAAGTTTCTAACATTATGTAATACCAGTCCTTTTGAAGTTCAATTAAGCTACAAATTTCATTGTCCAAGATTTCAACAGATATGCATCTTAAATATATGTCGCAAGCTTCAAAAAAGATTTTAACAGATAAGCTGGACAGCAACTTTTTGCAAACTCAACTAGTAGTGTTAAAATTTTCAATAACGAACATAGGTTTAAAAATAGTAAAGCTATTTGAAACAATAAGCCCAACTAACTGAACATTTTCTTTGATGTGTGCCTTTCATAACGCCTGCTAGTTACTTTCTTTATAAAAATAACAACAATAAACTTATATAATCCACATATACATTGAAACATAAAAGTTCACCTGAATAATTTTTTATCTTAAAAACAAAAACATGCCAGAAGATGTTCAACAAAAATATTACGTGCACTCAAGGTATAAAATAAATTAGCAAAAAATTTTCTTAAAGATTGTGAAGATATCCAAAAAATAGTAGTAGTATTCAGTCAGAGTGATGCTTTTGCACAAAATTTTAAATGTCTTACTTTTGTAAACCAACTTGGCTTTTGACTTTTGCATAAGCTTTTAATTCTCATATTCTTATATTTTGTGAGAGAAAGTGGCGGTATGAAAAGTAAATTTTAGAATTATAAAATATTTAGTGAAATCTATAAATCTAAATGATCTCGCAAAAATTGAAAAGTATTGTGGTAAATTTACGTGAGTTATACCATACAGATTGATATATATTTATATTAATACTAATTGTAATAAAATTGCTATGTCTATCAAACACCATAAAATTTTTACAATTGCATTGATTGAGAACAGTAATATAAATTCATATTAATTTATAATTTCACCCACTCTCAAAAATTATTAAATTTCAAATTAATGAAGATTTTGTCTAAAGATACTTGATTTTTGTTATGCTCTTATTGGTCAAGTATTCTTGCCAGTAAAAAATCTATTATTAAGCATAAAATTTTAAACCTTTCAGCTGAACGAACTATACAAGTAATGTTTTTAAAGCTTGAATAGACCAATGTCTAACATATTTTCTTGAAAAATATATCCCCTCAGTATCTTAAGTATAAATCATGTGTCATATAGGAGTAAGGCAGAGAGAATAGCCCATCCATGATACAGATGTTAAGGAATTGAAACAACATACAGAGGGATCCATATAAGATTGGTCCCGAACTATTCTAGTTTGTAAAATATTCATAGTGAGGTATAATATATTGAATACTAAAATAAAATACACATTATAAATATTAAAATTAAAAATTAAATATAGAAAATTTATCATAATGTAGAAATGCAAGATTATGTATCCTAAAAAAAGTAATTATCATTTGAAAACGCTTTAATAGAATATTTAAACTGTTTATAAAGAAAATCATTCTATACAGAGGTCATAACTAAGTCAAAGATTTAACTTTCAACAATTGGAGGGATGGCCGAGTGGTCTAAGGCGGCAGACTTAAGATCTGTTGGGCGTATGTCCGCGCGAGTTCGAACCTCGCTTCCTTCATTTATTTTTTGCTTTTTACTACGTAGATTTGATATCTCTTTTTTTTTGATAATAAACTTATTACCTAAAGCGTTGGGTGACATAGTTATTACAAATTTGTAAGTTTTCTTAAAAACAAGAGCACATAATTTCTTTTTGAAAAACTATTTGAATAATTTCTTGGTCACACCATCTTCACTTTCCATTTTTACTATCAATAAACTACTCTCTTGAAAGCTATTATAATATTATATATAAAAAATACATTATATTATACGCGATTTATCTTACTTTTATTTTATTTCAATTTATTTCACAAATTTAAAAAAATATTGGTCCCTAGCAGGATCGAACTGCTGATCTTGGCGTTATTAGCACCACGCCTTAACCAACTGGGCCAAGGGACCTGTTATGTGAAATTAAATAATTATGAGGTTAACCAAGAAAACAACAAAAACAACCCATGTAAAAATTTAATCACGTGTATATTAAAATAAAGATACCTTACAGACGTTCATCATCATTCAATTTTTGAAAGGGGGCACTGATATTTTTATAATATTTATTACCAACAATTAATTGCTCGTGAAAAAAATGTATTGGTAATGAAATACAAATTGTCAGTTTGTCCGAGTGGTTAAGGAGAAAGACTTGAAATCTTTTGGGCTCTGCCCGCACAGGTTCGAATCCTGTAGCTGACGTTAATTTTTTGGAAATGTATTTTTTTTATTGCACCCTCAGCTATTTTTTTGATATAACGCTTTTAAGTATTTCTCAAAAGGGTAAACACTTTGATTTTTAAGTACTTTACTTCTATCAACTAAGACGAATAAATCATCTTTAACTGATAGTTAATTGACAATAAAAAATGGCATTTTTATTCAAGAGAAACCCAAAAACGCCAGGTGATTTGGTACGTATATTGAACGAACAAGTTACCAAGTTAGATCTATCCAGTGGATCTGAAAAAAAGAAGGCACAAGATGAAGTTACAAGACACCTTTTGACTCTTAAGGCATTTGTGAATGGTGATCCAAGTGTTTTCAGTGACGCTAACTTGAGCCATACTGATTTGGTTGCACAATTGTGTCAAGATACATATTCAACAGATCTTTTGTATCATTTGATTACAAACCTACCTGATATAGAGTTTGATTCAAGAAAAATAGTAGTGACCGTGTTCAGTTATTTACTTAGAAAAAAGGTATCACATAAAATGACAACCATTGAATATTTATCGAACAATCAAAAAGTTATAATAGCTTTAATGCGAGGTCCCGAGAATCAAGAGGTATCATTGAACATGGGTCTCATGTTGAGAGAAGCATTAAAGTATGAACCATTAGCTAAAATTGTTTTATTTCATGGGTTGTTTTGGAAATATTTTACTTATGTGAATACCGACTCTTTTGAAATTTCTACAGATGCATTTGCCACACTACATGACGTGTTGACCGAACACAAATCTTTAGTAGGAACATTTTTTTCAAATAATGAAACAGCTGACACATTTATTTTCAATATAAATGAATTAATGACTAATGGAAATTATATCACAAAAAGAGAATCTACTAAATTGCTGGCCGATTTAATATTGATAAAGCTAAATTATAACATGATGTCAAGATACGTAAATGATGTTGAAAATTTAAAAATTATAATGCTACTATTGGGGGACAAGTCACGTAATATACAGCTAGAAGGATTTAATGTTTTTAAAGTTTTTGTTGCAAATCCTAAAAAGGAAAAGTCAATTATTGATATTTTGGCAAAAAACAGAGGTAAGTTGTTAGAGTTTCTGGAAAATCTCAATAAAGAGAAAAACGATGATTTATTTATATCAGAAAGAGACTATATCATTCAGCAAATCCAGGGATTGCCTAAAATTGTTACTTCCGATAAGGCTTTAGATAACAAGGATATTGTTATAAATCCACCTATCTGAATAAAATCTTTATTTTAGATTATTTTTAATTTTTAATTTGGCTTTCTTTTCTAGATATAGATTAATTACATACATCACTTTTAGTTTCATTTAAAATTTTAAATTTTGCAATTCATTAAATCTTTCTGATTTTACTTCGCCTTTGTAAATATGCGAAGCCCTAAAAATATCTGTTACCTCATTAATATCAATCTTATATCCTTTTTTAGTATCATCATTTATAAATGTGCTGTCAGTTACTTCTACGTTCATTTGGAAAGCCAAAATTTCGTTCGGCCAATAAGAATAACCACCTAATGTTTTATCAATCACCAATTCACCGCAAAATACAAGATTGTCTAATATAGATTTCAAAATAATAAAATTTGTTTTGAAGTATAGTTGAATTTGTAAGTTTGAAACCCCTGGATTAGATTTGACATATTCAAATATATTTTTTGATATTATATTACTGCTGCTCTTTTTAGAAATAACATAAACGTATTCATCATCAATGGAAAGTTCTATGTTACGGGATTGTCTTTGAATTAAAGGAATCTTGGTGCATTTTAATCCAATTTTAAGTATTTCAAAACGTTCAACTGCATCAAAAATTTCTTCAGGGGTAACTAGATCAATCTGTCTCGCCTTGTTATATTGTAGATAAACTTCAAACATGGTGATCAATCCATTGTTTTTATCTAAGATGTTTTCATTCACCAAGAAATCACAAATATCACGAGCCAATTCATCAATATAAATCATAGGATACTTTGATTTTGTGTTCTTTGAAGCTTTGCCTTGTTTTAAAAGGTTTAGCGCCTGTATTACTTTTGTATTATTGATGGATTTTCCAATTTGATTGTTAACCAACATGTCATTTAACTTTTCAACAGATTTTTTGGAGTTCAGTAGTAGCCTAAAATTTTGATCAAGCCCTGCTTCATTGTTGTTCTTATTTTCTAATAGATTTTTATATTTTTTAGATAATAATATTAAATCATTTGCTTTCTCCATTAATTGGTCCAAATCTTGAATAGATTTACCTAGAAGAATCGAAGCCTCATGATTTTGTTGCAGGGAATTATTTGTTAAACCATGTATACCTAATAATTTCATATTTGTCTTTGTATCTGTCATTGAATTGGGAACTCTACTGGTTTCATTCGTTTGTTTGGTCAAGCTAGAACGCTCATTCAGAGTTTTTTCTATCATTTTAAAAAATTCTTTGTGGCCACCACTTCTAAACGAAATTTTAATAATCAGATCATCCAATACTTGTGATGTTTCAATAGTTTCTAGCTTTACCCCTCCTTTGAAAGAGCCAAAACATTTTTTTGATGGATCCACATCAAAACTTGAAAAATTTAGTAAACTTGAGTGACATATTTCACAATTTCTCATTGATGGATGATTTACAAATGTACAAGTTGGGCATTGAGTGCCATCAAATGACACCAAATCCTCAATAGTCCCAGAGCTACTATCACTGGGATTACGTAAAATTTTTTCTACCGTACTGTGATCTGCTTTTACACCACAGGTCTTGCAGATTGGAAGTTTTTCAGCTAATTCTTTCATTTCTTTCAACTGAGTCAAGGTTAATGCTATGTTATTAGAATAAGAGCAAATAGGACAAACCCAACTTATGTCAATTTTGCTTTCATTTGAGGGCAGATCTTCATTTTTCTCTTGCAAGCTTTTTAAATAAATAATAATTTTGGGACTTGATTTTAAAAATCCGTTGTATAAGTCAATTTTATCTATTAAATCTAAGTCTAAAGATAAATGTGAGTATTTTTGTTCATTATTCACGTATATTATTCTTTCGTTAGTTAAATATATTCGTCCATCTTGATAATGTTTGATTTTGTAATCATCTTGATAAATACCAACGTTGTATCCCAACATCACATCATGTTCACCGTTATTCAAAATCGGACGCCCACTTGATGATAACTTGGCATTTTTCCAAAATTGTGACATGAACTGCATTGCAATAGTCAAACAACCACAACTATCCACTACAAGTATCAATCAGAAAAATCAGAATGTAATTGTAAATATTTGTAGAAATAAGGACTTAGATCTATACAATATAGAACCCCTGTATTACAGTAAACAAAAAAAAAACCGCCTGATTTCTTACTATGGTATTATCAACCTTAAGCCCTACCAACTTAGTGTTGTAAGTCTTTAATCCCCCTAAAGAGTTGCAATGGCCGCAAGAAGAGACAATAACTATGTTCCCAGTTTACGGAGGCTCGCCAGATCGCAAAAAATCCTGCTTACTATAAAAATGTTCTGAAGCAAATAAATCTACACATGCAAGTCTATATATTTATTGTCTATACAAGAGACGATATCAAAGTAAAAAGCTTAGTCAATTCTTTCAAGCCCCTGACATTGTATTCGGAAAATGCCCCAGTGGATTCCAAGTGGGATTTTTCAGTATTGTTTTGAACATAGGTCTCAAACAAGATTTCTCTCTTCAAAACTGCTTCTATGAATTTACTGAAATGATCTGTCAAAGCATTTGCCTGCGACATACAGGTTTCATTTTGAGGACCCAAAGAAATAATAATAGTGGCAATTAACTGGAAAACGGGAATAAAAATTTCATAATAGGAGATAATATCTTGAGATATGTTTGGCAACTGGTTATTAAGATTCTGTTTGGCTGAAAAATTAGAGATGAGTGGAGAATCAAGCGATATCACCATACGAGAATAAGTTTCTCCACTGTTATTGCTATTGTTGTTATCATAACAGCCTTGTAAATTGATTTCAAAACCTAAATCAGCATCTAATTTCAAAAATCTACACTCTTTAATAGCTCCAAATATATCATTCGAAAGTAACTGTTGAGCACCAATTCTAGTTTGACCTATTCTGATCAACAAACTGATATTCGTTTTAAAACTGGTTAATTCAAATAGTAATTCTTGAATTCTAATACCATTAGACTGTGTATCAAGTGCACGTGTGAATGATTCATCGGCTAATTTTAATTTTTGGATTAATAACCGTAAGTAATTACCCTTGAAAAGTGTACCAAAAACAAAGCTCTCTTGAGTTGATTGGCTTTGAGTATATATTTTCACAAAACTTTCTAACAACAATAACGAAGTGATACGATTGGAACCTTCCCCAATCAATGAATCATGACAGATAATATCAAACATTCTGGTATCTGATGATCTAATGAAAATTGATAATTCTGTGGAGACTTCTTGATTCTTTATCGATTGTTCAATGTAAATTCTTGCTAAAACATAAAGATCAGACCTCAAAGAGGGTGTGGAAGAAGGAACGCAAATACCATGCAAAGCCACCTTGAAGATTGAAAATAAACGTTCTGAATCAAGTAAGGCATTCGCTGTGATCTCGGGTTCAAGAGAATATAATGACTTTTTATCATTCTCATAAATATACAACAAACAAACACACAACCCAACAAGTTGTTCTGCAAATAAAACATCAGCTTCTAAATATGCATCAAGCTTTGGAATAATACTTTGAAAAATTTCAAAAATTAGATTGATTCTCTTACTTGCATTCATGTCAATATCAGAAACAATCACTTGAACCAATAAGTTCCAAGATATTATGTATTCGTGAACCTGTAATTTGAAGTTATCATAAGACAGAGAGCATGTTAACAGTTTTTTCAATTTTTCTGTTTCACTGCTTATAAATTTAACACTATCCCTTTTGATTGAAACACTTGCTAATTTAGAAGAATCTTTGGCAAATAATTCAACTAGTTCATCAACAATGCTCAAGTCATATGTTGATGCTGAAGGATTTTCAACAGGACCATTCAAAAGGCTTATCTTTTTAAAAATATAATCATAGTTGAAAATGGCAAACATGGAGTCAACCTTTTCAATTTTATTTTGGACATTATAATCTAAAATATCCAACATATTTAGAAGTTTCGAAGAGCCAGATGAAAAACTCAATGGTTGTGTTAGAAGCTCTTGGTACTTTCTATTCAATGATAATTTACCAGTTGATGCAGTGACATGAATCTCAATAGCTAATAGCTGTAGGAAAAAACTTCTGAAAGAAATTAACGCATTTAACGTACTCATACCTTCACCACACGCACAAAATTCATTTTCAGAGCTGATATCCCCATTAAATGGTTTGCCACTAAATAAAGTAGAAGGTTGAAGTTTATTAATGTTCTCCAATAAATAAAGAATGAGATTGGAAGTTGAACCATCAAATGAAGTCTCCAGACAGTCATTACGAAGATAATCTAAAACGATTCTTCCTGTTATATCCGATTTGCATAGTTTCAAAAGAATTTCCATAGATAATGCACATAATCTTACTGGAGAATAAGCAATGTTTTCAGTATTATTAAATGAGAGAATAGAATCCCTTAAAACATTAATAATTGAGCCAAATAATGACCTATCTGACGCAATAGTTGTCTCTAAATTTTTCAAACCAAAATCCATCTTCCTGGAATCAAATCCGAGTAAAAAGTGCGCAATAGTTGGCAATTTATCATTAAAAGATAGGTTCTTATTGATATATTTTAATAGAGAAAACTTGACAGCAATTGATTTAGGGCCAGTAATAGGGCTATTAAATTGGGTGACAAAGCCTGATCTGATTCTGACGGATTCGTCTATGGTTTCACACATCACTAAAAATTTGTTCTTTTTCATTAAATTTGATTGTAAATCAGAACCCACACCTGTAAAAACCTTAGATGAACTAACTTTACGAATAATCGATAAAGCATGATCGACAATATTCAATTTATCAGTTCCCACAAACAAAGAAATATTAGCAACCAAAGGTAAATTTAATAAAAGTGCTTCACAGAATGAAGCCGAACCAGAAACACCAATACTATTTGGATCTGTGAATGAATTATCAGGTAAGCGTAAAATTGGTATGAGCTCATCAGACAGGAATTTTTCACTATCTAAGGTCATATCAACAATCTTAATACATTTTTCAAGCAATCTTACTTCAGGCGAATCTTCTGGCATTTCATTAAGTGAGTCAATATCAAGCTTGCAGATATCAAAAACTGAATCTAGAACCCTATTTTTGTACATGAGGCTCAAAACTGCCGATGCGGGATGTGCTTGAAGATAACAAATTATATTTTTATTTTCAACAATATTATCTAATTCTTTAATACCGGAAATAGATGCATTGAAAACCATATCCGGATCCAATTGCATGAGAGATTGTTCCATTAATGTTAAAATAGAATATTTCATTGATATTTTTTCCTTAGCAGTAACTTCAGCGTAATCAATTTCAGATAGAACATCTGTACATAAATAATCTATGTAACACCAAATACCAGGCCTTCTAATAGCCGATCCTAAGTCAAGCGGGAACGGAAGTGAATATGGTTTGAATATATCTTCAGAAGAATCTAGATTTTCCGAAAGTTTTGTAACAAGATCAACAAAACCGGAAACAAATTGATAATTTAAAAGTTTTTTTGATAATCTTTCTTTAGGAAAAGTAATGAATGAATTAGTTCTACCATTTTTGAAAATCCAGCTATCTAGAATCTGCCAAAACTTTGTCCTTTCATTCTGTGTATTTCCAGCAAGAGAACTAAATAAAGTTAAAATAGAACCGTTAAGTAATGTATTAATGTTTAATAGTTTGGTTAGAATATTCAATAATTGGCCATTATCACTTTCTAATAATTCAACTCTTGCTTTTGCACTATTACGTGAAACTTCTGATAAAACTTGGAAAAAACCAGATATATAAATAATAGAATCTTCACCTAATTCAGTTACAACATTCCTTTTGGATTTTAAATCTGCATTTAATGAAACACTTGACATATTTTGTAACGCAGATTCAGATGCTTTGGTAAGCGCATCACAATAATAATTCAACGTTGAATAAATTGTTGACCAACTGATTGAAGGATATTTTGTTAGTAAAGTTGAATTTTTTCTTGGATTAGTTAAAAGATTAGAATTATTCGAGTTAGTTAGCTGAAGGAAACTAAATACATTTACTGCATTTTCATCACCAGAAGCTAAACAAGCCAAAACCATAGCAAATGTAGACATGATTAATGGTGAGTTACATTTAGAAGCCCACTGCAGAAAACCATAAGCTGAAGAGTTAGTATCAGACCAAAATACAGCACTATATTTTTCCCTGCCACTGTAAAGATAGTAAATGGACATATATAAGCGTTCTAAATCAGCATTTTCTGTTAATACCTCTAAATCAAAGGTTTCAGAAGAAATCAATAAATCCTCTTCTGCATCTCTAAGCTGGGTCATCATGAATGCTGCAGTTGAAATAAATGAATGAATGAATTTTGAAAGTGCTGGGACTAAAAATTCAACATAGTGGTCACCTAGTTTAACATTACTTTTAACTGAATAGATAGAAACATATTCAGATTCATGGACTTCAACACCTGATAACTTTTGTTGATCCAGAGAACGCTTTAATTTTAAAGTAGCATCTTGATCAACATCAAATAATCTGATAGGTATTAACTTTGGAATATGTTGCTGTAGAAACGATCTAAAATCGTAAAATGGTTTTACCACGTGTTTTAAAGATGATTCGATTAATGAAGTATCAGCACAGATTGATAATAACTGTTCCAATGCGCCAGCAGAAATACATTTTTGCATTGGTTTGTCAACTGAAACAGTGAATTCAAATTTTTTAGTTCTAGATTGATCTTTCTTACACCAATCAGTAAACTGTGTTAAGAATACAAGTAAAAGTAGTGCTTTAAAAGGGGTTTCAGCCAATTTGTCAATGTCATCAATGTATTTACCAAAGCTAGCATGTAAATTTTCGACTGTAGCAGATGACAAAGAATCCAAGTTGAAAATATAAAGGAACAAACTTGGTATATAACATAATAAAAATATATCCTGTGGTTCAAAAGTTGTTATATGATCTAGAATCAGTTTGAAATTTTCAATTGAAAATTTAGTTTCATTTCCCAAGAAAGTCTGAACAAAACCAGATAAGATTTCACCTAAAATTTGATATTCTTGAAATAGAACATTTCTTTTGAATGTAATAGATTTCATTTCTGGAGAGTATATATGATAAGTACCTAATAACTTACTTCTTTCTACCTCATTCTTTAAAAGATCTAAATCCTTTTCAATGGATTTAAAAGATTCTAGTATATACTTTATTGAATAGTTGTGAATGTTGGAAATAGAATCCATAAGTTGTTTTTTGTCTGATTGGCAAACAATCAATGCATAATTTTGAGTATTGTGGTTGCTAGCATTTGAATTAGAGTCATTAAAACATAGATAATACGAAACAATCTGCAAAATTAAATCTCTTCTATTATAATAAGCGGCGATTGCCGAGTCTAAATATGACGTTCCCAGTTCTTTGCGTTCATTTGAACATGAAAAATAAAGAATTTCCGCCGCAATTAACTCATCTATATCAAGCTGATCCGAAAGCCTTATAGAGTTTTCAATGAACTCCTTATTGACCTTAAAAACTGACCCATCTGCAAAACTAACGTCCCCTGTTTCCAAGGATTTTCTACTTGTGTCTGACTTTTTGTTGATAATTAGTAAAGACGTTAAATCTTCCAATAGTTCTGCCACCAATTTTTGTTTCACGTCGCTATCATTTCTAGCAATAGCATCATAAAGAGCCTGAAATGGGCCTGTTGACCAATGCAAAACCATTATGTACCAGCTGCACTTCCTTTTGCCCTTGTTGATGTTTTCAAGTATTGGAATTTCTTACATGTTTTTTTTTTTCATCAGAAGCTCTCACTTCATGTTTTCGCCTGCTTACGTAAGCGATGTATTTTTGGTTTCTACACATGTTGAAGATTTGACGGAGATTCAACAGGAAATGTTTTGCGGTGCTTCAGGTTTATATGCAATTATGCACCACAACATCAATGGATACGATTAATCAAATACCAATTTATGATTTGGAAGATGTTTCATTGATTACGAAATGGAAGGAACCTCAAAAATGCATACATTCATCAAATGACATTGCATTATTTCAAAAGTCCGCAGCTATTGGTCGTATAAATGGAGTCATATCTATGATATGCTCTAAAATATCATTACAAGAAGTGCCAAAAAATGCACTGAGCATTGAATATGTAGATTTTGACAAAAAGAAAGAACATAATGGCACGGAAAATACGGAATGTGCATATAACGGTCCACCTACATTTGGTACTATTTTTGAACGAACAGATTGCCAAGATATCACATTGGGGATTTTAAATATTTTAAAAAAACTTTCACAATTGAAAAACGAAACACCACCATTACCTGGTCCGAGAAGATATGGGAATTTTGCATGCCGTAGTTGGCATGATAAGCTGTTGAATAATATTGATGTAATAATCAAGGATTCATTGTATGGCTTTTTTGACACAAGCGAAAAACTTGCTAACTATGAAGGATTTAAGAATGAGATTAAATGCTATTTACTTGGATCATTTGGGTCTCGGGAAAGGTTAGATTATGGTACAGGTCACGAACTGTCATTTATTTCATTTATAGGATGCTTTTTAATGGTTAATTTAATTGATCGTGAGACCATTAAAGGATCGGAATATTTATTGATACTTGCTACTTACTATGATTTGGTGAAATCATTAATTTTAACATATACTCTAGAACCGGCAGGATCTCACGGAGTATGGGGATTGGATGATCATTTCCATTTGATTTATGTTTTTGGTAGCTGTCAACTAATAGATTTTAATATGATAGGACGAGATATGAAAAATGAAAACTCAAAGGAATATATTAAGGTGTTGAATTATCGGATGGGATTAACACCATCATCGATTCTTAATGCAGAATCATTGAGAAACCAAAGATTGAAAAATTTATATTATAATGCAGTTGCATTTATTAAAATGGTGAAATTAGGGCCATTTGGAGAACATTCACCAATGCTATACGAAATAGCATGTAGCAAAAGTTGGGAGAAAGTGGCACGTGGTATGCTAAGGATGTATTATGGGGAGGTGTTATCAAAATATCCAGTTGTTCAACATTTTTATTTTGGTGGTGTGTTTTATCCATGGTCAGATATTAATGGGAATTTACTGAACTCTTCAGAGACAACAGTTCAAAATAGTACCTTTATTTCCATGAAAACATCCAATACAGCTCGTTTTGCTGGGAGAGGGTTAGCTCAGAACAAATCAATAGTGAAAAATACAAGAGGTGCCAGAATTTTTGATAATAAAACCGAATTAAGTAAACATTCAAGTATGGGAAATAATATAGGTGCAAGTACAAGTACACGTGCGCCGTGGAGTAACTGATAAATAAAAAAGATATTTCGATTCATTTCTAAAATATATATCATATGTGTATACAAGTTTAATTGTTTTTAAGGAATATTATAAAAAAAGGGAATAATCTATGATTTACAAAATAGATATAATTAAACTTAGTTGGAACCAGTTCCAAAAGCCTTATCAAATTCAGTAAAAACAAATCTGTATCTAACATCACCATCCCATGCTCTAGTTAAAGCAGTTTCACAACCAGCTTCAGAGATTGGAACAGTTTCAACCCATGGAACAATGTTGTTCTTTGCAGCTAATTCAAATAATTCAATAGCTTCTTCTCTTGAACCTAAAGCTGAAGAACATAAACAAGAACCGTTACCAAAGAAAGTGAATGGAGAAACGTTATATTTTTCATCAGCAGCTGGTAAACCAACGGAACAGAATCTACCTTCAACCTTTAAAATAGATAAGAAAGCATCAACATTTAATCCTGATAAACCAATAGCACAGTTTAAGATAAGATCGAATTGATCGAAATATTGCTTTTCCCAACCATCAACACCGGTTGCAACAAAACCTTTTGCACCTAATTCATAAGATTGAGCTTCCTTGGAGTTTGTTCTGGAGAAAACATAAGCATCAGCACCTAAAGCCTTACAGAATTGAACAGCCAAATGACCTAAACCACCTAAACCAACAATTGCAACTTTAGGAACTTCACCATTAGGTAAGTTTTTTGGAATAAATCTCTTTAATGGGGAGAAAACGGTCAAACCTGCACAACAAAGGGAAGCAGCATGAACTGATTGTAAAGAATCAGGGATAGGGAAGCACATGTATTCATGAGCACGTGCATGAGATGCGTAACCACCTTGAGAAATGTAACCATCTGGATATTTACCATCATAAGTAGTAACACCATTAGCACAATATTGTTCGTTACCATTCTTACATCTGTTACAGCCGAGACATGCAAATGCTTGAGCACCTAAACCGACTCTATCACCAACTTTGTGTAATGTAACTTTTGGACCAACTTTGACAACTTTACCGATAATTTCATGACCAACGACTTGTGGTAAAGTGATTGAACCCCAACCATGATCACCACCCTTAGCAGTCATAATATCGGAACCACATAAACCGCAACATTCAATTTCGATATCAATGTCATGGTCTTCGAATTTCTTTGGTTTGTAAGTAGTGTATTTTGGTTTGTTCCAGTCCTTGGTATCAAGGATAGCAAAACCTGCAAACTCTTCTGGGTAGTTAACTTTGGTCATTTTTTATTTATTCAATCTTTGTTTTTTATTGAATTTGAAAGAAAGCAATAAAAAGGAAATCTCCAAGATAAATTATAATATATAGGAAGAGAAGAAGAATAGAAGAATAGAAGAATAGAAGAACAGATGCCAAGTATCAATTCCTCAATCTCTGCTGAATTGTAAGGCTAGAAAAGGAGGTTTATAAGTGAAAAAAATTCAAATTCCATCTGATATAATATTTCAAGAATCCAGTTGCCTAAACGAGAAGTCGGATCCGCCACAACGGTGCGCCAAATCCTTCCTAAATAGGTATGTTTACCCACTATGTTGGATCTTGAATTTTTTATTATTTTTCTTTTTATTATTTTTCTTTTTATTATTTTTCTCTTTATTATTTTTCTTTTTGATAGCTTTGGTTGCTGCGGACATTCTAGAAAGTTCCATATAAAAAGTAAGACTTCCCTACAAACACAAACACAGAAGTATCTGATTACGTATTTGATTTATCTACGTATTTGATCTATCCAATATGCAACAGCTATTCTTTTTGCACGTACGTCTTTTGTTCACAAGAAGCATTTAAAATCTTCTTGTGTTTTTGTTCAGAGTAAAATTAAACCTGTTTTTTTAAAAAATTTAAAAAAAAGAGTCAAAACAGAAACAGTAGCAGCGTTTAAAATACTACAGCAAAAAACCGAAACCCAGAAAACGCAGCTTTTGCATTTTACAGATGATTCTGTAGAAATATAATATCCTCTTTGATGGTTGTTGTTGCTGTTGTTATTGTATTCTATACTTGCACCTTGTTCGGACAAAGTTCCAACTGATCCAATTGATTGTCTCATATCTAACGTAACGTAACACCAAGAAAGGGAATGAGCCTTCCCCACCTGGAATCTCCGCTTTTCTTCACCCCCACTTTCCGTTCCACCGGCGCGTCGTTGACACCCCCTCGCTCGTATGGCATTGGCGACGTAGTAGCTACGTCATCAGATCTTTTTTTTTCTTTCTTCTGCTCTGCTCCTGTAGATTCGGGCGCAAAATGGCATCCCGCAAAATAAACCCGTGCGCGTGCATAAGCGAATACAGAATAATAAGATCATCGCATAAAAAAATTGATCTTAGGCCGTCACCCCGTCAAAAAAAATTTTCTTTGTTTGTTCGTTTTGGGCTTTACGTAAATAACATATTTTAGGTTTCGGTGTTGCGTTATGTATTGAATACGTAATCGATAAAATACGTATTTTTGTTTTTTTTTCGAGTGAGGGCATGCATTTCTCTAACAAATGCATACCCCACGTAACTATAATTGTAGGTGATTCCAAGTTTTGCACAAGTATATAATAAAGGGTGTTTCCCCAGTTTCCAAAAAAAATTTTACGACAAAATATATTTATTTTTCTTTAACAAAACAAAATACTCTTTTACATTTCTGTTTGGTATCTGATTATATAATAATTATTGCCATAGCAGAATATCCGTTTCATTTTAAAGAAAAAAAATAACTCAAAGTCGAATCTATTTTTTTTTATTTTCTCTGATTATTATACTCATAAATATTATAACTACATTATACTCGAAGTCTATTCAATAATCTAAAATCATAATGTCTTCGAATACTTCAACAAGAAGCAATCAATCAATGTTTGAAGATGATAAGCTTGATGATTCATCTCAAAAGCATTTAAAAAATAACGAAAATGCAAAACATCATGGATTCCCAACCAAGGAGTCTTACAATAGTATGCTCCCAACATTGGATGAAAATGTCATCCCATTAACAAAATATTCTATTTTCTCAGATACTGCAACATTAGGTTTAAAAGGTGATAGATTACAATTATTAATCACCTCATGTTGTGTTATTGGATTTTCTCTATTTGGTTACGATCAAGGTTTGATGGCCGGTATTATTACTGCTTCACAATTTGTTGAAACTTTCTCGGCAGTTGGGGGTGAATCACATCATTCAACTGTTGTTCAAGGTGCTGTTACTTCCTGTTATGAATTAGGTTGTTTCGCAGGTGCTTTATGTGCAATGAGTCTTGGTTCAAGATATGGTAGAAAGAAATTAATCATTTTAGGTTCTTTTATTATTATCATTGGTACTTTAATATCTATTTTCCCATTTAAAGGACATTGGGCTCTAGGTCATTTCGTCATTGCAAGAGTTATTACTGGTATCGGTAATGGTTTTAATACTGCAACTATTCCAATTTATCAATCTGAATTATCTGATCCTAAAAATAGAGGTAGATTGGTTAATTTAGAAGGTTCTTTTGTTGCTGTTGGTACTTTTATTGCTTATTGGATTGACTTTGGACTTTCTTATGCTTCAGGTTCCGTTGCTTGGAGATTACCAATTTCTTTACAAATTGTTTTTGCCGGTTTTGTTTTAATTTTTATGATAGGTTTACCTGAATCACCAAGATATTTAATCACAAAAAATAAACTTAATGAAGCTCGTTACGTTTTATCTCAAGTTAATGATATTTCAATTAATGACCCTGATTTATTAGAAGAAGTTATTTTAGTTAATGATGCGAATAATAGATTCTCTAAACAACTTTCATTTAAAGAAATGTTTAAACCTTCAAAACATCAATATTTGAAGAGAATGCTTATCGGTTCCTCTGGTCAATTTTTCCAACAATTTACTGGTTGTAATGCTGCTATTTACTATTCTACTGTTTTATTTGAATCAACTGTTGGTTTATCAAGAAGATTGTCTTTAGTTTTAGGTGGTGTTTTTGCAACTGTTTATGCTTTATTTACTATTCCTTCATTCTTTTTAATTGAAAAAGTTGGTAGAAGAAAATTATTTTTAATTGGTGCTGCAGGTCAAGGTGTTGCTTTCCTTATTGCTTTTGCTTGTTTAACTCATAATAACGAAAATACTGCTAAGGGTGCTGCATTTGGTTTATTCTTATTCATTGCATTCTTTGCGTTTACTTTATTACCATTACCATGGGTCTATCCACCAGAAATTAACTCAATGAGAACAAGAACTGTTGCTACGTCTGTTTCAACATGTACTAATTGGTTATCAAATTTTGCTGTTGTTATGTTTACACCTATTTTTATTAATCAATCAAAATGGGGTTGTTATTTGTTCTTCTGTGCTATCAATTTCCTCTATGTTCCTTTCATTTACTTCTTCTATCCTGAAACTGCGGGCAGATCATTAGAAGAAATTGATATCATCTTTGCAAAATCTTATGTTGAAGGTACCCCTGCTTACAAAGTTGCACAAACTATGCCAAAATTATCAAACAAAGAAATTGAAGAAGAAGGTAACCGTTTAGGTTTATTTGAAGAAGATGAAGGTTTTATTGCTGACTATGAAACTCATGAAGCTGAAGGTATCTCATTATCACACAGAAACTTACCAGTTCAACCAGAAACTGTTTAATGATTTTAATTTCTCTTTTTTTTTTGTTTTTCAATCACTTTGAAAGGATACATACATTTCCTTTTATAATTTCACTTTAAATCAATATTTTTTGATTTTTTTAATGACTTTTTTACTTACATCTACAATCTATCTTTTATAATTTTTTTAAATTTAATGATCACTATAGTTAAATTTTTGGATATATATATATATCCATATAATACGAAAGATAAACATTTATAAATAAATATACCAATTATATTATAAATATAATTAATACAGGATTATAGATTCACTACAAATATATATACATGCATTGTATTCTTTTCTTTTATTTTACATTAGTGAAGTACGCACTCCAACATCTGTACTTCCTTCGCCGTCTTTCATTTCTCCTGGTCGTTTACTACTTTCAAATTGTGAATAAATATTTTCAAGTTTTTCAAGTTCTTTAACTGAGATAGATTTTTTGGTTTCAGATAATGATTCTTTTAAATGTTCAAAACAAATGTAAATAATATCCTTTTCCTTCCTGTTTTCAGAACCACCAGCCGCTAATTTAATCGATTCATTTTGAGTGATAGCATTGTTAACAATTGTTTCCAATTTCTTTTTTGTATTATTAGCACTGTCCATTTTTTTATTAAATTTAACTAATTGTGGAGCTTTTGTCCTAAATTGAATCTCGTTTTCATTGTTTTTCGATTCATTGATGTCTTCTTGTGTGTTTTTAGTTGCTTCTAATTTATCATGAACACTTTTTAAATATGCATTATAAACAACAGCTTGTAAGTCAGCACCCGTATAACCTTGGGTTAACTTTGAAATCTCAAACAAATCTTCTTCTTTTCTTAAATGAAAATTATTACTTTTCACAATAGTTTGCAAAATATTAATTCTATCTTCCATATTTGGAAGATCACATATAACACTTTTATCTAATCTTCCAGGTCTTAATAATGCAGAATCAATTAAATCTGGTCTACTGGTTGCAGCAAGAACATAAACACCTTCTAAACCTTCAGCACCATCCATTTGTGTTAATAATTGATTAACAATTCTGTCTGTTACACCTGTTGAATCGTGTCCTCTCTTTGGGGCTATTGAATCAAATTCATCAAAAAATAAAATACAAGGTTTAGCACTCTGTGCTCTTTCAAATAATTCTCTGATTGATTTTTCACTGGCACCGATATACTTATTTAAAATCTCAGGACCTTTAACAGAAATAAAATTTAAACCGCATTGTGATGAAATTGCAGAAGCTAGCATAGTTTTACCACAACCTGGAAAACCATAAAGAAGAATACCTGATCTTAATCTTAATGTACATTTCTCAAAAATAGGTGCATATTTGGTAGGCCACTCTAAAGTTTCTAATAAAATTCTTTTGACTTCAGTTAAACCACCAATATCTTCCCATTTTGTTGATGATTTTTGTAATTTAACACCTCTTAATGAAGTTGGAGTATAACCTTCAATCGCTGAGAGAAAATTGGAATAACCTAAAATATTATTTTCTTTACTAATCATATTATGAAATGCTCTATCCAACAAATTCTTTAAATCTAGTGGTAGATAACCTTCTAATTCACTTACAACATCGGTTAAGAAATTAGAAAGTGAATTGCCTGCATATTTCGAATACTTTTTTAAAATCATTTTATGCAAAATTTCAGAGAGTTGATGCTTGTTCGGTGGCTCAATGCCAATCTCTTCATCTACAAAATGCTTTTGAAATAGAACTTGATTAATAGAATCTTTTGATTTAGAGGTTATTAAAAGGACAACCTTTCTTTCTTTAATGTATTTTTCAAACTTTTGAATTAATATTTCACTTAATTGTGAACTTGAGCTACTGTCACCATGTTCAACCTCCTTTGGTAAAATTTTATCAAGATTTTCCAAGATTACAAGAGATGGTGCATGCCAGAAACATTCTCTTAAAATTTTATCAAATAAAGCAGTTAAATATTTATTTTTGTTATTTTCTTTGCCAGGTGCATTAATTTCATCATCACTATCTTCACTATCTCCACTATCTTCTTCGTTATTTTTTTCATCTTGAATGTTAGTTTGATCAAAATCTACTGTTTTTGTAAAGAACCCTTGTTTTTTAAACTCATGTTCGATAAATTTGCAAATGAGTGATTTACCACTACCAGATTTGCCATATAAGAAAGTAGGAATACAATTATTTAAGGAATCCTTAATCAATTCGAGCTTTTTATCTTGACCATAGATTTCAATTTCTTCTTCTTTTTCAATAACTTGCTGAATTCTACTTTTTGGAATTAACTGATCAGTACCAAATCTCAGACCAACTGAATCAAAAATATTTTGTACTTTATTTGATGGCCGCTCATCCAGCTCATCTGTATTTAGTAACATCCATGCAATAATTTGTGTAGATCTTATTTTGGAAATACTGTTTAGTGTAGGATTTTGAATTTCTAATAAACCACCTTCTGGAAGAATGTCTTTTATAATTGGTAACTTCATACCATTGGTTAATGGAGATTCAGTTCCATATATGCTAATTAAGTTTGATTGAAGAGCCGAAAGATTTTTCTTATTTAACTCCAATTGCCTGGTTCTTTTATCTGAAAACTTCCCTTTCTTCAATTCTAACTTGTTTTCGTTATTGAAGGTCAATGAATTATCATCTGTAGTGGTTAGTTGGTGTACAACCAATTTACAATTGGTAGCATCTAATTTAAGGCTCTTTCTATTGTAAGGTTCGACTGAAACAGCTTCGCCAACTGTATTTTCAAGACCCAATGAAGTTGCTAGCATTGGTGATAGTTGCAAGGAATATTCTTGGATTCCATTGGCCATATCATAATCATATGATAAATTATATGACAAGTCAGCAAGCAAATCATCAGCTTCCAACTCAACATAGTTGGCAACAATTGTTTTGCCAAACATATCTTCTGATAAACCCATTTTTTTCTCCTTGTCAGTTGTTCTTTTAGCACGATTTGGTGTTCCTGCACCTTCGACAACACGTATTTGAACAAATTTGACATTTTTAAATGATGGGTTTTTATTTCTACTGTAAACAGTCATAAATGAACCTTGTGGGTTAATGATACATCTTCTAATTATTGTATCTGATTTTAAACTGGTTTTTCTACTACAAACGCTGTTCCTCTTTTTAGTTGTCGGTACAGCAGATTCTTCAGATGGTAACGTATTTGTTGCACCATGAGGTTTTGGAATAATATGAAGCTCAGAATCATTACCAATAGTTGCAAAATCTGACTCAATATTGTTCTTCTTGATTTTCACAACTTTAAAAGTAATTGATGGAGAATTCGAAGATGATGTAGGATTTGCACGAACTAAAAGTAATTGATCTTTCCGAACACATCTAACTTGTGATAAAAAATTGGATTCAATTGCTTGGGCATAAATTTCTGTCAATTCCCAATCTGATGTAGATAAAGGTTCAATCTCTACTGTTGTTGCAAAATTCTTGACATTGTTCTTGATATCTTTGATTGTTTGTAAATCTATTTCAACATGAATAAGAGCATTTTCTCTAATATTTAAAATTTTCGAATATTGAACATCAATTTCAATATTATTATTTTCTTTTGTTGTATTACCACTCCATCCAACGGATACAATATGTTTATCTGTATTTGCGTCTGATATATGTAAAATTATCTGTTGAACCAATAAATTGGTTGAGTCTAAAACCGGATAAATAAATGAAGACGGTAACGACACAAAACAATTGTTCAAAGGTTTGTATGTTACTCTAGCATCTATACCCAATGACATGTTTTGAGCAATAACTTCTAAGATCCTTACTTTGTTGTTTTTCCAACAAATTAGTAAAACCGTTGATTCTATCCATCAATTCAGGGATCGAATCCCACAAACTCGATCAAGCCAAAAAACTATAAAATTTCCATGATAAGAACGTCGATCGACGCGTCAGCGGGTAAGTGAATACAAAAGCTTATCTTTGCTTGTATTTGGCAATTTGTCCGAGTGGTTAAGGAGGAAGACTCGAAATCTTTTGGGCTCTGCCCGCGCAGGTTCGAATCCTGCAGTTGTCGGATTATAAAATATATTTTTTTGTTCTGCAAAAAATATTTTAATAAAGTTTGATTTTTTTTTCTTTTTGTACCTATTTGTAGATATCAAAATCTACGATAAGCCCCCTCTTATGCATGGTTTTCTGTGCTCTCGTAAAGAAAGTGTTTATAAGTGTAGCCAATATTGAATGATATGAATCAATATTATGTTATAAGTGTTTCTGTCACTACTTGGTGTTTGTTTGTTGCATTTTTCCAATATATTGACCCCTTTTTAACAATTTCAAAATGCTCTTTTCCTACTGTTCCTTCCTCGGCTAATCAATTGGATATAGAGATGACAAAGATATTATTGATTGCAGATCCACAATTGATTGATAATCACACATATCCACATTACCCGAAACCATTATTATCACTTGCTAAAATAACGGTGGACAATTACATTTTTAAAAACTATATTACATTGATTGATCACTTGAAACCGGATACTGTTATATTTCTTGGTGATTTGTTAGATAATGGCAGAGAATCTAAAGATGATTATTATGAAAAGGAATACCAAAGGTTTCAAAGGCTGTTTGTAGAACCTGTTAAAAGTGAAAATATTGAATTGTTAATGAACATTCCAGGAAATCATGATATCGGGTGGGAAAATGGTGTCACAGAACATTCATTGGAAAGATTTAAAACACATTTTGGTGAATCAAATGAAATAATCAATAAGGCAAACCATGAGCTAATTCTTTTTGACAATTTATCTTTGACGGCTGAAGATCCAATAATTTCAGCTTCGTCAAACAGATTTTTAAAAAGTCTGGAAAACACATCTTCAGATAAAACTAGAATATTGTTGAATCACGTTCCATTATGGCGGGATCCTAATGTACAAAAGTGTGGCTCAAACAGAGAAAGTAGCAAGCCTTTTCCAATTTCTAAAGGATATCAATATCAAACTACAATTAGTCCAAAAACTTCAATGAGAATCTTAAAAAGTATTAACCCGAATCTCATATTTAGTGGAGATGACCATGATTACTGTGAAGTTATTCATTATCACGCAGGTCTGGATGACAAAAAACAAAAATTAGCAGAAATCAACGTAAAAAGTATATCTATGGCAATGGGTATTTACAGGCCAGCTGTTCAACTGTTAAGCTTATACGATAAGCCCTTCAAAAATGAAAATGATATTATGATTAATAATGATATATTTAAAAGTAAAGATGAAATGATTGATTATAAGTATGACATTTGCTATATATCAAAGCCATATATTGACGTTATATTTTACGTGGCATTAGCAGTGGTTAATTTTTTTTGGTTGCTGATGAATAGTTGTAAAAAACCAAAAAGATATGTCAGTTTAAACACTAACTATAAACATTTCAATTGGCTTGGTAATTTAATTCATAGAATTTCATGGCATAAATTTTTAAAGTTTACAATAATAGATTCGGTTTTAGTGCTTTTAATTTTTTGGTTGCTAACTTTTAAATAGACCTTCAAAAATTAAATTTTTAACTCTAGTATATATTTTTTTTCTTTAACCCTTTTTTAAAAACTTTCAAAATCTTTTGCTGATTAAAAACGTTTGTGTTTTTAAAACACTTCAATTTATTGCAAAATTAATAACATAATATCATTTCTTTTAATTCAAACCTTATGTGCATAAAGATACAAAGTTCCATACAGTTTGCAAATATTAGAATGAGTTAGTTGTAAAATAACATTATTATTCAAGCTACTGGCCTAGTGTTATGTAGCTAAGAAAAATTACTTTAAGTTCTTTCTTTCGTGTAAGATATTGAATTTAGTAGATACCCAATTATCTGTTGTTAGTTGAAAGTCACGTGAACTGGTATGAGTCTTCTTATTGAGTGTATTTAATAATTAACATTAACAGAAAAGAAATAAAAAATTTCAAAAACTCAAAATATCTTTTTATGACAAACTTTTAAATTTATTTATTTTAAATGACAAAACAAACTCTTAAGACCTAGTAAACATAACAGCTCGTATGGCCAAGTTGGTAAGGCGCTACACTAGTAATGTAGCGATCCTCGGTTCGAATCCGAGTGTGAGCAGTTTAATTTAATTTTTAATTTTTTTGATTTTTTAACTGTTGTCAAAACAGCTTATTTAGTGTACGTTACACTAAAAACTATGGAATTAATTATACCAGATATAAAACTATTTTATTCATTAGATATTTTAGAATAGAAACTTTGAATTTTACTTGAAACATAAGGATTTGCATCAGTATATTCTTTTAAATCTTTAAGTGCAAGCTTAACATTATCTACAGCTTCTCTACTATTCTGAAAAGAAAAGGACAAACGACAAGACGAAAACTTGACATTGTATTTTTCACCAAATTTGGAAATCATTAACGGATCAATTTTATTCTTTGAAGGGTCTAGGAAAACAAAGTTAGTTTGACAAGGAACTTCTAAAAGATATCCTAATGATTCAGCATAATCTGCAACTTCTTTAGCAAAGATATGGGCAGACTTCATCTTTGGAAAGTTTTCATCGACTGCGATAGATGCCATTTTACAGAGAATACCGCTTTGTCTAATACCACCACCATTTTGTTTCTTAAAATGATTAGATTTTTGAATAAAAGGTTTGGAACCGACCAAAACTGATCCAACAGGAGCACCAATTCCTTTGGACAAACAAACAGAAATCGAATCAAAGTATTTACCATACTCTTTAAACGGAACACCCGTAGCAAGATGTGCATCCCAAATTCTAGCACCATCTAAATGAAGTAAAAGATTATTCTCATGGCACCATTTACTGATTCTTTTAATCTCTTCAATTGGATAAATCAAACCATGAAGAGTGTTTTCCAAAGAAACAACCTTAGTTGGTGCGCCATGAATATCACCATCATCAGGAACAAAGCGCTCAATGATATCCTCCAATGTTAAATAGGTACCATTGCTTGGAATGATTGCAGTTACCATCGCCTGTGATAAAGTTGCTAGGCCACCAGCTTCATGAACAAAAACGTGTCCTCTGTAATCACAAATGATTGAATGTGGAGGTTGTTTCAAATGTGCTCTTAATGCAATCTGATTGGATAATGTACCAGAAACACAGAAAAGACCTGCTTCATAACCCATCATATGTGCAATTTTTTTTTCAAGTGCAATGGTATCACTATCTTCAATGTAAACCGAATCACCAACAGACGCCGATGTACCGCCCCTAATCATTGATTCGGTTGGTGTAGTGAATGTATCACTACGAAATTCATTATGGTTTTCTGGCAACATTGGATGTTTAATACTATTTTCAACCAGTTATTTGATATATATAATAGTCAATTGAAAAGAAGAAACAGAAAATTTAAATGTAGCTGTTCAGATTGTCAAATAATGCGAATGGTTGAGGTTGAAATACGAAAATATCGTGATTATTATGCCCACCTTAAATTTTTTCACAAGATACTCATCCAAGCTAATTTTATAACAGGAAAATAGCCTACTGATAATATTCAATCAATTCTGTACCTCTAAATGAAGATTGGGTCATATTCCGAAAAAGTGCTGTTGCTTATCGGAGTTTTCTATTTCGATGGGGTTCCCGAATAGGTAATTTCTTTTTTTTTAAAGCTGCCTTTGTAATTATTTGATTGATTTATTGTGTTATGAAAATAACAAGAGATGCATCACTACCATATATCAATGTAAAGTTGCAAAATATTTGGGTGCTTGCGTTTAAGAAGAAACTGTTTTAAAACCTTGACTTTAGAGATAGTCTGGCAAAAGTGAATAGCCTTCATAATATCTAAACAATCCTAGATGATAAAACTCGACTCTATACTATTGGTGGAATGTACTACAGTCTGGTATTTTTAATCATGAATCTTTTTACTAAAAAAGTCTATTAGAATAATGGGATACCTAATGTTTAACCAAAACACATGATCTAATAATTTATTTTGTTGTTTTAATGCATGGTGAGTATGATGGGATAAAAAAAACTCTATCACCCAAAAATTGAGGTTTTTAGAGAGTATTTAGGCCAACAAAAGAATAAAAGTAGTTTTAATTTGGAACAAAAACAATTAATATTTATTCACTTTACAACTGAAAAATAGAATAGTAGTAAAATATAAAAAATAATAAATATTCGACAACTGCAGGATTCGAACCTGCGCGGGCAAAGCCCAAAAGATTTCTAATCTTTCTCCTTAACCACTCGGACAAATTGCCTTATTCTGACAAATAAAAATCAAATGTGTTTATGATGCTATGTGTCAATAGAGAACCAATGATTTATTCAAAATTTCAAGTATATTTTTGATACTATTAATTTTTCAACTTGAGTATATAGAGTTATTATTTAAAAAAACAGTCAAGGTTAAAAGCAATTACAAGACAAATTATAGATGATAAGATTATTAACAGGTTTTACTAAAACACAAAAGCTCGTATGGCCAAGTTGGTAAGGCGCTACACTAGTAATGTAGCGATCCTCGGTTCGAATCCGAGTGTGAGCATTTGAGTCTTTATTTTTTTGAATCGTGTTGATAAGTTGAAATGCAAATTTAATTCAAAGTTCAATTGGAAAATATCCAGTAATGGATAGCTATTTCACCAACCACTTGCCAGTTCAAGTCGAGATGATTATTATCTATTATTTTTTTTTAAAAATACAACGAATTTTAATATTTATTTAGTATCTATAATAAAGTTAGAAATTAGAAAAATTATACACTTGTGGAAAAGCTAACACATTTAATCAACTTCTTCAACAGTTGGACCAGCTGGTTCTTCAGCTGCTGGACCTGCACCTGGGAAACCACCTGGAGCTGCACCAGCTGCACCTTGTGGAGCACCACCTGCTTGGTAGAATTTAGTCATGATTGGGTTGACGATTTGTTCAAGTTCCTTTTGTCTGTCATCAAATTCTTCCTTGGTTGCAGTTTGGTTTTCATCTAACCAAGAGATAGTTTCATCACATGCCTTGGTAATTTCTTCCTTTTCTTCAGCAGAGACCTTTTCTTCGAATGCCTTTTCACCGGAAGTGTTCTTGACAGAATAAGCATAAGATTCTAATTGATTCTTAGAAGCGATTCTTGCAGCTTCCTTTTCATCTTCTTCCTTGAATTTTTCTGCTTCAGAAACCATTCTTTCAATATCTTCTTGAGATAATCTACCCTTATCGTTAGTAATAGTAATCTTTTGAGTCTTACCAGTACCCTTTTCTAATGCGGAAACATTTAAGATACCATTAGCATCGATATCGAAAGTAACTTCAATTTGTGGGACACCTCTTGGAGCTGGTGGGATACCAGATAATTCGAACTTACCTAATAAGTTGTTATCCTTAGTTCTTGCTCTTTCACCTTCGAAAACTTGAATCAAAACACCTGGTTGGTTATCTGCGTAAGTTGAGAAAGTTTCAGACTTCTTAGATGGGATAGTAGAGTTTCTTGGGATTAACTTAGTCATGACACCACCTGCAGTTTCAATACCTAAAGATAATGGGGTAACATCTAATAATAATAAATCTTGAGTTTTAGAAGATTGGTCACCAGTTAAAATAGCAGCTTGAACAGCTGCACCATAAGCAACAGCTTCATCTGGGTTAATTGACTTATTTGGTTCTTTACCGTTGAAATAATCAGAGACTAATTTTTGAACCTTTGGAATTCTAGTAGAACCACCAACAAGGACAATTTCATCAACTGAAGATTTGTCTAATTTAGCATCCTTAAGAACCTTTTCAACAGGGTCTAAAGTAGATCTGAATAAATCTTGACATAATTCTTCAAATCTTGCTCTAGTAATTGAGGTGTAGTAATCAATACCTTCGAATAAGGAATCAATTTCAATTGAAGTTTGAGCGGAAGAAGATAAAGTTCTCTTTGCTCTTTCACAAGCAGTTCTTAATCTTCTCATTGCTCTTGGGTTACCAGTTAAGTCCTTCTTGTTCTTTCTCTTGAAGTCAGTTGCAAAATGGTTAACTAATCTGTTATCGAAATCTTCACCACCTAAATGGGTATCACCAGCAGTTGCCTTAACTTCAAAGATACCTTCTTCAATAGATAAAAGAGAGACATCGAAAGTACCACCACCTAAATCGAAAATTAAAACATTCTTTTCACCTTCTTCATCTTTCTTATCTAAACCATAAGCAATTGCAGCTGCAGTTGGTTCGTTAATAATTCTTAAGACGTTTAAACCTGCAATAGCACCTGCATCTTTGGTTGCTTGTCTTTGAGAATCATTGAAATATGCTGGAACGGTAACAACTGCGTCGTTAACCTTAGTACCTAAGTAAGCTTCTGCAATTTCCTTCATCTTAGTTAAAATCATAGAGGAGATTTCTTCTGGAGTAAAAACTTTAGTTTCACCCTTATATTCAACTTGAATCTTTGGTCTGGTGTTGTCATCAATGATCTTGAATGGGAAATGCTTCATATCAGTTTGGACTTCAGAGTCGGAGAATTTTCTACCGATTAATCTCTTAGCATCGAAGACGGTGTTGTGTGGGTTCATTGCAGCTTGATTCTTTGCAGCATCACCAATTAATCTTTCAGAATCGGTGAAAGCAACGTAAGAAGGAGTAGTTCTGTTACCTTGATCGTTTGCAATGATATCGACTCTATCATTGGAGAAGTGTGCAACACAGGAGTAAGTAGTACCTAAATCAATACCAACAGCTTTAGACATATTTGTTTTTAATTTGTTAGTTAATTAAGAAAGAGCAAAAAAAAACAGCAAGAAACACAAAGAATCCAATTCCTGAAAAATCGTCGACATCAAGAGGGGGGGGCAAAATATACTGTATTTAAATCAAGCTCGAATTTCAGCATTTGAACATTTGTCCAAAAAAAACTCAAAACCCACTTGATAAAAAGTCAACGACCACCTTGTAGAACATTCCAGAAGCACTTTATCAACTTATTTCCTAAACGGGTTTCTTGCTGCACACCCCTTTTTTGGTGCATTACAATTTTACACGAGCACAGTTTTTCCGTCTTCGGCTTTACATTGTAGAATATTCTAGAAAAATATCAAGAGCCTAAAAATTCAGGGAAATTAAACAAATTCAAGCAAAAAAACGCCCGCGCCGATCGGCGCGGGGCTCGGCGCACACGTGACCACAGACCCTCTGCAAAATGTGGCTGGTGCAAAAGTTTCCGGGCGCCAACCATTTTTTTGCTTATCCAGATTTTGCCTTCATAAGAGCAGTTGAATAAAGAAGACGTGTTGCCGAAAGAGATCAGACATTGCAGCAATCACAAAGGTGGAAAGCAAACGAGAAATTAAATCTAAGATATCGTTGACGAATCTTTTGAACAAAATAAGTTTCCAACCAAATAAAAATATATTTTAAATCTCTAATATTTTGAATCTCTGATATTTTGAATCTCTGATATTTTGAATCTCTGATATTTTGAACTTATACAAGAAAACACCAGAATGTCTACACCTGCACGCCGTCGTTTGATGCGTGATTTTAAACGGATCCAACAAGACACTTCTTCTGCTTCGGGTGGAATATCTGCGTCTCCGTTAGCTGATAATGTGATGATTTGGAATGCCATCATCATTGGGCCGGAAGACACGCCTTTTGAAGATGGTACATTTAGACTCTGCTTGACCTTTGATGAACAGTATCCGAACAAACCGCCATCAGTCAAATTTACCAGTGAAATATTCCACCCAAACGTCTATGCCAGCGGTGATCTATGTTTGGATATTTTACAGAACAGGTGGTCTCCAACCTACGATGTTGCGTCGATATTAACAAGTATCCAAAGTTTACTCAACGATCCAAATATCAATTCTCCGGCAAACTCGGAAGCAGCTACGCTATATAAAGACCATAGAAGCCAATATATTAAGAGAGTTAAACAAACTGTTGAAAAAAGTTGGACCGAGGATTTAAATGACATTGAAGACGAAGACGATGAAGACGATGAAGACGATGAAGACGATGATGATGAAGACGATGAAGATGATGAAGAATAAGTTGATTGATCCAGTTTGTGATATTAACTGTTGCATTCTATTCATTCTTTTCATTCTTTTCATTATTTTCATTCTTTTCATTTTCATTTTCATTCCCTTTATTCTTTGATTTTGTCCCATTTTTAGCTTTCTTGTATGCATGAAAACACAATACAAGACAATGCAAGACAAAATGCTTTGACGAATTTTACTAACTACTACATCCTTTCCTTTCAATTTTTATGTTTTTCCTTTTGCAAAAATCTATAGATTTATTTCGAATGTCATATTTACAGTTTATTTTACATCTTGTATAGTTCTGTTACATAAGCCACAGATAATACCATTTCTTTGAAGATCCATCGTGCTTCGAAACCTGCTCAGCATCCTTAGCCGCCTGTAGCAGTTTTTGCTCTTCTTCTTCTCTTTCCCTCTCTTCTCTTTCTTCTCTCTCCACCACATCCCATGGATATTCTGGAACGTGTCCCGTAACATTGACTCTCCGATCTTGTTTGAAACACAAAACTGTCAAAAACACCAACAGAACAAGAATGATCCTGTTCACAGGATTCATTCTTCTATCCTGTCTATATTGTTGTAATCGTTTCAACCCGAAACTCCGTGGATCCAGCACCGGAAGCTTAGAAACTCGAGTTGCCTTGGTTGGTTTAAATGTTTTCAGAATCGAAGGCAGTTTAAACGGTAAATCTGGAGGCACCTCCGGTCTCTTATTCAACTGGGATATATCCATAGAGCTATTGGACATCTGCAGTGCCGACTTGGATTTCTCTGAAGACTCACCCTGCGTTTCTAGTGCAATGTCATGGATCAATTCATCCAATGGTGTTGTTTCTTTCTTAGCCTTAGAATCTTCCAATCCTGTACTCTTGGACGCTTCCTGAGGTTTGGAAATGTCTTCACCTTCAACTCCATAAGGCGTATAATAATCGTGCAATTCAACAAACCCATCCCTTGGTCCATGGCTTCCATAAGCCCACCATAGAGAGAATCTTTTGATGTCTTTATCCAATGACTTCCAATTTTTCTTTAATTTTTCATTCATTTCATCAACAACATGCTGTTGTTTGAAAAATGGTAATTTTTCAAACGCCCTAGGGTTTGCAAAATACACCTTACAATCGAAATCTGTCAAATCAAAATCTTCATCACTGCCTGCATTAGGATTAAAGATGGAAAAAATGTCTTTCACTGATGCCATTGCCAGTTTGTTCCGTTCACTTCGAACATCTTGTTCTTGTTTCAATCTTGAGTTGAGAATTTTCGCATTTGGCTTGGCGTATTTAACGCCCTTGGAAACAGTACCTACAACCTTCGACATCCTAGCAACCCTGGCGTCTGTCTAACAGCTTCAATCAAATGATCTCCTATTCTACATGTCTTTCTTTATATATTGCAAATATTTCACCTGTTTTTGACCAGCGAAACTTTTGCTGCAAATGCAAAATCAGCATTTGATATTGAGCCAGGTTTGTTGAGCATTGCATTTCGTATTGGCGTCTAGTGTTGGCATCTAGTGTTGAGAACTAGTATTGGAATTGTAGAAGAAAGAATCAGTACCGGTTTTAATTGATATCAAGATTTGTTTTGAATTTGAAACTAGAAAATCCCGTTTGCAAGCCACATACAAGATTGTCCGTTGAATAGAAATGTCAGAACAAACAGCAGTAGCAGCAGTAGCAGCAGCAGAACGAACCGAAAAGGATCAATCAGTGTCCACAACAGATATAACAACCAGTTTCCTCAGTTCTATAACCAACAAACAGGTGAATATCAAATTGTTCAACGATTTCATCTACACGGGCGTTCTCTCATCGATCGATGGATACATGAACGTGGTATTACAAAATGCCCAAGAAATCGTGGATGGCAGAACTGTAACTACATATGAAGAAGTTTTCATACGTGGAAACAGTGTTTTGTACATTGGACAAGCATGAAATTTGACACCATCAAAAATAAGAGCATCATATAGTTTTATATAATGGACTATTGTATAGTATGAGTATAAGTATGGATATGAGTGTGAGTATGAATATGTGTATAGATATGAATGTGATGTAGATATGAATATTATATTATATAATATAATATAATATAATATAATATAATATCATTTTACAAATTCAAATACAAATGTAAGTATAACCTCCATTCCAGCTTGAATTTAAAACTTGGGCTCTAATTGAATAAAACGGGAAATTTAATCTCGTATATAATTCTGTTCATCATGGAATTATAGCCATTAATACATGAATTATAGAAGACTTTTTTATTTTAGTATTTCAGTTGTAATCAAAAAAAGTATTTGCAGTACATACAATAATAATAATAATCAAGGGTAAGTATCTTGATACATGAATATAATAAAATATACAAATATAAAAATATACAAATATACAAATATATATTCATTTAAAATACATCGGTCTATATTCATTCAAAATACATAAATACATTTCCACCTAGTAATATCATTTGTCGCCTAGGTTGAATGATTCAAATCTTTATATTTGATGACATGTTTTGCTCTTGCCCAAATTTCTTTTGCTTGAGATGGAGCTCTTGGATCCATTACTATACCATCAACGGTGGTGATTATCTCGTTGACAGCTGACTTCATCAACAGATTTTCCTTTTGGATTGCATTGATAAAAGAAAACCAAACTGCAACCGCAATCAAGTTCAATATGGTGTTTCCATCACCATAACCAATTAAATTCAATGGCAAGTTAACCAACGCCCAGATTGTGACCTGGGCAAATGAAAGCAATTGGGACCAAACCGCAATCTTAAACGCAGGTGCATTAAATCTGGTATTGATATATTCTAAAATTAAACAGGTTTTGGACTTTAAATCTTCGTTGATGTTTAAACGTTGGATCACAAAGGTACGAGTATAGTTCAATGCATGAAAAAACGCAAATATGAAAAATGGGACAAGCGTCAACGTGCTTCTTGGTAGTATCAACAGGTATGACAGTGCCAATAGAATATACGGAGTTGTTGGATGCGATTGCGCAGGCTTGACCAATGGAATTAGGCTGTTAATAAAATCAACTAGCTGTTGTTTAGAGTCAATTGCATTGATCTTAGGTGTGGCAGGTTCTTGTTTCTTCTTATCTGCAGTCAGAGACTGGTATAATGAAATGATTAGAGAAACAACAATGAATTGGTACGCCAACGTATATGTAATTCTGTAATTGGAAGTTAACGTAACAAATGACAACAAAAGTGTTCCCAATTGTGTTGTAAACCAAACATTAGGTAATGACAAATATTGTTTGAGTGTTTGTGCTGACATGTTTGATTGGCAATTGTCGATATACCACACTTACTATCAGCTTAAAAAAATGGAATAAAAATCCTTTCAACGATCCTTTAAACAGTAGTTTAACAATAGTTTAACAATAGTTTAACAATAGTTTAACAATAGTTTAACAATAGTTTAACAATAGGTTAAAAGTCAAAATCTCTTACAACCCTTTACAACCTTTTTGCAGTTATAATTCCCACAAAAAACAACCAAAACAATCAAATCATGTCCATCGAAAATGAGCATAGACGGTTTTCGATTGAAAATCAATGTTTAAAATTTTTTTGATTTTTTAATAAAGTAAAAAAAAATATTTCAAATTGAAAATATTTATTTTCATTTGATTTTGTTGTTTTGTACAATACATTTTGGGATCGAAAGCAGTCTGAAACATCCGTTAGTGATATAGAGGAAATTTCAGGGTTATAAGTAAAGAAAAAGAATAAAATGAGACAAAAAAGAGCCAAGCAATACCGTAAACAGATGCAGGTTATGAAAACAACCTTCAAATTTAAGACGCCAGTTCAATGTGTGATTGATGATAGCACAGTTTTAGAAGCTACCAATACCAGTTATGATCTCATTAAAGGTATGAACAGTGTTGTTCAAACAGAAACTAAATTTTTCATCACCCAATGTTGTATCCAACATTTGTATGATTCGAAGAATCAGCTTGCTATTGATTTAGCCAAAAGAATGGAAAAGAGAAGATGCGGCCACAAAGACACACTTTCATCTTTTGAATGTATTAAAAGTATCACCAATGTTGAAGGTGAAAACAAGTACAGATATCTGGTTGCTACTCAAGATGAGAGTTTAAGAACCAGTTTGAGAAATGTTGCTGGTGTGCCATTAGTTTTCTTAAACCGTAGTGTTTTAGTCATGGAACCATTGAGCAAAGTCACCAAGAGAGTGGTTGAGGCTGTTGAGAGGATGAAACTTACCCAGGGTTTAAACAGCATAGATGCAGGAAAAAGGAAACTGGAAAATGAAGGAGAAGAAGAAGAAGAAGAGTCAAACGGAAAACCACAATCAAAGAAAAAGAAGGTAAAAGGTGTCAATCCTCTAGCAATGAAAAAGAAACAGAACAAACCACAACAACAAAAGTCTGAAACTGCAGCTGGTGCAAACGAAGGAGAAGAAGAAGGTAAGAAGAAACGTAGAAGACAAAGACACAAGAAAGCCGAAGAACAATCAGAACAGGCCGAACAATCAGAACAATTAGAAAAGCCACAACAGCTAGAGCAAGCAGAGTTATCAGAAAAGACTCAACAATCCGAACCAGTACTATAAACCTAAAACTCTTTTAACCTCTGATAACAAATATATATTAAATTCTGCTTTTTGTTTCTTTTTTTTTTCTTTTTTTTAGAGATTCAAACCATCCCCCCTTTTACATATAGGTGGATCTGTATAATTGAGATGTAAAGCCCAGTATAGACGCCATATGGCCACTGAATACAACCCTTTCCACAATTATTCAAGGATCGAAATCCCTGTTTTAAAACAAAATGCGACATGAATTTTGGTTTTGAAGTTGAAGATGAGCAAGAATTGTTTGTTGTTTGGAGGTTTCTATTGCAAGATAGCAAGACATCAGGTAGAAGCGATCAAGTAGAAGATGGACTTTGATTTACAGGTGAATTTGAGGCAGCTGTTTTTAGAAAGTAATCGTGTTTTGCTGGATAGACACCTGTACAATTCCGCAAGGTGGTCAAGTGAAGCATTGAATGGAATGGTACAATTGAAACCAGAGCAACAATATGCAGAGTATCAATTGATCAAACGATCATCTCATAAGAATTTTAACCCATTGGCTTCACCGTTGCCTTCGTCCTCCGTATTTGAAGCTAATACAACGACGCCTTCGACGTCGGGACCAGGACATACGGTGGGTATGGGCATCAGCGTGACGTCCAATTCGATCGTGGGCACAAATAACAGTATGAATGGTAAAGGCCTTTTAGCCTCTAACACAGGCAATACTAGTATAAGTGGGAATATGGATATTTCAATCCATTCGGATTCTAACATAATGTCAGTTTCAGATAATGAAGAGTTTCAACAGTTCATCGAAAGGGATAAAATCAGTCTTGCAAACTCATATTTTAGCTGTAAAGAATTCAACAGATGCCACCATGTATTGAAAGAATGCCAAAGTGCAAAGGCGGTTTTCATACGATTATATGCATTGTACTTGAGTGGAGAAAAGAAAAAGAGTCTGGAAAACGGTACAGTGCTAGGTCAAAACGACAGTAACGTTCCAAATCCGTATTTGTCTACAATAGTAAAAGAGTTGGAGGATTATAAGAAGTTAAAAAAGCTAACCATTCTAAACGACCCGTTTTTACTATATTTACAGGGTATAATCTATCTCAAATCCAAAAAATTGACCCAAGCTCAAGAATGCTTTTATCAATCAGTGTCACTATATCCTATTAATTGGAGTTGTTGGAAAGAATTGATTTCAAGCTTGTCAACTTTCAGTGCTGCAACTAAAATGATCTATAGACTACAAAAAAATTCGACTTTTACAGACAAGAAGGAATATCATATTCTGTTTTCATTTTTTAAAATCAACGTTTATCAAGAATTTTTCCAAATTTCCGATGAACTGACAAGTTGTCTGGCGGAATTGACTGAAATTTTCCCTCATTTCAGCTTTTTGAAAACCCAAAAAGCTCTAATATCGTATAATGATCTAGATTATAACACAGCCGAAGAAATCTTTGATGATATACTTAAATCGGATCCAATGAGATTGGATGAAATGGATATCTATTCGAATATTTTATACGTGATGGAAAACAAATCAAAATTATCGTATCTTGCACATTATGCATCTGAAGTTGATCCTTTGAGACCTGAAACATGTTGTATAATTGCCAATTATCATTCCATTAAATTCGACCATAAAAAGGCCATTATGTATTATAAAAGGGCCTTATCTTTAAGTCAGGATTGTCTAAGTGCATGGACTCTTATGGGCCATGAATTTGTGGAATTGAAAAACTCAAATGCTGCAATCGAAAGTTATAGAAGAGCAGTTGATACAAATAACAAAGATTTTAGGGCATGGTATGGTTTAGGCCAAGCATATGAAGTTTTAGACATGCATCTATATTCATTATATTATTACCAAAGGGCGTGTGCTTTAAAACCAATGGATAAGAGAATGTGGCAAGCAATAGGCAATTGTTGTGAAAAACTAAACGAATTTGAAGATTCCATTAAAGCTTACAAGAAAGCATCGTCAGTTTCGGATCTTGATCCAACAATTCTCCATAAACTTGGAAATTTATACGATCATATTGATGATGATAAGAATGCCAAGGAACATATGAAAATGTGTTTGGAAGTTGAGACTCTTACTGGAGACATTACCGACGAAACTACAAAGGCCAGATTATGGTTGGCCAAGCATGAAAAACATAATAAGAATTGGCAAGCGTCTTATAACTATGCCATCGAACTTACTCATGGTACTTCTCAGGAAATCGAAGAGGCCCGTTCTATTGCAAGAGAGGCCAGGATGAAGTTGAATCTCAATTCCAGTACCAAAAAGGAGCTTTTATAACTTTTAATACTCTAGTCTTTTTATAGAAATACATAGCATAGCTCAAACTGTGCAAAACTGTGCAGAACTTGCCCAAAACCTGTATAAAACTTGTACAACATGAAAATCCAAAAATCTAAAAAATGAAAATGAGATGAAAAAAATGCCAAAAATTTCTGATTGTTTTAAAGCTCAGCTGTTTTTTATAGTATATTCACATTTTTCTTTCTGCAACAGTCCTCTTGGCAACAACAAGGGTACGTGGCATTCACCTAGAGTTTGAGGCAAAACTTTGAATTGAGCCAATTATTATAACATGCCTCCAAAAAACTCCAGGCCTGCTAAGAGGCCCGCAATGCCGCCTCCACCGCCACCATCTGGGGCAGATAAAATATCATCATCTACAGAACCAGCTAGAAAGAAGGTGAAATTACCACCTCCGCCACCTCCGCCATCAACCAAACCATCAAGTACAGTGCCATCTATTGGAAAATCGTTGCCACCGCCTCCAGCAATATCTAAAAAGCTTGACTCTTCATCAAGTTTACAAACGCCGCCGCCGCCGCCACCACCACCAGCAACAGCAACAGCAACAGCATCGAAATTATTGAGTAAACCACCGATTTCAGATCGTCTGAACCATCCGCAGTTGTCAAAACCAATTTCGACCCCAATTTCAATATCTAGCGGAATAGATCCGGATGTTCTCAAGGCAAGGGCAGACAGATGGTTGAAATTACAGAAGGAAAGGTTTACAGAAAAGAAAATTCAGAAAGGTAGCTATGTTCATGATGTAAAATATGAGATGCCACCTGAACACATAAGGAAGATTATGAATACCCAAGGAGATTTGTCTTCAAAATCTTTTAATAATGAAAAACGTGCAATGTTAGGTGCATTGAAATACATGCCTCATGCATTGCTTAAATTACTTGAAAATATGCCACAGCCTTGGGAAACTGAAAAGGAAGTTAGAGTTTTATATCATACAGGTGGGGCTATTTCATTTGTTAATGAAATACCAAGGGTCATTGAACCAATCTATAAAGCACAATGGTCAACTGCTTGGATCCAAATGAGAAGAGAAAAACGTGATCGTAAAAATTTCAGAAGAATGAAATTCCCTCCATTTGATGATGAAGTACCGTTTGTCGATTATTCCAATCAAATTCCTTCAATAGATTCATTAGAAGGAATAAAACTAGATTTTGATCCCGTAGAAGATGAATCTGTAGCTGAATGGTTATATGATGATAAACCACTTTCTGATGAACCTGAATTTGTCAATGGTGAATCTTATAAAAAATGGAATTTAAATGTTGATATTTTATCAAATTTACACAGACTATCAACTCCACTGATAAATGATGAACAAATAGATCCAAATTATTTTTATTTGTTTGATAGAGAATCTCTATTTACAGCTAAAGCTTTGAATATTGCTCTTCCAGGCGGTCCTAAATTTGAACCCTTATATAAAGATACAAATCAGGAAGATGAAGATTTTAATGAGTTTAACTCTTTAGATAGGATTATTTTTCGGAATCCAATAAGGTCAGAATATAAAGTTGCATTTCCTTATTTATACAATTCTTTAGTTAGATCTGTTGAAATACCAGTTTATCATTCACCACCAATTTTATTTGATAAATCAAGTGATCCAGATGCACCTTTACTTCATTTCAACTCTGATTATAACCACATTAAACCAAAAGTTGGAACGACAAATAGTTATGAATTAATAGATTTTGACAATGAGACAGGTGAGCTTATTAATGAATTTGGTGAAATTGATGAAATTTCATTTGATCTACCAGAGACATTCCAACCATTTTTTGACTCTCAAGATTTAGAACCTTCAAAAGATACAAAGCAATCATTTGAACTATATTGGTCATCATATCCATTTAATAAACGAACAGGTCATACAAAAAGATCACAAGATATTTCTCTTGTTAAGGGATGGTATTTACAGCATCCACCATCAGACGAACGTGTTAAAATTAAGATTTCACATCAAAAACTTTTGAAAAATCATGTTTTGAACGAATTGAAGAAGGAGAAATCGACATCTAACGAAACAACCCCTAAATTACTTAAAGCCCTAAAAAATACAAAATTTTTTCAAGAGACAACTTTAGATTGGGTCGAAGCAGGGATTCAAGTTTGCAAGCAAGGACATAATATGCTTAATTTATTGATTCATAAAAGAGGTTTAACATATTTGCATTTAGATTACAACTTTAATTTAAAACCAACTAAAACTCTATCAACGAAAGAGCGTAAGAAATCTAGATTTGGTAATGCATTCCATTTGATTAGAGAAATTTTAAGAATGATAAAAATGATTGTTGATGCACATATTCAATTTAGAATGGGTAATATTGATGCGTACCAATTAGCAGATGGTCTTTATTATGCAATGAATCATATGGGTCAATTAACCGGTATCTACAGATACAAATATAAAGTAATGCACCAAATTAGAGCAATCAAAGATTTGAAACATGTTGTATACAGCAGATTTAATAAAATCATTGGTAAAGGTCCAGGTTGTGGTTTTTGGCAACCTGCATGGAGAGTTTGGATTTTTTTTATGAGAGGTATAATTCCTATTTTAGAAAGATGGCTAGGAAATCTCCTTTCACGTCAATTTGAGGGTAGACAATCAAAAGAAATTACCAAAACTATTACGAAGCAAAGAGTTGATTCTTATTATGATTTGGAATTACGGGCTGCAGTTATGAAGGATATTCTTGATATGATTCCTGAAGGTATGAAACAAAATAAATCTAAAACAATTTTACAACATTTAAGTGAAGCATGGAGATGCTGGAAAGCAAATATTCCATGGAAAGTGCCTGGTTTACCTGAACCAATTATTAAAATTATTGAAAGGTATATCAAAGCAAAGGCTGATGGATGGATATCTGTTGCTCATTATAATAGAGAGAGAATTCAGAAAGGTTTTTACATCGAGAAGGCTGTTGCGAAAAAAAATTTAGGTAGATTAACCAGATTATGGATTAAGAATGAACAGGATAGGCAATTAGAATATCAAAAGGAAGGTTCTTTTGTCTCCCCCGACGAAGGTGTCGAAATTTACATGAATATGGTTAATTGGCTAGAAAGTAGAAATTTTGTCCCAATACCTTTCCCACCTATTAATTACAAACATGATAGTAAGATTTTAATTCTTGCATTAGAAAATTTAAAAGAAACATACCAAGGTAACAATCGATTGAATGCACAGCAAAGACAGGAATTATCTATCATTGAACAAGCATATGATAATCCTCATGAATTTTTATCAAACATTAAAAGAACAATTTTGACACAGAGAAATTTTAAAGAGGTTAAACTTGAAATGATGGATAATTATAGTGAAATTTCTCCAGTTTATGATGTTGAGCCATTGGAGAAGATTGTGGATGCATATCTTGATCAATATTTGTGGTATGAAGCTGAAAAGCGAGGATTATTTCCAAACTGGGTTAAACCCAACGATGCAGAAATTCCACCTTTACTTACATATAAATGGTGTCAAGGTGTCAATAATTTGGATGATGTTTGGAACGTTTCTGAAGGTCAAAATAATGTTATTTTACAAACTTCATTAGATAAATTAGGTGAAAAGATTGATTTTACTTTACTGAATCAACTATTGAGATTAGTAATTGATCCAAATATTGCTGATTATATTACTTCCAAGAACAATGTTAGTCTAAATTATAAAGATATGAGCCATATTAACCAATTCGGTTTGGTTAAAGGTTTACAATTTTCTTCTTTCATCTATCAATATTATGCGTTAACTACAGATTTGATGATTTTAGGAATTGATAGAGCAGCAGATTTAGCAGGCTCCCCATCTAATCCAAATGAATTTTTAGAGTTTGAAAGTTTAGAGCAACAGACATCTCATCCAATTAGATTATACATGAGATATATTGATAAAATTACTATTTTTTTTAGATTTGATAAAGAAGACTCAGATGAATTGATTGAAGACTATCTCTCTGAAAATCCAGACCCAAATTTTGAACAAATTGTTGGCTATAATAATAGACGTTGCTGGCCAAGAGATTCACGAATGAAACTGACGAGGCATGACGTTCATTTGGGTCGTGCATGTTTTTGGGAAATCTCAAGAAGATTACCAAGATCTATCATTGATTTGAAATGGGAAAATACACTTGCTTCTGTTTATTCTACAGATAATCCAAACTTTCTTTTTACTATGTGTGGTTTTGAAATCAGAATTTTACCTAATTGCAGAATGAAGGAAAGTAAACCATCGAAGGAAGGTGTTTGGGATTTGATTGATCAAAATACCAAGGAAATTACAGCTAAAGCATATTTACAAGTTACCCAAGAAGATGTAGAGAAATTCAACAATGTTATTAGACGTTTATTAATGAGTGCTGGTTCCAGTCCGTTCACAAAAACCGCATCTAAATGGAATGCTGCGGTTTTAGCTTTGTTCGTTTATTACAGAGAAGCTATTGTTGCAACTGAATCGTTGTTGGACATTTTGGTCAAAGCAGAAACAAAGGTACAAAATAAGGTTAAACTTGGACTAAACTCTAAAATGCCAACTCGTTTTCCTCCAGCTGTTTTTTACACCCCTAAAGAGCTTGGTGGTTTAGGAATGTTAAGTGCGTCTCATATTTTGATTCCGTCATCAGATTTGAGGTGGTCCAAACAGACAGACACCGGTATTACTCATTTCCGTGCAGGTATGACACATGACGATGAAAGATTGATTCCAACCATTTACAGATATATCACTACTTGGGAAAATGAATTTTTAGATTCTCAACGTGTTTGGTCCGAATTCTCGAGCAAGAGAACAGAAGCTGAACAATTGAAAAAGAGGTTAACATATGAAGATTTGGAAGATTGCTGGGACAGGGGTTTACCAAGAGTGAGCACATTGTTCCAGAAAGACAGACAAACTTTAGCGGTTGATAAAGGTTATCGTATTAGAAAAGAGTTCAAAAAGTATTCCCTGATTAAAAATAATTCATTTTGGTGGCATTCTGAAAAGCATGATGGTAGATTATGGAACTTAAATGCTTACCGTACCGATGTTATTCAAGCTTTGGGTGGTATTGAAACAATCCTAGAACATACATTATTTAAAGGTACAGGTTTTGAATCATGGGAAGGTCTTTTCTGGGAAAAAGCCTCTGGTTTTGAAGATACTCTGAAATTTAAGAAATTAACAAATGCGCAAAGATCAGGTTTATCACAAATTCCAAACAGAAGATTTACCTTATGGTGGTCACCAACGATTAATAGAGCAAATGTTTATGTTGGGTTTTTGGTTCAATTAGATTTAACTGGTATATTTTTACATGGTAAGATTCCTACTTTAAAGATTTCTTTAATTCAAATCTTCAGAGCTCATTTATGGCAAAAGATCCATGAAAGTTTAGTTGTTGATTTATGCCAAGTTTTTGATAGTCATTTAGATGAATTGCTACTTGATAATGTTGCTAAATTACCGATCCACCCACGTAAGTCTTATAAGATGAATGCATCAACGGCCGATATCTTAATGTCTGGTGTTACCCAGTGGAATTGTTCACAACCTTCCTTACTCTTTGATTCTGATGATAATACTATGGTTATTAAAAGTGATAAATTTTGGATTGATGTTCAATTGAGATACGGTGATTATGATTCTCATGATATTTCACGTTATGCACGAGCTAAGTACTTAGATTACACTTCTGATAGTTCGAGTGTTTACCCTTCATCAACTGGTTTATTAATTGCTGTAGATTTATCTTACAACATGTACGATGCATATGGTAATTGGTTCCCAGGACTGAAAGAACTTGTTCAAAAAGCGATGAAAACGATTATGAAAGCAAACCCAGCTGTATATGTTTTGAGAGAAAGAATTAGAAAAGGTTTGCAACTTTATCAAGCACAACCACAAGAAGCATTTTTGAGTTCTAGTAATTATGCTGAATTATTCAATAATGATAATAAATTGATTGTTGATGATAAGAATGTGTATAGAGTGGTTACTCATCAAACGCATGAAGGAAATTCCGCTGTTAAGGTTTTAAATGGTGCTTTGTTTATGATCAACCCAAGAACTGGTCAATTATTTTTAAAAGTTATGCATTCTTCTATTTTTAAAGGTGAGTCTCACAGAAGTAAAATTTCTAAATGGAAATCCGCTGAAGAAGTTGCAGCATTAGCTAGATCATTACCAAAGGATGAACAACCAAAACAAATTATTATCACAACCAAGGGTATTTTAGATCCGTTGGAAGTGTATATGCTTGATTTCCCAAATATTTCTTTAAGGCCAACAGAGTTACATTTACCATTTGATGCTGCTCTAAAAATAGACAAACTAAGTAACTTGGTTAACACAGCTAAGGAACCTCAAATGGTTTTATTTAATATTTACGATGATTGGATGGAATCTTGCTCATCTTTTACTGCATTTAATAGATTGATTGTTTTAATGAGGGCTTTACAAGTTAATACGGATAAGACGAAGCTTATTTTAAGACCTAATAGTAGTATCATTACAAAGGAACATCATTTATGGCCGACTTTTACAGTTGAGCAATGGAGAAATGTTGAATCTCAACTTGCAGATTTAATTTTAAGCGATTACTCTGAAAAATATGGTGTTAATATTGATACACTAACTGATAATGAAATTAGAGATATAATTTTGGGCCAAAATTTGAATGCTCCATCAGTCAAGAATCAAAAGATTGCCGAAATTGAAGGTAATAAGACCGTTAGTATTAAAAAAGAAGGTGAAAAAGATGAGGAAGATGAAAGTCAAATTATCTCCACAAAAGTTAAAACAGTTAATGTTCATGGTGAAGAAATTGTTACTGTTACGACTAGTAATATAGGTCAAGAGAAGTTTGAGAGTAAGTCAAGCTGGAGAAAGAGGGCCATTTTATTAAGTATGATGGAATTACAGAAAAGTAATGTTTTTGTTACGTCAGGAAATTTTGCTGATGAGGAAAGTTTTGCATTTGTTTTACCAAAAAATATCCTTTCAAGCTTTTTGTCGTGTTGTGATTCAAGAGTTCAAGTTGGTGGTTTCATATATGGTAATTCTCCAGCTGATAATGATCAAGTTAAAGAAATCAAGTGTATTGTTTTAGTTCCTCAACTTGGAGAGCATAATCAAGTCAACTTCCCTGATGCCCCACCACAAAGTAAATATCTAGAAGGACTAGAACCATTAGGTTGGATACACACTATACCATCTGGCAAAGAAATTGATCTTGATGGCTGTTATGAAATCATCAATCATACAAGAATGAAAAATGACTTTGATTGGAGTACAAAGTCAACAGTTATATCTGTTGCTATCAACAGCGGTAGTGTTACAATTACAAGCAACCGTGTCGTTGAGAATGGTTTGAAGTGGGGAGCCAAATATGCCAAATTTTTAGGACAAGCTGATAGATTGATTCATTATTCTGATGACTATAGAGTTAATACTCCATTAATTTTGACCGAAAAATTTAAAGGGTTTACTGTTGTTCCAGAAACGGACATTTGGAATTATGCATTTATTTCTAATTCCTGGGACAGGGAGCAAGATTATGAGCTAAAGGTTGACCAACCATTGGGTTTCTTCCATGAACTTCACCGCCCAATCCATTTTGATGCATTTAGAAGTTTAGAGAAAAACGTTTTTGACGACGATGAAGAAGGTGAAGAAGCAGGCATAGAGGCGGACCAACAAGACACTTTGATATAAATCCAACTATAATTACTTTTTATTAAAATTGTTGTATTAATTTAATATATAAAATAAACACAGTTTCTTATAATCTACATGAATATTTGGGTTGATATAAACTTTATAAATCTTGCAATTCGTAGTTCCCTTCCTGTTTGCTTTCTGCTTTTGAAGAATTATCTTCATCTAATAAAGCATCTCTCAATTTTTCTTTAATGACAACCTTCGATTGGTTTATCATTGCATTTGCAACAGTTAACATCGGGCCTAACATTTGCATATTATATGCAAAATATAAACCTGTAAGTGTTATAATTGCAAGGAAAAATAAAAATGGGTTTCTTAAAACAGCCATGAATTCGTTCCAGCCAAGAATAATCAATAATACGTACATGAATGTTGGGATAGATGTCCTGTTTGCTACCATTGATCTCTTGGCATCAAGATAGATGGCGTCCGATTCCCTTTTGAATCTTTGTCTAACTTTTACTTCGTGTTTTGCAGAGAGCAAGGTTGTGAATTTGTTACCCTTCTCCATAGTTTCAGTTTCAAGGCCAGAATCAATTCCAGAATCAATTTCAGATTCAAAATCGGATTTGAAATCGTTTTCTTCGTTTTCTATTTTAAAGTTTGGCTTCTGCAAGAATTTTCCATTAGATAACTTGATTGCACATAAAACTGGAAATATCTTCATAGTTTGATCTTTTGAAGTATTGAATTGCGAATCCAATTCATTGAAATTTTTGCAAATGAGGGGCACACCATTAGAATCAAATTTGAATGAATCTTCAAATATATTTCTAAGTATTCTTGAAACAGAATCATCATTAATGAAGTCATGGGTAATTGAATCAAACAAATCCCAAAAATTCTTTTGAATTTTTAAATGTAGTTCATCATTTTCAACTTCATCGAGACCCAGTTGAAAATCGTAACAAGCTTCTGTTTTATAAGGTTTTAATATTTTTTCTAATAATTTATTAAACCTAGTATAAATATTATCCCATGATTCTAAAGTTGGTTGCGACAATTCTTCGATAACAGTGTCTTTGAATTTCAATTGGAATTTTTTGGATAATTTATTAACTAAATTATGTGATGCCTTAATTCTAAGTTTATCAGTAACTTCATCCATCTTAGATTTCAAATATTGGAATTCAGAGCTGCAGTTATTTTGAAAGCGTGAATTTTGTTCACAATCGTCAACAAAAACATATTTTGAAGATTCTTCTGTGAATTCTTGCTCCACCTGGCACGTAGCAATATTTAATAATTCTTGAAATGAGTTTTTGGAGCCTTGACTTTTTAATGATATAAATGTGGATTCCAGTTTATTAACCAAAGAATCAGATAATGTCCTTAAAATTGTAGATTGGAATTCTTCTAATTTGAAATCAATTTTATCTGTTAAATCATTTCTTATATCGGAATAAACTGCAGCCTTGTAACGTGATGCTTGCAAATCATAAGTTGAAATACATTTTGCTCTAAGATCTTTGTAAATAACACAAGAAGATACAGGATTTTGAAGTGGGTCTTCCAAAGCAAATTCTTTTAAAAACATATCATCATAGACACTATTAAGAATTTCATTACACTTGAATTTGGAAACTAAAATTTGTTGAGTAGGTAAATCTAGATCTTTATTACTTTCAATTTGATCCCAAATTTGCTCTGAATAAAGTGCCCAGGCATCAATTGGGATTTTTTTGTGGTATTTGTTGTTTTTAAATAACGAGTCGTTTGAGAAAGCATCACCTAATTGTTTGATATTAAGTTCAAATTGTTCAGGTTGATAATGCTTATGAGAAATCGAGAAGAAATTCAAATCAAAGAAATCTTCAAGCTTGGAATCTTTACATTCTTCAGGTTTATTCAAATCAGACCAAATTTTGTTCATATCTGCTTCTAATGACTGCCCCAAATTCGATATTGGAGTCAAACCTGTGAAATCTCTTATGACAAACAAAAGCAGGCATTTTTCACTCTGTTTATGAAAAAGAGAAAGATTCACCTCCATCACCGTCTTTAACAATTCCATATTTGCACCTTGATATAATCCAACCTGGTGTTCGAAAATATTGACAATAAGAATTTCCGACGTAGCCAAAGCAAACAATGCCGACTTTCTTTCAAAATCTTTGTCATCTGCCCTTTCTCTTCCATCCACACCTTCTACATCCAGAACATAAATGTTGTTGTTGTTAGTCCTTTTCCCATTTGTTTCTTCTTCTGCAGAAGCAATATAATTGGCATGCGAGAACCAAATACCCTTTGTAGTTTGTTGTCTTTTTTCTTCATCCATCACATCAAAATGTGTTCCAAACAATCTATTCAATAGTGTAGACTTACCTGTAGATTGTGATCCGAAAACAGATACAATATGATAATTTAAACCTGAATCTTCATTTGGTTTTCCACCAGAATAGCATTTATCAACATAACTGTCTAAATTTTTTGCAAAATTCTTCTCCTCATCGATCAGATGCACAGATGAGGTAACTTGTCCAACATCAGATAGTCCATGTTCCACCATTGCCATGCTATTGCCGATAGCAAGAACAGCTATTCCTGTCTTATACGTAATCTCCATTGCAACTCCCAAAATCTACAACAAGATTTCGAGCGCTACATGAAATGGCAATTGCCGTATTAGGAAACTATTCAAAGCCAAAGCAGAAACGTAAATTCAGAATAGAGGATGGAGGATGGAGGATGGAGGATGGAGGATGGAGGATGGAGGATGGAGGATGGAGGATGGAGGATGGAGGATGGAGGATGGAGGATGGAGGATGGAGGATGAAGGATGGAGGATGGAGGATGGAGGATGAAGGATGAAGGATATAGGATCAAGATACAGAGTCAAATACCAAAATGACGTTATGAAATGATGTTATAAAATGAAGTTATAAAGCCAGAATATAAACGCAGGCTGCACGATCAGCATATACATGCATATACATCCAAGATATAGAACCAGAGACTTGAATAAAGATAGAACGTAATGGTATGGGGTCGGACTGTACATACAGGCTGCCAAATCAGTGTTTCTTTGGTTTCTTCTTGCGGCGGGACCGGGATTTGTCATCTGAGAAACACACTTTGAGAGGAATACCCCATTTTCTATTAAGGACACGAATGACGGTGTCGGCATGTGGTCCTTGGATATTGATGGTTTTAGGGTCTTTGGGCTCTTTACCATCAGTGACAGACGCAGATCCACTACATTTTATTTTCAACTCATTGACGAGCTTATCGACATTCACATAATAGTTTTCAACACCACTCACACGAGTAATCAATTTACGGCCCACTTTAAGGTTTTCAACCACAATGCTGATTTTTGGCAGCATACCTTTTTTCGGAATCAGCCTCTTCTTAACAAGAACATCTTCACTTTTATCATCTCCTTCCCTGTATATACAATAATATTGACTAAAACCTGTAAAAATTTTCGATACAAGCTCAGCACGTTTGATGGGTTTAGTGATTTTAAACTCTTGTAGCACAAAATCTGGCTCGATCATTTGTGCATTCATCTTTGAGATGAGATTTGGGTTTTTTTGGACATATCTTTGTATTAATTCTTTCACTTGATTTTCCGTGTAAAAGTCATCAAAATCTTCATCTAATTTGTTGAAGAGCATACGTGCAGGATTCTTAGGTTTCAAATAAGATTTCAAAATCAACGGTTCTGCAACGACACCTTCAGATTTCGAATGGGAGGTGGACTCCGCTAGAGGAACGTTCTTTTTAATCCTATATGGCACGAATTCTGCAATTCGAGGATCGGAACGTGATAACACCGATATGATATTAAGCTTATCATCTTTACCTTTCAATTTGATGAATCCCTCCTTCTCCATTCCCTTCAAAAATTTGGCTGTTTTCTTCCAAGAGGTTTTTTTCATATTGACTATTTCTGTATCAACTGGTGGAAGATTGTTTAAAATATGAGCAGACATGAATTGTGTCGCAAGTATAGGGAATTCCATATTATCCTGGCTCAATGTATACATAACAGATCTTCTAAACATTTCGTCAATATCATCAACTGTCATAATATATTCATCTTCCGATTCATTATCAGATTCTTCTTCTGAAGCTTCTTCAAATTCTTCTTCAAATTCTTCATCTGATGCTTCATCTGATGCATCTTCGGATGTTTCTTCTAATGCTTCTTCTGAATCTTCTTGAGTCTGTTCTCCTAAATCTTCTTGTATTTCATTTTTTTTGTTAACATTCTGGCCGCCATTCTGGCTGCCATTTTCATCACTCTTTTCTTCATCAGCCAATGTCATAATACTACTAACACCTTGCTCTACCTCAAGCTCAGGATTGGTAATAACAAGATCATCAAGTTTCTCAATCACATCATCCACCTTCGGCTCTTCATTTTCAACAATAGTTTCCTTTTCAATACTCTGTTCGTCCGCCTCCTTCAACAATTCACCCATACTTCTACCCATAGAGACCAATTTGTCCCCAATAACCGTCCAGATAACAATAGCCACACCGGATTTCGGCACTTCCGCATCTGACAGTCCTTCTAAATCCATTTGACATTCTCCAATCGCAACTGCAACCTTGGGGCGTTTGTAATCAACAACGGCAACAATAGCACCTTTCTTCAGTCCTTTAGGAAATGGCCCGTGACAACCTCTGATCATTAAATTGGCACCATTTATCAACTTATCCACAACTCCTTCATGCGTCAAAATATACGGTAATCCAATAAATCCTTCGCAATATGAATCAACAGAAGCCCATAAAACGTGTAACGTTGGAACAATATGTTCTTGGTCTCTTCCTTGAAAGAAGACAGGATCATTAGTGTCTGCATTGAAATACATTGTACCTTTTTTAATACCTGTGGAATTGAAAATCGCCTTTGAAACTTTATTTGGAATTCGAACTCCTTTCATCTTGGCATCCAATGTCTGTTGGAGCTTCCTCTTTTCAGAGCTTTTGATGTTGGAAGCCGGCTTGACCTCCAAGTCCTTTTTGAACATTTTTCAGCAGCTTGGATCGTGGTTTCCCAGTCTAAAACAATGCTTTAAAGATGAACTTTCTATCTAAAAGACAAATTCAGACATAAAATTTGACAGGCGTGCAGAGTTGATTTGCAGAAACATCCAACTGGGTTTTTATCGTTTACAGCAGTTTGAATTGGCAAGGAACAAGCATATACGATGTCATTTGATCAATGTTTTAATAGAATAGAAATGCACGAATTAAAGAATCGTCTGCAGACGGCCAATTGTCTTTCGATTTGCCCAAGTATGAATCTTGTTTCGTTTCAATTGAACGACACGGTGATTTTGATTTACAGAAGTGGCAACGAGAAGGTATGGGATATAGAACTGCCACAGGATACAGACGGAAATGGCGAAAATCAACTGCTGAAGGTGGAATGGAAACCAGATGGTAAAAGATTTGTTGTTGTTTCAAAAACAGGGAATATTTCAGTGCTTGATACAATGACAGGATCTGTTATTCGAAGTGTAGTGATTGAAACAGAAGGATTGTCGTGTCTTAAATGGTTTGAAACTACACTAGACACAGCGTTGGAAAGCTCGGGAAAGTTTGGTAGTATTTTAGATGATCTAAATATAATAAATTCTCTACCAGGAATAACCCAAAATACAAGTGAAAACACAGGCGACAGCACTATTCCAAGAAGATCCCGTAGTGGTGAATCAACATTGGATTATATAATAACGGGATCGATCAGTGGTGAACTATCATGTCTTTTTTCATGTATTTTCATGGTAAGTGATATAAGGATAGATCAATTAATCGGAACTCGTATAATTGATATCGCTGCTGTCAGCTCTATATCAAACCACTTTGTCTTGACTGGAAAGGATAATGGTTTCCAGCTTTGGAAATTGGATACACCAGTCTTTGGTGGTGAAAAACTATTCAGTCAAACAATCATAAGATGCTCTAAACTCTTGAATTTAATGGATCAATTTAAATCTTGCTTAGGTCAAATCAATAGTCACTATAAACCATATATAGATTATACAACTCGAATCATTGAATTACTCCGAGAAGAAATCAAAGAGAGTAATAACAGCATCTGTGATGAAAATAATAACAACATTAGCAATAATGAGAACAGCAATGCAGATCCTGTTTATGATCTATATGATCTGCTATTGACAGGATCGTTATCTGAAGCTACCAAAAAATGGTTGACCGATTATTTAAGTGATAGAGGTATCAAAAGATGGACCAAACTTGGGCGTAGTTATTTTGATAACACTAAAAGTTTGATTTTTAATGAATTGATATCGCCATTACACCATACAATTGTTCATCTTACCGATTTACGGGGATTGAACGAATGGAATTTGGATGATGGTTTATCATTCAATAATGCCATTGATGAATGTATTGAGATTTCTCAAAATTATCTCAAATACTCTTTCAAATTCATGATGCAATTGAACGACAATCAAAAATGTTTTGAACAGACAATTGTTTGGTTAGCTAGTATTTTAGCTGAAATAACAACAGATGAAAAAAACAATGCCAACTTACAAATCAATGAAATCACAAAATATTTGATGCTTCTGAGTGAAAAACTGAATTCAGGAACCAACGAACCCAAAACAGACGACTCTAAATTGAATGATTTTACAAAAGTTTTAAACACAGTTTTAAATAAACTATTTGATCAAATAAAAATGAATATCCGATCAGGATTCCGAGTAATTGATTCTGTGACCTTTAATCAAGAAGCATTTCAAGGGGCAATCAACACCGAAGAACATGAATTGAAAGTTTTCAATGAAAACATAGGGTACCTACTATCCAAAAAGACAAAGAATGCTATTGACATTTGTAAGATTCAATTAGAAACACTTGCAACAACGTATTTTCATTTTGATTTGGTACGATATGATGGTTTTGTCGATAAAATTATGACATCAGATAACAAGATCCTGGTATTATACCAAGATGCAGTAATATTATTTCAACTCAATTATGAGGATTCAATAGCTGTTCAAATAAAACACTACGATTTTAATCCCGCACAAATATTATCAGCAGATGAATTGAAGTTTGAAGCTTCTCATCTAAAAGTTAATGCAGATGCATCTTGTTTCTGTGTTATCAACACAGGTTTGAAAAAATATGTCTGGATAACCATTTAATGTTCTAAGTTTCATGTTTAACTTCGTTGTATAACTTTTCTATCTTATCAGACTTTGCTAATCTATCTTTTAATAAATTTGACTTTGAAATGTTTCCTTCACTGTCGATAGTAAATGCATCTTCTAAAAGAAACTTCACATATGCTTCTCTGACCGTGCCATCTAATTCTGTCAGATTAATCTTATTTAGTTCTTCCATATCTTCTTTTGTAACCGGTGGATATTTCATAAAATAACTTTGCAGTTTTCGTAGTTTATTCAATTTTTGGTTGAATATCCGTTTTGGAACCGGTGGATGTCCAGTAGGACTAGGAATAATGTTGATGGACAATTCCGGGGGTTTAAATTTGAATTTTAAAACATTATTGTATTGTTTTCGGAGATTTTCCAGCTTTCCAATCAGTTGGGTGGTTTCATTATTCTGTTCTACGGATGATGAAACGTTTTTCTGTGATGCAACTTTCACCAAATCTTTTTCGAAGTTTTTCATTTTGAAAAAGAACTGTTCATATTTATGGTTCCAATCTTGGTAGTAGTTCTGTACTAGCTTCTTCCCTCTTCCTTCGTCGTTAAAGTTGTCCATTATATGAACACATGACACCAAGGATCCATATTCGTTTATAAATTTATGTTTCTCTTTAACAGTTTTGTTTGGTGCTGTAACAAAATCATACATCCAAACTGGCATCCGATCTTTTCTTTCACTTGGGTGGTGGTAAACAAAGTCTAGTATCTCTGCAACTTTATTTGAATTCTGTATATGTGAAACGCCTTGGGATCCTTCAACCGGTGTTGATTTTACAAATCCACCATCTCCGATTTTCCACAATCGGTTTAATTTATTTGCTGTATGTTTGGCAAGTAAAAGCATATTTCCCACTTTTCTTCCTATTTATCAGTGTTTTTTTACTTTTTTTTTTACTGAACCTTTCTTGATGTTCCTTTATGACTGGTCGTCTTTCTGCAGTGGTGTAACTGGCCCTTTCTACTCTTTCGACCTGCTAAACCTGAAAAATTATTGCCTGGAAAATAAATTATCGCCAACCGTCCCAAAAAGGAAATTGTTGTTTTTGTTTTGATTTTACAAATGTTGTGAAGGTTGGGGAACGAAATGTTGCTCTTCTTCTCTGTGGTGTTTGAAATATCGAGTTGCTACAGCTAGAAAATGGCAGAAAATATACCAATGAATCAAACACACACAGATGTTGCCGACAAGGAAAATGCGGTTGGGATTTCCAAGAAATCGACTCTTACAAGCGATGTGTTTTTGAATGAAGGATCAGAATCCAGGAGTAGGTCATCCGACAGGACAGTTTTACGTACCAAATCGTCGAATGGGATATCAGTGAAATCTAAAAATACATTAGGGAATAAATTGCAGACACAAAAAGAACCATTAGAGTCATCATCTCTCAATACAGGAAATGCAAATAAAGCTAGAAAAATTACAAAACAATCACTTTCTATCTTTGGAGGTAGTTTTACTAATTCCGAAGACTCAGAGAGTGTTGGATATCATGACAGCACGACTTTGCAAAGATATCATGCCAAATTTCAAAACAAAAATTCAAATACCCTGAACAAATCTACGACCGAATTAAACAATTCGTTTTTATCGTCGTTTGATAAACAGAAACCTCCAAACTCCAAGACAGCAAGAAAAATCAGATCACAATTAACAATGAGTGTTGGTAATGATATGGCTGAATTTTTTAAAAAGTCTAAAATTCAAGAACAGGAGCAATTTGGAATACCGTTCAAAGAAAACGAACAATTAGAAAGTGAAACCAACGATGAAGAAAATCCAGTTGAAGACATTACATTTGCTGACCATTCTCATGATATATCCAATATGAAGAAAATTCTTACAGAAAGAGACTCTCCCGTGTATCAAAGGACACATAAAGTTAGTTTGCATACATTACTTTCGTCATCCACTGACAGTGATGGTTTTGAAGAAACTACCTTCGATTATAAAGATAAAGGAATCAATACAAGAGCCAATGATCTGGAGAGCATCATTCTATTAAGACAAAAGGAAAATGTTGTTGATAAAGATGATTTAGAAGTAGAATTCAAAAGTTCTAAGCCATTGAATGGCGTGTATGATGATACTATACCCGATGTTGTTATTGATGGCGTACACCAACCGCTCACTCAAGATCTACTATCGAGTTTATGGAATGAACCGACTAAAGAATCAAAGGAGAGTGCATCTTCATTTAAAGATCCATTAAATCTTCAACCAGTGTGGAACCGTAAAAATGATGTTGATGTTTTCGCCTTGGATGACACCGACTTCCAAGCGCCAGAAGATATCTATTTTGAATTCTCAGATATAGGAGAAGGAGAAGAAGGGGAAGAGGAAGATAATGAACTAGTTAAAATCATGCATTTCTATGACAAGAAAGCTTAGGCATAGTTAATTTTAGTATAAGTATATTTATATCTATGTATTAGAGATTTTATATAAATTTTTTCTAACAGATGCAATTATATATTTATTTACAAGTAAAATTTTCATAATCATCAACAAATCATTCATCAACAAATCATCTATCGATCAATCATTACCAACCAAACCAGCCACCAAACCATCTGGATGAGGAGCTATCTGTGCCAAAAGTTTTGACTTCTGCATTATTAACAAACGTGTTGAAAGATTTTGGTACATTATTCTTGTCCTTTATCTGGAATACGGAAGGTTCGATATTTACATCATCAGCATCAGCGTCCATATCAGAGCCCGGATTTTGATCTTTGGAAGATTCTGGTTTTTTATCAACATGGCCTAACACATCCATTAATCTATTCTTGTCACCTCTTTCAAGCATCCATCCATCTTTTGGGAATTGAATCTCAAGACCAACATAAAGATCACCAAATGATCCTAGCATGGAGTTTAAAACAGGCATACCTCCACCTTTAATAACAATTGAGTCTCCTGGTTTTATAACTTTGCCCATTGGAACTTTTATATTTAACCATCTACCATCCAATGTTTGAACCAGTCTGCTATTTTCAAATCCACAGAGTGAGTCGACAAGAGAAATAGAAACTTTGGTGTATAAGTTATCACCGTCTCTGCTGAACTTATTTTCTCTACTATTGGAATCCGAATCTGCAACATAATTGAATTTTAGAATGGCACTTCCTACTGGTAATTTGGGTTTATAATTACCCATAAGCTTGACTTCAACAAAGCCAGAATTCGGAGATCCTTTTTGAATTTGAAATTCACATGTACAATCTTCCTTGTTGATTCCTGTACCTTTACATTTACGACATTTATCGTCGGGTCTGGAATACATACCTTTACCCTCACATTTCTTACATGGCACACGTTCAACGTACATCATTCCTGCCATTCTTCTATATTCATCAACCACACCAACACCATTACATCCAGGACATTGAATTTCAACTGCATTTTTTCTCAACCCATTTCCCTTACATTTAATACACTCAATATCTCTCTTGTACGATTTCTTGACTAATTTACCGAAGTATAAGTCCTTGAGCCCAACGTTTGCTTCAAAATTTATATCTAAATTTTGGGCCTTTTTTCTCTGATTCGAAAACCCACCACCAGCTCCACCACCAGCTCCACCTCTTGCACCACCAAAAAAGTTGGCAAAGTCTTCTGCACCAAAATCATGACCAAACCCTTCTGCGCCACCACCAAATCCAAAATCAAAATCAAAATCCGGTCCACCATGTCCCCCTCTTCCTCCTCTACCCCCCAAATCGTAGTCATGTCGTTTCTCTTCATCACATAAGATTTCATATGCTTCTGTAATCTCTTTAAACTTTAATTCACTTGCCTCACGCTCATGAGCTGCAACTTTATCTGGATGATATCTAAGCGCTAGTTTTCTGTACGCCTTTTTTATCTCGCCTTCTGTTGCAGACGACTCAACACCAAGCACCTCATACAACGTAGTTGTCATTGCTAGCCTTGTTATCTAATCTCTTCCTGTCTTAGATTTCCATCTCATCTGAAATCATTTTGTCTTTGGTGGCGAAATTCGAATCCAGCCGCGAATTTCCAAAATAGGCAACTATTATGACGGGGCTCGGCCATGTTGGCAATACAAACAGCTTAAACAATATAAAACTCTACACTTGTTGATAAGAACCACCGGAATCGGTAGAAGGAATATGATCCCAGAAGGTGACAGACATGCCATCGTCGAGGACGTGTGTTTGTTTGGAAAGATTGTACTTGAACAAGTGTGGGAAGACTTTGAACATAAGTAGCCAGTACATCATGCATAAAAGAAGGATAAAAATGGAAGTGTAAGCATAATTTGGTAAACCATCGAATTCTGAATTATCAGTCTTGAACAAAGGTCCAATAAACATAAACAGGGAAAAAGTAACCATAAAAGAAATATCTGCATATGAGGCCTTTATTCCGGGAATAATTTCTGGAGATTTGTGTCTGAGTAAGAGAATACCAAAACACGCCAAACCAAAAAAGATCTGTGTTGGATAACTTTCTAAGTTGATGGTGTAATTAAACACATTTGAGTTGGTTGGAACAACTAAGAAAACAGAGGTAATCACAAATGGAATAAGCAAAGAAAAACTTGGAGAACCAAATGGGTAATTAGCTGCAAATGTTTTACTAAAAGGGAGGAACCCCTCTCTGAAAATTTCCTGGTTCATTCTTGAAATGTGAAATAGAACTGTAATGATATTTCCACCCACGGAAAAGGCAATAAGTGAAGATAAAATAAGTTTACCAATAGAATCTCCAAAAAATTTTTCGAATAGGACCAAACCAACCATTTCATTAATTTCTAACAATTCATCAGATGGTATAACAATAAGATAAGTTAAATTGATCAAAAAATAACAGATATTGATCAATAAAATCGACAGAGGTGCAGCAAGCTTCATTGTTCTGACAGGATCTTTGATTTCGCCCAAAACATTATGAATGGTATGCCATCCATTGAACGAAAAAATACCTTTTAAAATAGCAGACGTAAAAGAAGACAAGGTTACTTGGGTTTTTACGTGGAAAAAATCACCGGCATGTAAATTGTTTGGGATTTTGGTGACCGAAGATGGCAAAACCAAAACAGAAATACCCATTAATGAAACCGCTGAGAGAAGGATCACTTTTATTATACCAGTAATGGTCTGCAATTTAACCACAAATTTTGTCGATACAATAAGCATCAAAGACACAATTGTCAAAAACATAAATCCAATTGGTTTATAATACGTATCCATGATTTCTCCATCTGAATACCCCAACGCATATAATAAATATTCGCCAAAAACCATCACGTTGGCAATGATGGAGCCAAAGATAACAATAAAAATGCCAAAAACAACATTGATCATCATGTACGGCTTATCGTAGATCACCTGCAAAAACACCTTCAATCCTCCGCTTCTAGGAATAACCGATCCCAACTCTGAAAAACACATCAGACCTGCATAACTAGAGTATCCGGAGATGGCCCACACAAGAAAAAACAGAAACGGTGATCCTCCTACATCTTTATAGATCATAGAAGACACCGCAAAAATCCCCGACCCAATGATCCGTTGCACAATCATCATCATCACATCCACAACACCCATGTGACGGCCATGTGGCCCTTCTTCTACTTCCAAGTGTGTCATGTGTCCAGTTTGTTGATGTTTGCAAAGAAATCAGACTGTTCAAATAGAAAAACAAGTTTGATTTCTTTATCTGCAGCACTAAATTCAAGCAAAAAGGCTCAGCAAATGTGAAGTAGGTTTAATTCACCGTATGTTTTGGGCCAGCAATAGTCGTGTAGTTCAACCAGACTATGATATCTGTTCAGGTTTTACGATTTGCAGTGAAAGACACAAAAACAAACACTTGGACGGAAAAATCCACAGACAAAAACACAACAATGGTGGTTTTGGAAGAACCAAAGTGCATTGTAATTCTGGAAACAGGTAAATGTGTACTAAGAGCAAGCCATACTGCTGCACAACCTCTAAAGGTCTATACACGGCAGCTAGAAGTAGCTGTTAAATATTGGGAAAGTGTTGGTTGTGATTGGCAGAAATTTCAAGTTACGGTTGCATCTGAAACAGAAGCCACTATTTTAATGAGAAAGTTGAATGAAATGAGCATTTTAGTAGTCAATAGGCAGGAAACTGGTCTGGAATCCCAATCTTCAATAGCAAAAACAATAGTTGAACCAAATCTAGGTTTAGATAAACTTTCGGATGAAGAATTTAAAGAAGTTTTGCTAAACAGTTTGAACGACCCGGAATTTCTGGAAATTGTATGTTTGGTATTGATAGGATTGAGTTTTTTCATCCAAGCCTTTTTATTATACAAGAAAAATACAGAGTACTAACATTAAAAATATGTAACTAATTTAATGAAAGATGGAGCGTATAAACAGGGTCTTATGACATGTTTTGATCCCCTAATATGCTTTGAAATGTTTGCTAACGTCTATGGCTTTTTAATAGTGGGGAAACAAGATATACGTGTTAGGTTTCCACCTTTCTACTAAAAAATTTAAGAAAGCTTACCAAAAGGAAAAGAATCATCGAAACTTGTGTATTTTTGAAAAATTATAAAATTCATCAGTTTTGTATATAAATTGTAAAAAGAATATTTTAAACAGAAGAAAGACAAGATATAAAGCACAGAAAGGAAGAAAAAAAGAAGAGTTTAATAGAAACTGTTGCTTTTATATAAAGTTTAATCACAAATTTTATTTGAAAGCAGATAAAAAAAGACATCTTGAATTGTAGAAAATTAACTGGACTTTGTCAAACTACGTGTGTCAAACAAGAGCTGAAAATGCAATGAAAACAAGTCCATATTTAAAACAAACTCCTGCTTGGTTTATATTTGCATTGTTTTGAGTTGATGAAGACACAGAAGAAACTGAGATTGTTATTGAAGAGGAAGCGTTTGATATAGTAGCCGTAGTTGAAATAGAAAAATCCCTGGACGACAAGTCAGTTGATTTATATGATTTGTGGGAATAAATGGATGATGTATATTTAGGAAATGGCATCAGAGATGATGCTGTCATAATAGATGTGGATTCAAAACCATTTGTTGGCTCACTTTTGATAGCATCGTCAATGGTTGAAGTGATTGTAGATTGGATGGTTTGTATCATATAATCTCCAGGGGTCAAAAAAGTAGTAATATCATTTGCTTGATAAAACGTTGTAATCCACGGGAAATTGGTTATGAAGGTTGCAAATTGATCAAAGGGAAAATCATTTGCAAATAAGGAAGTAGGAAAATCAGTACTGGTATATGCTTTCATTTCAGCTGCAAACTGAACAATTTGTGGTGGTAAAACCATACCTTGTTGCATCATAACAGATTGATATTTTGGCAAATTGTTGAAAGCATCTGACAAAACATCCATTATAAAGGTTTCCTGTGATTCAAGTGCAGCGGTAGCTGCAGCTGATGAATCGAGAGTTGTCGTATAAGTTGTTGAGAAAACTGTTGTTTGGGCTAAAACGCCCAAAATCAATGTAAGTAACAATAATGGAAATCTAAACATGATGTTTGTTTATTTATTTGAAACTTATTATCAAATAGACCAAAATAAAACCTGAGCAGATGTTTGTAGATGAATCTCTTTCCTTTTATACTTTGTTGAAAAGATGTTTCCTAATTTGGAAGCCAAAGATAGTTTTTAAAACATGGATAGCTTTTTTTTTGTACCACTCTCTTTGGTTTTTTTTTTATCTTGTTGTGATTTACTATCTAACTTGAAAGAAAATTAATTTACACAATATTTATAGAATAAAAAGGTGGAAATATTGGGAATAGGAGATAAAAAAGAAAGAAAAAGTTAAATTTGAAATTGGAACAAGATAAACTAACCTCTTAAGAAACCCTTTCTAGTTTTTTGATGCGCTTGAGCTTGAGATTGTTGTTGAGATTGTTGCTGTTGTTGGTGATGTTGTTGGGGAGTAGAAGATTGAGATGTAATGTTAGAATCTATTTTACTAGCTCCCAACTCTTTTTTCTTTTCTTCTAACATTTTGATCTGTTTTAATAACTTGTCTCTCATTTCTTTATGTTTATTAAACAAATCAGCTTCAGTTTCTTGTAATTTTTTCTCTTCTCTAGTGACTTTTTGTTGGAAAATTTGTTTCATTTGATTTTCTAAATTTAAAAGCTTGGCTTCGTGTAATTTATTTTCTTCCTCTTGTTTCAATATTGGATCGAATTCTTTGAAAACAGAATTGTCTTGAGTAATACCCATTTTAATCAACTTGTTATATCTATAGTTTTCATAGAGAGATTTAGAAGTTATATCTTTTAATTCTTCCATGTAATTTCTAATTAACAATTGTCTCAATTTGATGAAATCATTATGAGATTCGTTATCGATTTCGACTATACCCCAAGGATATTCTCTACCTCTAACCAATCTACCATCATTTAATTTGATCAATTGATTTGAACCAACAATTGCAAAAGGAATTTTCGAAATTACATCTTTGTTGATAGTTTTGGTTTCATCATCATCGTTTTCATAATTTGATGGATTAAAAATTTTTATACCTTGGTTATTCAGATCATTCAGAATTTTCAACTTGAAATTTTCGATTTCCGATTCATCGAGTATATCTGATTTTGCAATAACTGGGATCAAATTAACTTTTTCATGAACTGATTTCATGAAATTGATGTCTAAAGATTTAAGACAATGGCCTGTTGGTTCGATAAAATAAAGAAGCGCATGGATTCTAGTGTCATTAATAGTAAGAGAGCTTCTATTAATTTTAGTTTCCAATTCTAAATATGCATCGAATCTTGAATCGATTTCATCAACAATGGGTTTAAAAGCTGTCGAATGATCAAGAGAATCTCCAAATCCAACACAGTCAACAACCGATAAATTCAATTTGACGTTATTTTCAACAATTTCCGTATTTAAAACGTCGATTTTAACATCATCACATAAATTTTCCAAATTAACATAGTTTGTGAACGCTTGCGACTCGGAATTAACATCATACAAATCTTGATTAAAAAGTGTGTTAATTAAAGTTGATTTACCCAATCCCTTTTCACCCACAACCATCAAATTGAAGTTGAATCCTCTTCTGATCGACTTTCTGTGCCATTGTTTTGGTAAATTGGCAAATCCTACATATGAGGTTAATTTGCGGCGGATCACTTTAGCATCATCAATAGATGATGCTAATGCACCTTGTGAATTTGACGACATTGGTAACATAAGATCTGACATTCTTGTTTGATAGTTCGTCCTATTGTTGCTCTGTTTTATTGCAACTTAGAAGCATAAACAAATAATCTTGCACTTTGAAAATGGAAGAAGAGGCGCCAATTGGAAAATCACGAAATTCGAGCAAAAACAAAGCAAAGTGCAAAAACAAGAAACTGCCAAGGAGATGAAGGCAAGAGAAGTGGAATTGGCAGAGCAGACACGGCGATACAGGATGGTTGGGATGCTAGAAGAATTACTGCACGAAGGTGCCAAGGCGATGGCGGAAAAGAGCTATGAAGAGGCGGTTGGAATCTATTCAGAGGCGTGTCAGGTTGCGAATTTGGAAAGTGGAAAGGATGATCCAGATTTGATGTTTTTATATGGTAAGGCGTTGTTTGAGAATGCAAGAGCCGGCAATGATGTGTTAGGCGGTGTGAACAAAAAGGGAGGAAAGGAAGACAAGGAAGAGAATGAGGAAAAGGAAGAAAAGGAAGTAGGGGAACAAGAGAAAGGAGTGTTTCAATTCAATGAACGCGTTGCCGAAGAAGAAGATGAGGAAGAAGAAGAAGAAGAAGAAGAGGAAGAGGGAGAAGAGGAGGAAGAGGAGGAAGAGCAAGAAGGAGGTGAAGGAGGTGAAGGGGAAGAAGGAGAGGATGAACAGTCTGATTTTGAAATTGCATGGGAAATCCTGGAACTTTCACGGATTTTGTATACGGAGAGGCTTTCAAAACACGAGCCTGTACAAGAGCCATACGTGCTTCATAAAGATCAAAATAAAGACTTTGTTGATACTTGTGTGCGATTAGGAGACGTGTATATGCTGATGGGAGACATCAGCTTGGAAACAGAGAATTTCGGTCAATGTGTTGACGATTTCAGCCAAGGAATGGAGTTGATCAAAAAATCTTATGGCGGTGATTCCGGTAGGACCAGAGAGGCATTGTTCAAATTGTCACTAGCCCATGAGTTTGTAGGCGACGACGAAAACATCACAAAGGCCATTTCCTGCATGGAGAAAGTCTTACAAAACCTCAAAAGCTCCACACCCCAAGATTCGGAACTGATTGAAGACGTCAATTTGAGGATCAAAGAACTCAAAGAGACGGTCAAGGCACGGCATGCAGAAAAGGAGCAATTGGTAGGTATGTTACGTGGTGTTGTACAGGAGGTCAAAAGAGAAGCCACAAACGATCTTTCTGGATTGGTGAAACGTAAGAAGAAATAGAAGTTTTATTACTATGGATAGACTTTTTGATGTTTTTAAATATAGATGGACATATAAAAAAGGTGTACTTGGATTTACATATCATAGTGTGCTTATATAGACATATCCAGATATACATAAATATATATTTGGTAAATATAAACATGTCTAAATCCACACAAGGTATATTCAGTATATATGAACATATCCATCCTAAACGAGGTATATTCAAATCCATACAACGTCTACCCAAATCCACAAAACGTGTATCCAGCTATACATACAGGTCTTCATCTGTACATACAGGTATTAAGCTTTTATAAACATATAATGCTGTACATCAAATCTACTAACTTCAGATCTACAGTAACATCTAACAAGCTGCACAGTTGTTTCTTCTAGACCTACCAACATACTAAAGTCAATACATCTCCACATAATATCAGTTTATTGTATCTACATGTGTTGTCTGTTAAACTAGATTGCAGCTCTTTACAACGTATATTTAGCTCTAAAAGCAGTATATTCGGCTCTAAAAACCGTGTATTCAACTCTAAAAATCACCTACCCACCTCTAAACACCGTCCATACAGCTTCACGCACCGTCAATTCACTACACTTATTCTTTGTTAACTACATTTGTTCTCTGTTCACTGCATTGCACTCTGTTAACTGCATTGCTGTTGTAAAGACAGAAAGAGCTGAGCCTCCTCGACGCGTAGAAGAAAAAACGCCAAGTTTTCGAAGGCGATTCGAACAGAAGAAGAAGAAGAAGAGGAAGAAAAGGAAGAAGAAGAGCAGACAGCTGGTTTAGGAAAAGCTAGACATATATTTAGATAGACATATAGGTATGTCAAGTACAGCAACAAGAGACAGGAAATATCCGTTGAATTTAGAACTGCCGTGGGTCGAAAAATACAGACCACAGTATTTGAATGACGTGGTTGGCAATGTGGAGACAATTACAGCATTGAAAAGAATAGCGGCAGACGGTAATTTGCCACATATGATTTTGAGCGGATTGCCAGGTATCGGGAAGACGACGACGATTCTGTGTTTGGCCCGGGAACTATTTGGCAACGACGAAAAGTTGATGAAAGAAGGAATTCTAGAACTGAATGCGTCAGACGACAGAGGAATTGATATCGTGCGTAATATGATTAAGAAGTTTGCACAGAAGAAAGTGCTATTACCTTTTAACAGGCATAAGATAATCATTCTGGATGAAGCGGACTCTATTACGGCCAGTGCACAACAGGCGTTACGGAGAACGATGGAAATATATTCTAATACAACGAGATTTGTGTTTTCCTGTAACCAATCCAACAAAATTATTGAACCTCTTCAGTCCAGATGTTCGATTTTGAGATTTAACAAATTGAAGGATGACGAAATCCTAATCAATTTGAAACGGATTTTGAAAGATGAAAAGATTGAGAATTTCACGGACGATGGGTTAGGATCGATCATTTTCACATCGGACGGAGATATGAGACAGGCCGTCAACAACCTGCAGTCGGTTTACTATGGTTTTGACATGATCAATCAAGAGAACGTTTTCAAGTTGGTTGATATACCAAATCCTCTGATTGTCAAAAAAATGTTGGTGAAGGCAAGCCATGGGGAAATCGACGATGCGCTAGCTATACTGAAAAATATCTATGGTAAGGGATACTCATCTATTGATATAATTAACGTTTGCTTTAGAGTTAGTAAGACCATGCAGAACGATTTAGGTGGTGACAGTGAGAAAGTTTTGAAGCTTTTAAAAACCGTTGGTGAATGTCAAATGAGAATAGTTGAAGGTGTTGCGACAAATTTACAACTTAGTGCAATGGTCGTTAGTATTTCTGATTTATAAGAAACTATGATGGAGTTATAGTTTAAAATAGTTTATACTAGCTTGTCATAGTTTAATACAGAACAGCAGTTTATAAAAGTTTATAATAGTTTTTTATGAACATTAATAGTTTATCATGAATAATAACAGTTTAATAGTTTATACTAGTTTTTTTCATACTTTAAAATAGTGCATAATAGTTTATAATTGTCTTGAACAGTCTCCTGATATTTTATAATACTCTACAATAGTCTATGGTAGTTTATGGTAGTTTATGGTAGTTTATAATATAGTTTCATAATTTTCTATATCAGTATATACTAGTTCATAATCGTTTATGCACGTTTAAAATAGTTTCTACTAGTTTGAACTCGTTTATCGGTGTCTAATAGTCTATAATCTTGTGGGTGTAAACAAAGTTAAACCTGCTGAGCCCTTTGATATTCAATTATTCAGCTATTTGAATTTTATTTATTTGACGCGACACGAAAAAAAGTTTCAAATAGAGTTTTTTAATTACGTGTTTTTGTTAGGGTACAGATCGGAACTATATAGACTATTCGTAAAGCTGAAAATAGATATAATTACACGGAATAGAATTGGGAATTGTTCAAATATACAGACAAAAAAACACAAATTAAAACAAATTAAAAAATTAATAAAATAACAAACAGAGATGAGCAAAAAGAAAATTCAAAATTTAAGGGCTTTAATTGAAGGTAATAAGGATTCTAATGAGAATATAAAACTGAATGGAATGAACAAGATCAATAAAGGGATTAAGGTAAATAAGGCCATTAAAAAAGAAGATGGGGCTCAGAACACGGTATTAGAGAGGATACGAGCCAAAGAAAAGCTGGGAATTCATAAAAGGAAACTAGCCGAAGAGGAGAATAAAAAGAAAGATATTGCACAAAAACAGAAACAACAGATAGAGAATCGGGTAATGGAAATTCTCAGAGAGAACAGGGCAACAGGAATAGTGTTGAGTTGGCGTAGAGTGAGTCGACTTGTGCAAGATAGTTTTCAAGGGTATATGGAAGAAAGTGCGGTAGATTCATGTGTAAAGCGAGTGCTTTTACAAGGACATAGTCATGGTATTACAATGAAGAGCAGCTGATTGTGGGGAATGTGATGAATATATGGATGAAATGGATGAAATGGATGAAATGGATGAAATGGATGAAATGGATGAAATGGATGAAATGGATGAAATGGATGAAATGGATGAAATGGATGAAATGGATGAAATGGATGAAATGGATGAAATGGATGAAATGGATGAAATGGATGGTATGGATGGTATGGAATAGGAGATGTGAAGTGGAAGGTTGAAGTAGATGATATTCAAGATTTAAAGGATATAGGAGATATGAGATGCTATATCAATAACGAAGGAAATATAAAAGCTATACAAGAAAAGTATATAGAAGATTGAATCTTATATTATGTATGATATAACCGTTCTAGATGTAATACCTGTTGTAAACCAACCAAATAGGGCAAAAAAACACCACCGAGCCCCGCGCACGTGACACGCACGTGACACTACACAGAACACACATCCACTAGACCACGTGACGCACCACGTGACACGTCACGTGGTGCTTTACCTTTTTTTCTTTTTTCTTCCAGAATGTTCTCCCGGTTTCCCGCCTCCGGGCGCGGAGAACGTGTAAAAAAAATGACTCCTCGGTTTTCCTTTTTTTTGCGCTCTTTTTTTCGACGTCAACGGATTCCGTCAGCCATATTTTTTTTCATGGTTTCGCCCTCGTGGTTGTTTGAGGATTTATATATAGTGGTTATTCATTTTGGATAAATTCGGATTGAATATTGTATTCTTTCGTTTGGTCTTCCTTTTTAAGTATTAAGAATCAACAAACACAAAATTCATAATGTTAGCTAACGTTTCTAAGAACATTAGATCAGTATGTAAAGTTTTTAAAATAAATTATTGATGGCACAATGGTCATAAGCACCAAAGGATATAAGGACATAATACTAACTCTAGTGGAAAATTTTTGATATTACAGACTCCAAAACAATTTGTTAGATACAATTCCAACAAAGTTCAAGGTACCGTTATTGGTATTGATTTAGGTACTACCAACTCTGCAGTTGCAGTCATGGAAGGTATGACTCCTAAGATTATTGAAAACGCAGAAGGTTCTAGAACTACCCCATCCGTCGTTGCATTCACTAAAGACGGTGAAAGATTAGTTGGTATCCCAGCAAAGAGACAAGCAGTCGTTAACCCAGAAAACACTCTTTTCGCAACCAAGAGATTGATTGGTAGAAGATTTGAAGACGCAGAAGTCCAAAGAGATATTAAACAAGTCCCATACAAGATTGTTAAACATTCAAATGGTGATGCTTGGGTTGAAGCAAGAGGTGAAAAATACTCCCCAGCTCAAGTTGGTGGTTTCGTTTTAAACAAAATGAAGGAAACCGCAGAAGCTTACTTAGGTAAGTCTGTTTCTTCTGCTGTTGTTACTGTCCCAGCATATTTCAATGATTCTCAAAGACAAGCAACTAAAGATGCAGGTGCAATTGTTGGTTTAAATGTTGCTAGAGTTGTTAACGAACCAACCGCTGCTGCTTTAGCTTATGGTTTAGAAAAGGATGAATCTAAGGTTGTCGCTGTTTTCGATTTAGGTGGTGGTACTTTCGATATTTCTATTTTAGATATTGATAATGGTGTCTTTGAAGTTAAATCTACTAATGGTGATACCCATTTAGGTGGTGAAGATTTCGATATCGCTTTAGTTAGATATATCGTTGATGAATTCAAAAAGGAATCAAACATTAGTTTAGAAAATGATAGAATGGCAATTCAAAGAATCAGAGAAGCTTCTGAAAAGGCTAAGATTGAATTATCTTCTGCTTTATCTACTGAAATTTCTTTACCTTTCATCACTGCAGATGCAACTGGTCCAAAACATATCAACTTAAAGATGTCAAGATCTCAATTAGAAAAATTAGTTGAACCATTAATCAAGAAGACTTACGAACCATGTAAGAAGGCTCTTAAGGATGCTAACTTATCCACTTCTGATATTGGTGAAGTTATCCTTGTCGGTGGTATGTCAAGAATGCCAAAGGTTATTGAAACCGTTAAAGAAATTTTCGGTAAGGAACCTTCCAAGGCTGTCAACCCTGATGAAGCTGTTGCAATTGGTGCAGCAATTCAAGGTGCAGTTTTATCCGGTGAAGTTAAGGACGTTTTATTATTAGATGTTACCCCATTATCCTTAGGTATTGAAACTTTAGGTGGTGTCTTTACTAGATTAATCCCAAGAAATACTACAATTCCAACCAAAAAATCCCAAGTTTTCTCAACTGCTGCAGATGGTCAAACTTCTGTTGAAATTAGAGTTTTCCAAGGTGAAAGAGAATTAGTCAGAGACAACAAATTAATTGGTAACTTCACCTTATCAGGTATTCCTCCAGCTCCAAAGGGTGTCCCACAAATTGAAGTTACTTTCGATATCGATGCAGATGGTATCATCAATGTTTCCGCAAAGGATAAGGCATCTGGTAAGGATTCTTCTATTACAGTTGCAGGTTCATCCGGTTTAACTGACTCTGAAATCGAAAAGATGGTTAACGATGCAGAAAAATTCAAGGAACAAGATCAAGCAAGAAAGGAAGCTATCGAACAAACCAATAAGGCAGATCAATTATGTAATGATACCGAAAAGTCCTTAACTGAATTCGGTGACAAGTTAGACAAGGCAGAAGCTGAATCTGTCAAGAACTTAATCTCCGAATTGAGAGAATTGATTGTCAAGGTCAACGGTGGTGAAAACGTCGAAGTTGCTGACATCAAATCCAAACACGAAGAATTACAAAAGGCTTCTTTGAAATTATTCGAAAACATGTACAAGAACCAACAAGCAAACGAATCTAAGGATGATTCTAAAAACTAATTGTAAATAAATAATTTATTTTTATATTGTATACTTATTTTTTCAAATACTTATATAATATTTATAAGTCCTGTCTATATATTAATGCACAATTAAAGGTTACAAACTGCACTCTGCTCTTGAACCGGGTCTTGCTGTTTGTTGTGCTGTTTTTGGCTTGTGAGTTGTTTTTTCATTTTTTTTCAACATGAAAATCAAAAAAGCTGTTTCTTTTTGGACAAAAAAAACATGAAGAAATTGCAAAACCAACTTTTTCCGTACGAAGTTGGGGTTTTGTTCTTTGTTGTAGGGGCAATAGACAGCATAGTAGATAATAAGAACAATATGAACAATCCGTTTTTACCACCGCCTAAAAAGACCATGCAAGAGATGACGCCCGAGGAACAGGGAGAGGAAGGTGCACGTCAGATCATGGCGTTTGTCTCTTCATGTCCTGGAAAAGCCGTCCTTGCTGGTGGGTCTGGGTTTGTTCTTGGTGGTGCCTTTGGGTTTTTCATGGCATCGATGAGTTATGACACCCCGATGGGTCTAGGCCAAGCGGGTGGTGCAGCTGCTCTGGCACAAGAAAAGTATTTGGAACTGCCACTAAAGGAACAGATGAAGATCCAGTTCAGAGACGTTTGGGCAAGGACCAAAAGCAGTGCACGTAACTTTGGCTATATTGGTTTGATCTTTTCCGGAGTGGAATGTTGTATCGAAGGTATGCGTGGAAAATCGGACCTGTACAACGGTGCAGCAGCAGGATGTATTACTGGTGGTGGGTTGGCAATCAAATCAGGTCCTGAAGCTGTGCTTATAGGGTGTGCTGGTTTTGCAGCATTTTCCACTGCAATCGACATGTACATGAAGAGTGAAAACGGTGCTCCTCCAAAGAACGATTATAATGACTAAAAACTACATTGCAAAATGTCAGACAATATTAGAAATATTAGAAGTAATAGAAACTTTTACAACTAGAAGTTTCACCTGTATAAAGTAATAGCAAATAAAATGATTAAACAATAGGAACGGCACGTCCTTCTCTTTCTAGAGGTGGCACTGCATTGTAAGTATCTTCGGATGTAGGATATGAACCAATCATACCCTTAGATGAAGCATAGTGGTTAGATCTTGACTGAGTTGGATCTTCGATATAGTATTCATCAATTATTGGATGCAGCAAGACGTTTAAATTTCTGATGGAAATAGTAGAGTTTGTTGGCACAGACAACCAATCATTACGTTCGAAAGTCAATGGTTCACTGGCAATCATGACTAAATTTTGATTTTTGTTCATCCTTTCCATTTTGAATCGTCCTGGTGCAAATTCAAAAAAATTCGACCCGGTACTGAAATAAAGAGATGCCGCTTCATCGACTCTAGACGTTACGTATCTAGAGACAACAATGTTTTCACCGTCTGTGACTGCAAAATTTAATAATGATGGGTCATTGCTATACTCTTTGACCCAATTTTTAATATGCTGAATGGTATCAACCAACGATTTTCTAAGAATATTCAAATCACACGCTCTACCGCTTTCACAATCAAACCCATTTGCCTTCAAACAATGTAGCAATAGTGCAAAACAACATTCACTATCGGTTGATCCTTTGATTTGGATAAAAAATTCTTCATCGATGAAATTGATCAGTTTGAGTTTGATTTTATTGAAATTTGAAATACCTCCATTGTGCATAAACATCAAATTGTTATACGTGAATGGGTGACAGTTTGTTTCACTCAAAACACCGTATGTCGAAGCTCGGACATGTGCAAATATGAGTTTGGATCTTGTCTTCTCACTAATCCGTTGCAAGTTCAAATTATTCCATGCAGGAGTGATTGCCTTATATAAAAATGGTGTTGTGTCTCCTTCTAATGTATAATAACCAACCCCAAACCCATCTCCATTTACAGGCTGTGCATCAATCCGTAACCTTGAATCATACGACTGATTGATAATGGAATGTTGTGGTTTCGTAAGCAGATTACTCAATGTCATGGGTTCCTTTCCCTTGTAGATGAGGAAACGGCACATTCTTGTTCAGATATTATACAATTTATGATCTAGCTAAATTGAAGCGCTATCTATAGCAATCCTAAGCTGCTAACTGCACAAGCCAAGTGTTTATATCAAAGAGAAAAAGAAAGAGTCAGAAAGAGTCGTATTACTTTGAAATTTCACAATGAATTTTTACAATGCCTCATTAATTTTCATGCTGATAATAAAACAATCAACTTTCAAGATTTGAAACATCTTTGTTTGACCAATACAATACACAATCAGCAAGAAACCATCAATACTATCAAGATCATACAAGGGTCAGCAGATATTCAAGAATAATGGAAGTGAAACTACCTAAACAGACCATGTTACCGTCAATTGAAGACACGGTGGATTCGGCGATAGATATAGAATCGGTAAGTGCTGTTGGACATTTGGAAGAAGATGGAGAGGAAGAAGAAGTGGAATTTAAGTTGCCAAAGGATGTGGGTGAAATCAATGTCCGTGGACATCTAAGATTTGATGAAGAGTTGCCGCCCGATGAAGAAACACAGACAAATACCATGTTCAATGCATTGATGTATCATCTATCACATGATTATTACAAAACAGACGAATTGGAACATCTGAGTGATCGGTCAGGTGCAAAGGAGTTTGGTTTTGATACTTTTAGTGCCAATTTAGACATTACTACGTATCATACAACTAAGGTGTTTCAAGATGAGAATTTTGAGTTTCATAATGATACCAAAACTTGGCTTGTACCATATGATGGAGAGAAACCTTCACTGGATGCAGTGGAATGGACGTTAGCTCATTTGGTGAGTGATAATGAGATTGTGGTTGTTGTGAATGTGGTAAGTTTGAACTATATTATGAATGTTGGAGTTGCCAGTCACCGTGAAAACGCCGAAAAGTTGTGTGATAAAATAGAGAAAATGAAACCCAAAAAGGCCATCAAACTGATTGTCGAAACCAGAATAGGACGTGTCGACTACATGCTGAACAATTCAGTGAAAACGTTTGACCCCGTTGCCATAATCATGGGCACCAAAGGTATCAAGAAAAACAAGTTCACCAACTTCTTAAATGAGGACCCGTCGTTGACCAAACAGTTCATAGATAAGGGTAAAATACCTGTCATTGTACTGAATCCACTTTATGAAAACACAAATACCAAAGAATACAACACCGAAACGGCTTTACGTGAACGTCTAACGTCATATCCATCTGTTTATGATCCGGCCAGTGCTAACCAGACATTGGAAATGGAGCGTGTAGCATCTAGTGAGTCTGCATCAGCTACTCCACATACATCCCGAACCTCTCGATTTCTACGTATTGGAAGACCCGGTTCTCGAAGTTCTTCTGTCACATCTCCTCTATCTTCACGATCCAACGATCTAGCGGCCATCAAATCGCCTGATTTCGACCTTTCACCCGTTCGTTCTAATAGTTCTCTAAGAAGAACCATGTCTCCATTTAGATTATTTAAACGTTGATATAAATAGACACTAGATAATTTCCATCTTCAAAAAACATCGTTACTACTACTGTATTACCACCAGTTAATCTCTAGTATCATAAACAATTGTAACGGGACCGTCGTTGACAATTGCCACATCCATCATTGCTCCAAAAACTCCATCTTTGACGTTTTCTTCTCCTAATCCTTTCTTCAACTCTCCCAGAAACTGCTCGTATAGTTCTACTGCAACATGGCCCTTTTGGGCTTTGTGAAAGTCTGGCTTGGTTCCTTTCTTGATTGTTGCATACAAGGTAAATTGAGACACTGATAAAATTTCACCTTTGATATCAATCACACTCTTCATCCATGGCTTACCCACCCATTCTGTTGTAGTGCCTGCCTCTTGCTGCAAATCTTCAAACAGTCTCAATTTCAGAATCTTGTTTGCCAATTTAGACGCATCTTCTGTTGTATCGTCTTGTGTAATACCAACTAACAGGCACAATCCTTTTTTAATTGATGAAACAACCTGGTTATCAACCGTAACCGACGCATTCTTGACTCTTTGGATAACGACTTTCATTTGTTTATTAAAACACACAATTCTTTCCGAATCTGCAAATATAAAACACTATTACAGCAGTTATACAACAGTTACTCAACAATTATACAACACCTATCAATCAGATACAAATCAGATGTAAAACACCTTCAAAACTCGTACAAAACAGGTACAATTCCACCTACTTTTTGGATGACTCAAAACGGAAGATTATCTAATCGACTTGTCCAAAAATCATGAATAAGAAAAAATGAAAATTTTTATTGTTCGTTCACGTCGAATAATAAAGAAGTTATTGTTTATCAAACAAGAATTATCCAACGCAGTACACTAGAACCATGACCGACCGCCGTCATTCAATTGTAGAACGCCGTGGATCATCAGTATCATCATATTCAAGTCGCAGACCTTCGGTTATCCCGGAACTACAAGGTATTGAGAAACCTAACATTGATAAATTACCGGACAATTTAGATTGTGATGTTCTTATTGCAGGAACAGGCCTTATCGAAAGCATTCTAGCTGCTGCATTGTCGTGGCAAGGTAGTAAAGTGTTGCACATTGATTCGAACCAATATTACGGAGATAATTTTGCCACTTTGACTATTGAACAGGTGAAAAATTGGTTTATCAACTCGAAACTTAACAACACAGGATTCAAATGTTATAAAAATATCAAACTAGAAATCAACGATGGGGATTTTAAGATCAACAGTAAGGATTACGGAATTGATCTGTCTCCGAAAGTTTTGTTTACCAAGTCTCCAATGCTTGATCTGCTACTCAAATCAAGAGTTTACAATTACCTCGAGTTTCAAAGTTTAAGTGACTTTCATACATTCGAAGATAATAGCTTTGAGAAGCTCATAAGTTCCAAGGAAGATATCTTTACAAACGATTCATTGAATCTTATGGCCAAAAGAAAATTGATGAAGTTTCTCAAATTTATTGTCAGTGAAGACTATGATTCTAACATCGACAACACCCTCACATTGAAAGAATACCTAACTCAAAAGTTCAAACTAGAAGAAAAGTTTAGTAACGAACTTATCTATACCCTTGGATTAATAAACAATCCCGAAATTGATACAGTTGATGGCCTTGAATGTATCAGACGGTATCTGCTTTCTCTTAATATTTATGGTAACTTTCCAACAATATATTCAAAATATGGTGGATCGGGTGAAATTTCGCAAGCCTTTTGTAGATCTGCTGCGGTAGCTGGAACAATCTACAAACTTGGAACTAAAATTGACTTGTACGATCCAACTACACAAATTGCCTATTTGAATGATGGTTCTAAAATTAAAGTAAACGAAAAAATCGTTTCTTCACTAAACCAATGTTATGATAAGCCAGAAAATTCCAAGTTTTTTGAAGTATGTCGTATGGTTCTTATTGTTGATAAGGGATGTGAAGAATGGGTCAATGAAAGTGAATCAAGTTCAATTGTCGTATTTCCACCTGGTACATTGAGTTCCGGAAACAAATATCCTGTTGAATGTTTAATTATGGGATCGGGTACAGGATGCTGTCCACCGGGTAAATGTATTTGGTATTTACATACAATAGAATTTAATAATGCCAATGCAGATTTACATGCGGCATTGGCTAAGATGGAAGAATGTTATATCAGAGAACATAATTTCAATTTTGATCAATTTAAAGACGATGATTTTAAAGATAACAGTTTAAGTGAATCTGGGATCGGTAAATTGAATAGGAGTTTATCAAATTTATCAAATATTAAGAATAAAATTAATTATGTTATGAAGTTAGAATTTACGCAATTGACTAATAATAATCAAATATTCAAATTCGGGTATGATGATATTATACGTAAAACTGAAAATGGTATTATAATTCCAGCAATGCCATCATGCGAATTATCATATGATGGTATAATTGAAGAAGTAAAGAAAATTTATAGAGAGATTGTTGGTGATGACGTTGATTTTTTTGATGTTGATTTTGAAGATGATGAAGACGAAGATAAAACTTCATCGGTATCTGCTGAAGATGATGTTTTTGCCGATGAAACAGTTCTTTAAGAAACAAACGTAGGATATAAAACCAAAAATAAAATTAAAATTAAAATTAAAACTCATAAATCAAAAAATGAAGACCAAATATCAAAGATAAAAAAATAAAAATAGAAATCAAAATACAAACACAAACACAAAGAAGATGTGCAAGGGAAAATAATCAAAAAGTAAAAACCTTCAAGACCAACAAGACAAATGACAAAATATGGAATGGTAGAAATAGAATTTGAAATAATTTATTACATTGTGTTTATGTTTTTTTATTTATTTTTTTATTTTGTTTAAAAGTATTAATTAAAAATATATATAGAAAGACTAAAAAAGTTTGAAAATCAAGTTCTTTTTATAATCCACCGGATATATTATATAAAATATGAATGAATATATATCAATCAACACAATTATTCAGAGAGAGATTGTAAAAGAATGTTTCTTTCTTCGGAATCTGCACCCCACTTGGTAACAACGACACAAGAAGCACCAACAACCTTTCTAGCGTTACCTTCTCTGTCAACTTGGCATAAACCAGCCCATTCACCTAATTGCTTAGCGTCAGAGACCTTGATTAATGGAATCTTGTTTTCACCTTCGTTACATAAAGCTTCAACTAACTTAATGATTGCTTCTTCAGTAACAGAGTCACAAAGAACACATAATTGTGCTTCACCTCTGGTTAAAACCTTGGTTGCTTCTCTTAAACCTCTTGCTAAACCATCGTGAACTAATGCGGTTCTTAAGACCTTCTTGATACAGTCTTCAAGGGTGACAGAAGCTTCTTCTTCAACGACGACTTCTTCTTCAGCGATAATTTGTTGTTCTTCAATATCAGACATTGTTACTTTACTTCTTCCTCAGATAAGATCCGGTCAGTGTTGCAAGAGAAATTCCAAGCCAGAACAAAAGAGAAGTTGTTTAAACGTCTTGAATCGACTTTTCTTCTCTACAGTGAAAAATTTCCGTGCAAAGCGCTGGACGTCCCGAAAAGGAAATGGACTTCCCAATACGGAAACTGTAAAGAAACGCAGTCACATTTTTTTAAAAAAGCGACGCACAGAAAAAAACGCAAAATTAGCCGATATGCAATAGCCGTATGCGACATGCGACATCCGAGTATCCGATATCCGAGTATCCGGCATCCGAATATGCGACATCCGGCATCCGAATAGCCGACATGCGCGTTTTCGCAAATACGTTTATTTACAATTCGAGTTGCTTGATAAAGATTTGGCTACAGAGGCCTTTCTGTTGCAGCTGCTTCTTTGACAGATTGTTTAGTACACACGATGACTAAAGTATATATCCGCCACAAACCGATTCCTGTTTCATTTAAAAATAAACCTACTCTCACAAAATGGAAGGACTTGTTTTTAGGACAGTTCAAATACTCTACAACAGGCGAAATCAATACCAAATTCGAAAACTATTTGTGTGTGGTGGTGATGTTGTTCCTGACTTTTTTGACCGTGATTGGGTATAAGAAGTACGTTTTGCCCTTGTTTTCTATTTTCAAGACCGAATAGTTTATACCTTGTGTTTTTATCCGCTTTATAGATTCTTTTTTAACATTAATATATTTGTCCTAATACATCAACACAAGATCCAACGAAAAAAAGAAAACAGAGGCGGCTTGTGGGGCTCAGTCGTTTTTTTGAGAGACCATCTTGGCAAATGACATCACCCTTTGCTGGAAGATGGTGTTTGGTGCCGAGATGGCAATGGGCCTTCTTTAGAAGCATAAATTGGTTAAAAATCAAACGGAGACTAAAAGACAGAACAAAAGCAAAATCTGTATAAACTGTATAAAATGTATAACAAGATCACAAGTTATATCAGCTTCTTCCAATTTAGCAGGAATGTGTCACATCTGTAGATACGTATATGCATCTGCATATAAACAAATCATTTACTAAGGTAAAAAAAAATGGTTTTTGGTCTTGTTGAGCATTTCAAAGATGTTTGTTTAATAGTGATTTATTGGAAATTATAAACATACAAAGAGCGTTGTTGGGATTTATTATTGATATTTATTCTATGATGTTTAAATTAAAATTTATACAGGTTAATGCAAATAATGAACAAAAAAGAGAAAAAAAACCAATTAGTTCTCTTTCCCTAGATACTGTTCAATATACTTGTCAAATTTTGCTTATCATCATCAGACAGGTTTCCAAAAATTAGTCCATATTTATCAACTTCGTTGTTTTGCATATTAACGATAAATGTTTGAAATTGTTGGAAAATATTAATTTTATCTAAACTGCTATTAGAATAAGGATCTTCATGTAATTCATCATCTTCTTCAAAATTGAATTTGTTACTATTATTGAACATATAGTCATATTCACCATCTTGGTCTTCATCATCTTCATCGCCTTCGTTAAACACACCTTCTTCATCGTCATCTTCGTTGACTTGGTTGATATTGTAGGTTAATTCGTTTTCCCAACTTTTATCAGTATATTCTGCTCTCTTTTTCTCTAAATCTTTGATAGCCTGTGGAACAGAAATAAACAATTTGGTAATATTTGATCCACAACTGTCTAATAATGCTGTTAGCATCATAGAATTTAACGATTGCAAATCAATAGTTAACAGTGAAATATAACCTAAAATTGATAATTTAATGTCAAAAACTCTTTTGAAAGAATTGGTTAGATTGAACCAATTTGTTAAAAATATTTCAAGTTGTTGTGTATTCAATGTAGATAATGTAAGTTTTGGATTGATAATCAATGACGCAATTATATTATTTAAAACTGAAATTTTATATGAATGATTCTTATTAGATTTAATTTGTTCATCAATTTGAATTAAATATTTAATTGAATAGTTGATTAAAGTTGTTAGGATTTCTGGATTGGAGCTGGAATTTAATGATAAAATAAATGTTGTTGTTAAATCACTAATATGAATGATATCCTGGTATCCAATATCATTTTCATCAAAATCCATATTATAAACATTGATGATAACATTCATATAAAGCTTTTGAACATCTAAATTATTTTGAATAGTTTCAGAACCATAAATTAAATAATTTTTTAATGCAGATAATGAATCTTCAAGATATAATGTAATATCATTATCACTTAATAAACACTCAATAAAACCATTTAATAAGGACCACATTATTGGGGAAACACTTCTAGTTAAAAATAATGTATTTTCAATTAATTCTGCAGCTTCTGCATAAAAATCTTCAATTTTATCTTCAAATATAATTTGAATTGCCTTAGAATAATGAATTTCCAATTTACTAATAATTTCAGTAGAATTTTCAAAATATAATAAAATTGTAATCATTGTACTTAAAATACCTAATGCAGTTGAGGTTTTATCACTAGTTGCATTTTCAAATTCATCATAATCTTCATAATTGGCACTGTTTGCCATTGCACCAATTGATTTTAAGAGTGAAATTAATTTCAAACTTAATTGTTCCATCAATTGATCTGCAAATGGTTCTAATTTTTCAGGGAAGGATTCAACAAGTTCTTGCATAACAGCAGGTAAAATATCAGAATCAAATTTATTTGAGATTTCCATTAATTTTTCCATTAATTGTAAAATTAATGATTCTAATAATTTTTTAAAATTGTCATTAGTAATAAAAGCTTGGATTGCTAATGCTGCTTGAATTTGAATTGGTAAACTATTGGCTGAATCTGTCAGGAAGTTTGAAATAATACAATTATATAAATTTTGAATAGTTGATAATTCTTTTATATCTAAATTGTCAAATTTAGAAATTAAATTACAACATCTAGCCCTAATAAATGGATAGTTAGATTGAGAATTTGGTATTATCATGGTATTTAAAAATGGTTCAACATCATTGAAAACAGGATTATTATTAGTTTGTGATAATTTATATGAAATTGGAGATAAAAATTTCATTAATGATTCCTTACCCTTTGCAACTTCAATTGATTCCTGTTGGCTATTCAAATCTTGAAATTTTTCAACAATAAATTGGAACATTGGAACAATATAACTTGCCCTCTTTTCGACTAATGTGAAAAGGAAAGAATATAGTGAATCTTCACCTGTATTTTCATCTAAATAATCAAATATTTTATGAATATATTCTTCTGGTTCATCTTCATATAATTCCAAATCTTCATCCTTTGGATTGAAAATTTTGAAAGAAACATTAACAATAAGGAAATTAAAGTGAGGTTCAATTAGTTGAAATGTTGAATTTTTCAATAATGCCTGTTCAAACAATTGAATCAAGTAATATAAACTTGAATCAGGAAGATATTTCTGATTTTCAATCCAACTTTTTAATGTTTCAATATAAACATTAATTAATTGAGGCAAAACATTAGTTTTGAAATTATTTCTAAATTCGTCATATTCGAATTTAGAACTGAGTGTTTTAGTACCGTATCTTTGAAATAATCTGTATAAATTATGATACGCCCATTTTTGAGCTTTGATCCAACCAACTTGGGAATCTTCATTAAAGTTCAATTGTAAAACTTCAACATGGAAAGTGATCCAATCAATCAATGGTTGACCATTTTGTAAAATTTCAGGGAAATCTAAATATGTGACAAACTTGTAACATTTGATAATCAACTTTAAAATTTCAGAAGCCTCATAAGACGAATGTAAAGACGAGTCGGAAATCAATTGTTTACCAATATTTAATAAGCTTGGAAAAAAACTTGTGATGATTGGATCTAAAGTTGTTCTTCTTTCATTATTATTTTTCCATCTAAAATTTCTACATAATTCGCCAAAAGAGAAAATACCAACATATAACGAATTAATATCATTAGATGAATTATTGATCAGTTGTAAAATGTTTTCCAATAAGCTGGTCCAGTATTCTGGATAGTCATGTTTGATAATTAATGATAATGCAGGAAGTAATTGATTTCTCAAAATTTTATCCAATTTTGTCACAGAAGTGAGTAATCTTTCCCTAATAATAGGTCTCTCGTCATTATCAATTAAATTGCCAATAGTCCAGTTCTTTAAAATGATATTCTTGAAGTAAATAGAACATGATTGTTTGACAATTGGTTGAACATCGTTAGAAGATAAAATATCTAAACACGCTGCAAGAAACCCCGTTGAGCGGGAAAAATTTTCAAGCTGTGTTTCTGCATTTTGTCTAACTGCAGGATCAGCCTGTAATGATCCCAAAAAGCAGTCGTGTAGCTGTCCAACGTCCATTGATAAAAGAGTTATTTCTTCAGTTGAAACAAATGAAAAATTTTGTTGACTTTTCATTTCCTAATCGGGACTCCGCGTCGATCGGCGCGGCGTGGGTTTTTTCCTGCGTTTTTCACTTGGAGGTCGCTCCCCTCTCAAAAGCTACATGAATTCGGAATATGAGGTGAATACAGAGTCAAGGGTATTGTGCAACAAGAAACAACAAGAAACAACCACACAATGCCTTTCTTAGCCACTTACAGACCTGCTATTCTTCTCTTCTTTTTCATCAGACAACCTGTTGCTGCAGCATCTCTTGTTGGTATGTTTGCGTTATGGGAAGCAGACAGAAACATGGAATTAGGAATCAGAGAATCTTTTAACACATGGAGACAAAACGCACTGGGATTCCCTACAGTTCAAACACAATACGAAGCATTTAAAAAGATTGACGAAGAAAAGAAACATGAGCTTTTAGTGAAACAGTAGATATATCACGAATTTTATAAAATAAACAACTACTTCTATTCATTTCTGCCATCTATTTATTCTTCTATTTATTATTCTCATCTTCCTTTTTTAAATTATAAAGCAACTCTTTATAAATCAAATATATACAGATATATATACACGAAAAAAAAATAAAACTATTTCTTGATAATACGATACAGCTCGAAAATTGCAGCTGGTGTAATACCTTGGATTCTTCTAGCTTGACCGATAGTTTGTGGACGATTCTCATTGAGTTTGAAAATCACTTCACTCGATAATGAAGAGATGCTTTTGTAATCGAAATCAACAGGTAATTTCAAATTTTCGTCAGCTTTGAACGCCCTAATGTACTCTTTCTCCTTTTTGATGTATCCGCTATAATTACCTTCGACTGTAACTTTCATCTTGATACGTTCGTTGATGTCTTTATTGATTTTGTCATCATCCACTACCTTTAAAATATCATTTATTTCACTACCTTTATATTTTAAAATGTCATACGCAGATTTTAATTTGGAATCATTACCAATTGTCACTTTTGGTAATTGTGAATCCCATTTGATACTACTCATTTTAAAAGATTGGAGCTTATCAAGAGTATAATCAAAAAGTTCTTTATCTTTAAGATAACTGTCCCATCTTTCATCACTAACACATCCCAATTTTCTACCCATCTCTGTCAATCTCAAATCTGCATTATCTGCTCTAACGCTCACCCTGAATTCAGATCTGGAGGTAAACATTCTATAAGGTTCTTCAACACCTTTGGTGATTAAATCGTCAATTAAAACACCAATATAACCATCAGATCGATCTAAAATTAGATCATCTGGATGATTCTGTTGTTTTAAACCCGCATTAATACCAGCAATAATACCTTGTGCAGCAGCTTCTTCATAACCTGTAGTACCATTAATTTGACCTGCTAAATATAAACCTGAGATTAATTTGGTTTCCAATGTACTATTTAATTCCCTTGGATCAATATAATCATATTCAACACCATACGCAGGTTTTAACATGACAACATTTTCTAATCCCACAATATTCTTTAAAATTTCTAATTGAATGTCTTCAGGCATAGTCATTGAAATACCATTAGGATAAAAAATATCATTGTTGTCTTGGTCAAGACTTTCTGGTTCAAGCCAAACTCTATGTTGTGGTTTGTCACCAAATTTCATGATCTTACTTTCTAGTGATGGGCAATATCTTGGACCTTTGACAGTCTCTCGAATATGAATTGTTTTATCAAGATTATTCAAGACTAGATCTTTAACTTTATCTGTTGTGTAAGTACCATAACATAAGACTTGGTCTTTAATTTTGGGTCTTTCATTTAGGAAACTCATTGGTTCTGGTGGATCATCACCATACTCTTTAGAAACTAAATCATAATTAATACTTTTACCACTAATTCTTGGAGGGGTACCTGTCTTTAATCTACCCATCATAAAACCAATTTTTTTAAAGGTTTTGCTTAATCCCAAACTTGCAATTTCATCGATTCTACCTGCAGGCCAAAATTTCATACCAATATGGATTTCACCACCTAAAAAGGTACCTGTCGTAATGACAACTTTATCACATTTAAGAAAACTACCATCATTTAAAACAACACCTTTAACAACACCTTTATTTCGTCCTAGCTGATCTGCTTCGTTAAAATCAATAATTAAATCTTCTATTTTACTTTCAACAATATTCAAATTTTTATAATTTTTAATATATTTTTGCATCTCTGTTAAATATAGATCTCTATCAATTTGTGCACGATATCCCCAAACTGCTGCACCTCTTGATCTATTTAAAATTTTAAATTGAATACCTGCTTCGTCAACTATTCTAGGACATACGCCATCAAGGGCATCAATTTCTTTAAGCAATGTACCTTTTCCGATGCCTCCCGAAAGCAGGATTACAACTAGTTGCTCCAATATTGTCCCATTTTGGTGTAACTAATGTGGTTGCAACGCCGGTACGTGCAGATCCTGTAGCTGCTTCAATACCCGCATGACCACCACCTACAACAACAACTGGATGATATACTGACTTGGCTAATTTTGATGCAACTTCTGCATCATAATGTAATGATCTTCTAACTACTTTTGAAAGCATTTCTGTATGTTCTTTTATGATGATATAATGTTAATTATTTGACAAAATTTCCTAAAAAAGTAAATGATTTAAAAAAAATTTTACAATTTTTCATGTTGGCGTACGACAGAAAACGTGTTGTCTTTGCAACACCAAATGGTTGATCTTACGACCGTGTTTAGAGATCAATACATATTCTAACATGGCTAGAAAACAAAAGGAAAGTAAGGACAGTAAAGGGACAAAGCTAGTACAGTCTACTTTTCCTCTGAAAAAAGTTAAATCAGTAAATTGCCCGGTGTGTGGGTTTGAGTTTGTGTTAAACATCAAAGAATCTAAAAAACAACATGAAATTTTTCATGATGAATTTGTTTATGGTGTTAAAATCAAGCACAAACAGCTTAAACAGAAGCTTCTAGACAAAGCCAATTTTGTAAAAACCGTGACTTTTGATATTGGAGGTAAAAAATTGAAAATCAATGTGGTTATATTATCGTGTAAAGATCAACAAATCACAAAAGCGGTTAGTCATATGCTGGATATAGTCAACAAAAGATGGTTAAACAGTACCGAATGTTCACAAAGTTGGAAAACAAGACCACAGCAGAGCAAGGTTTTAATTTTGCTTGGTGAAATGACCGATAGTTTAAGAATTGTTGGCATAACTACGACTGATTCACCATCAGATTTACAACCTTACATTGAAGGGTTCCATATGAATACAGAAACCAGCACAATTGATGAGCATGCTCCTAAACTTCAGTTGCGTTTGGGTATTTCTCGGATTTTTGTGGTCCAATCATACCGTAGACACGGTCTTGCAAAGTTGATGCTGGATTCAATTTTGAAACATGCAGTTTACGGAACAAAATTAACCCCATGGCAAATTGGGTTTAGTCAACCAAGTGGTGCAGGAAGTTTGCTGTTGAAAAACTGGTATAATGGGTCAAAATCAATCCCTGTATATAACGAATGAATTCAATGATGCTGAACCTATTAATTATGGAGAAGACACTCAAGAAAATATATAAAGGAAGAATAGACAGTATGGAATCTGGATATTCACAGCAGCAGGGTTTTGTTTTATTGCAAAAAGTTAATATTATAGATAATCAAACCAGTTACCAAAACAGTAAAATAGTATTGCTACCTTATACCGTCGACTCTGCCATGATTTATATCTATCTATATATACATATATACAAGTATATCTAGAACGGAACAAACATCATTTTTAAATAGTCAAAGAACTGTTTAAAAATCTTGTTTGCTTTTAAATGCATACATTGATTTACAGGTCAAAGCACCTTATTAAATAGATCAAATAAAATACACATCAAAATAGAACTACAGATTTTTCATCCTATCAAACTAACCGTGCTCTTTCTTTGTCATGATTTGCAAGCTACCAATTGTTTACATATGTTTTAAAAGCTTTTGTGCTCTTGTAATAGAAAATCCCATGTGTTTTATTTCTCCAGTTCAAGTTGCTACTCTGGGTGTTGAACTATTTCAACTTTTTTGACTTTTTGCGGGCTGATTTCTATTGTTTGACATCTTTCCAAAACCCTAGTCTACACACATCACATATAAACTACTTTTAAATCTACATATACTTATTTGCACGCTGAAAATGCTTATAAAACGCATAATACCCTATAAATCCAGCATCAAGGCTGCGGCACGTGAGTGCCGTATTTTTCACCATGAAATTTTGTGTTTACATTTGGGAAGTTGAGCTTTTGGATTTAACGTGTTTTCTCTTTGACTTGGGATCAGCATATATCGATATTCTGCGAGGAGGCAGTTAGTAAAAATGGAGGAGAACTACAATGATGATAAGAAATACGGACACGCCATGTTGGAGGCTATAAAAATAGGCGACATTCAGCGGTGTGAAGAAGCAATTACATCTTTTAAACAGTTTATAAAGAGGAATTTGGTGGATTCCTCGTATGTTGGCCAATATTTACAGGGTTTAATAGACATTTTTCAATACAAGGAGCTGTCGATTCTATCGTTTAGCACGTTTTGTCATCTTATAAAAAGAATAAGTATCCAGGATTCGTATATTCTGCCAAATTTATACCATCTAATAATACCATTTTTATTACAACGATTAAGAGAATCTAAAGATTCGATCAGATTGACCGCAATGAAATCTTTAAAAACATGTGTCGAATCGTCACCTAATGGTGATATTGATCTGATCATCGATTTTTTAATTAAAAATGGTTTAAATATTGATCAGTCACAAATACAGGTGCCTGTTTTAGATTTGTTATATCAAATCATTGAATCTTCAGCAAATTTTAACTTTTCATTTAAATTCATACTTGACAATATTATAAGATTGCTGAACTCGAACAATCAGGAAATAGTCAGCAAATCAAGTCAAATACTAATTTTATACTTTACTGTCATCAATCCAAGTAACAATACTGCGAAATCCGACTTGCTCAACGCTTTACTTTCAAATAACATTCAATCAAACATTGCATCCAAAATTTTAAATTCAATCGATCGAAATCTATCAAATAAATATAAAACCCAAATTTCTTCTAATAATACTACTTCTACAACTACACATACAAATACAAATTCAACGATGCAAACAGAATCAAAAACAAATACAAAGCATTTGGCCAATCAACAGCTGGAAAGACTTTTGAGCAAAATACCTAATTGGAATGTTGACGATTCTTTGATTTCAACATCAAATATAACTTTAAATGATCCAACCTATGAGTCCCTTTTTAATGAATTTAGAGTTCAATTTGAAGGCAAAGAAAGTGAAAAGAATTGGAAAAATAGACAATCTTTGATGATAAAAGTTAGGCAAATATTACTTGAGCAGGAAGTCCTTGCAAATTTGGATAATTTTATCAATTTTATTAAATTAATTAAAGAACCCATTACTAAAGGAATGCTATCATTGAGAACGACACTTTCCAATAATTCATGTCAACTATGCAAAGAATTAACACTTTTGGCGGGATCATATCTTGATTTTTCTTTTGTTGAATACATGCTCAATACATTGATTAAACTTACATCAGCTAGAAAAATAATCCAGCATCAAAATTCAAATGTCGCAATTATTGGATTACTACTATATACTACTTTGAATGCAAAATTTTTTCATATTCTTTCTTTAACAATTCAAGACAAAAATATTCAACCAAGAGTTTATACTGGTAATTGGATTCAACTGATATTATTAAAATATTATGATCCACAAGATCTTGATAGTTTTCATTATTTAGTTGATTTGTGCGAGAATATAATGATTAAAGGTCTATCTGATCCAATACCGCAAGTTAAAGAAGCCATGCGTAATGCATTCTGGACTTTGAATGAACTTGAACCAGTATATGAATCTAAAATAATGAAAAAATTAGATAATCAGACAGTCAAAGCACTAGAAAGATCAAAGAGCACTTTTATCAGCACACAATTCAAGCGCACACCAATAAAGGAATTGATAAATGAGAAATTTAAAAGAGATTCTCTTGGTAACGATTCCCCAAGTTTACTTTACGAACCTGTTCGTAAAATTCAAAGAAGTGAGAGTTTGGATACCAGAAGACTAAACGAAAAGAAGAAAAACATCCAACAAGTTGAAGAAGCAAAAATTAGACATCATACTTTTGATTCCGATACGTTAACAAAAAAAGCTCAACAAACTTTGTTAGAGCCGACTGAAATTGATGAGTATGAAGATTTTACTGATAGGATTAAAAAAGAAAACTCAATATATGAAGAACTAACGAGCGATTCTAAATTATTACAAGAAGAAGGTTTCCAAAAACTGCTCAATTTAGAAGATTCATCACTTACAACTAAGTTTCATCATGCCATGAACAATTTAACTATTGTACATCCTGAATTATTTTTTGTTATATTCAAAGAAAAAAAATATTTTAAAAAAATTAGTAATTGTATTTCAACTGAAAATACATTGAGATTATTTTGCTTTTATCTGATTCAAACACTAGATTTTAATGAGGTTGAACATATAATCACTGAGCTTTCACTTGAAGATTTGTGTTTATCGATCATTAATATTTTAAATTTTGCAATTGATACATCTAAAATTGATAATATCAATTTATCAATTCAATATAATAAACATAGGGTTGGTATAATTAGTTGCATTTTAAAAATTTTCCAAAAATTAATTTTAATCAAAAAGAGCATAATTAAATCATATTTATTAACATCTATTTTTGAATGTTTGAATTTGAGTTATCCTATAATTGAATCAGACGATGCTATTAAGAAAGAATATGTTCAGGTATTTCAACTATGTTATTTCGAATATGAAGAGTTATTTTTGAGAACACTTTCTGAAGTACAAGATTCCACAGTTAAACATGAACTATATAAAGTTTTAGACATTGAGTTTGATGAAGAAAATCCTAATAGTATGGGTTTAGAAACCCAAAGATTTTTATCCCCAATAAAGATTAATCAAGAAGAAATCGATGAAGATGTTGATCAAATGACAAAAATTGTTCCTCGTTTAAGAAGAGAAGATGTTGGTACTGATCCTTTTGTGTCAGACATGACCATGTTAATTCCTAAAAGAAGAGGTAATGGTATTTTTGATTTCGACAATATTGAACTGAAACATGTTGGCGCTGAGTCTGATAATGTAGAGGTAGAAACGAATGGAGAGGAAATTGAAGAGGGAGAACTTGTTGTTGTTGAAGAAGGAGCAGATATTTCAATGATTGATAAAGATAAAACTTTAGAAACAACAATTTTATTTGAAGAATTAACTAGAGCCACTGAGCAACCATCAATTGCTATTGATAACAGAATTGAAGAAAAGGCTGAAGAAAGGGTTGAAGAAAGGGCTGAAAAAAGGGTTGAAGAAAGGGCTGAAGAAAGGGTTGAAGAAAGGGTTGGAGACAGGGTTGAAGACAGGATTGAAGACAGGATTGAAGAGGATATTGAAGAGGATATTGAAGGGACTTATGACAAAACGGAAGCTGCAGTTGATGATGAAGTTGAAGAAAAAATTATGAGTGATTCAACTCCCGATCTCAATATCCTTACTATTGATGAGATAGAAATAAAGGAGCCTGCTGTACCTATTGAAGGATATCTTGGCGTTCTTCAAACTGATTTACTTGATCACGATTCAGTGACTCCAGTAGATTTAAGCTATATTTTAAGAATACATGAAATAGCATACGTTTTACAACATTTTGATAAATATGAAGAGAAAGAAATTTTACAATGTATGATTGAAAATATCAAACACGATAGATTCATTGAATATTGTTTTAGTGTTCTTAGATCAATTAAATTACCACATGATGAATCAATAATACAATTATTAAATAAAAAAGTTGACACAGATTCGAAGTTTTTTGCAGTTATGGATTTGGTTTGCACATATCCAATTAAATTTATTCTTTCATTGAAGAGAGTTTCAGATTATGAATTGAAGATGCAAGAAATAATATTAAGTTGCATATTGGAGAAGTTAAATAAAGTTGAAATTGATGGTGAAGATGTTTTCATGATTGAGTCAATGGTAAAAAGATATGTTGAACACGAAAATACATATTTACGTATGTTAAGTTATCAAATCTACAAACAACTATATAATATTCACAAGGAGGGATTCAGAGATCCACAAGGTATAGAATTAGTTGATGAATGGTTAATTGGTAATATGAATAAAAAAGTGATTTTATATTGTAAGTTTTAAAATATTTTGATATATGGTTTTTGCAAATTTATTTATTTATTGAAGAATGAAAAATGAATTACTGGATAAATAAATAATTTAAAGAATAAATGAATGAATAAATGAAAGGTTGTAGTTGTATATATACAAGTTTTATAGAAAGGAAAAAAAAGGTTTTTATAACTTATTTTTTAAAATTGATATTTGAGATTCTCTTAAAAGAATTTTTCACCATTATCAACGTGCATTCCACTGAATCCATTGTCAGAAGGTGACTTTGCGTCTAAAGGCTTATAGAGATACCAAGCCTTAAGAGCTTTACCAAAAGACTTAACTCTTGCTTCCTTTAAAGAATTACCTTCTGCTGTAGCTAGTAAATTTTCACCAGAGAAACAACCAACGACATAGACAGGAGTAGAAGATAATCTACCAGTTTCCGAGATGAGTCTAACAGTTGGAGGTTCCATATTATTTGTTCTTAAAAGTCTTGTCAATAATTTACCAGCTTCTTTAAATGAGAATAAGTTTGAAATATCAACTTGTCTTGATAGTATGTGATCTACAATGAATTGTTTGGTGATTTCTTCATTTGAATTGAGATAAATACCTGCAACAATTGAGCGTACGGAATTTGCATATGCTTCAGACTTTGAAATTTCATAAGGATTTGAAGTTTTGGAATACTTGACAACGTTTGTTTCTGGGGTGGACACTTTACGTTGGTATCTTAATTTACCAAATTTGAAAAATTGAGGTTCGTTGGATAAGTATTTGTCTAATTTTGAGGTAGAATCTTCTGAAATACCCCAGGTGTTCTTGGCGACATCATAAAGTGAGAAATTACCAATGTAGGAATCAACAGCCGATTTCAAAATTGAGATGGGAAGTCTTGGGTAATTTGAAATCAAATATTCCGAGACGTAGAATGACAATAAATGGGAACCAAAAATCGATAACTGTTGATTATTAAGCGAAGGTTCAGCCAGTTCGGATGATGGACAAGTTAAGCACTTGACGAGAGTGGAGTATGAGAAATCTTTTGGAAGGGACAATCTCGCATGCAATGCGACGATTGAAGGTATCAATTGTGCATTTTTTTCCGAAATTATTTCCGACTGGGAAACCAATTTGTAGTTTGAAAAATCGAATTTATTTTCAGGAGTTGCAAATTCCGATTCATTGACAAATTTGTTCTTTGCAGTTTCGTAGGATAATTTGAAAGATTTATCTTTTGGAACATTTGTCTTAGCAGCAGCCGGCGAAACAGAAATACTTCTTGCTGCCTGTTGTGCAATTCTGTTGACTTTGATGAATCTGGATGCAGATCTCGATGTAAGCATGATCTCTGTCTGGGGGAAATGGAACTGCCAACACTCTTGTTCTTAGATGTTGGTTTTTTTCCAAAATATCCTTTTGATTTTAGGAATCTTGAAAATTCATGATGTGTGAAAAAAAAAACGACAACCACGGTGCACGGATTTTCAGGAACCACGCGCGCCAGGGAAAAACCAAAACATCGGAAAAACTGCCTCTCGCGTGGGCTGCGCCCTACTGCGCCCTGCTGCGCCCTGCTGCGCCCTACTGCGCCCTGCTGCGCCCGTGCCTGCATGACACCCCGTGTTTAGATCCTCTTATGATTTTCCGGCGGTGATCGACGCACCCGACCGGGTAAACTCCATTCTGAGCGACGCGCCGATCGGCGCGTCGCTGGTCTGGCGTTCCCCTCGTTGCAAGAGCCTGTTGTGTTTGAGTAAAAAAAAAGCGTTGATGGGGGTTCTAAAGGAGAATTCAGGATTCAGATTGAAGTGAAGACTCAAGAAAATAGATTTGATACCTGCCAACAAGAATGTCTCACGGTGCTTTCAATCCTAAGTGGGTGTCACCACCTTCTGGTGGTTGGTTCCACACTCCAAAGAATCATCATGTTAACGGGGTTATTGCATTTGCTGGATTCTTTACTATTTTATACGCATTCTACAGACAAGCAGAGAACAACACCATCAATCCTAAGGAAGCATATTCTGTAGAAACTATTGCCAAATGGGATGCTGCTGCAAAGAAATAATGAAGGGGTAGAAAAGTTGAACGTTTCTGTCATGTCATGAACATGCTGAGCATTATGAGCATGCTGAGCATTCTGTACATGCTGAGCATTGCGTGCATGATGAGCATTGCACGTATTCTCAATATCATTACCATTATAACCATAACCATTATTATTATTACTAGTATTTATTATTGCTGAGTGTTTATCATTTTGATAACATTGTTGTTTTTCTTTATTCGTATGTAAATAATTCTAAATATTTTTATTTATAAAACATAATACATTTCATATATTCTTCAATACAGATATACCTTGACATTAGGATTGGCGGTTTTTAGTTTCTTCAATAGTTCAAACGTCTCTTGATCATCTAGAACACTCCGCAATTTAGGATCAACGTAATTGTCCAATATGACAGTGTCGATTTCCTCTTCACAGATGGCCAAATCGTTCTCGAAATTCCTTTCCTTGTCATCTTTACTGATTTGGATCAGTTTATCAACTCTACCCGGTGTTGCATTCAAAACTCTACTCCATGTGGTTTTGAGCATTTTCAAATCTTGTCCGATTGGGTTCTTACCGATCAGTTTAATCGATCCACCTTCCAAGTCACGAGTGGCCCTATGAACATCACAGGCTCTGATTGCCGAAATGGAAAGTATAAGTATAAACTTCCGTTTTGGAATTTCAACAGTCTTGTTGAATTCTTTGTTGAACTTTCTCTTGGTTTCGAATTTCTTGATTTTATTTCTTAACTTCTTGAATTCTTTGATGCTTGGAACAAGCTTTTTCATGTACTTTTCAATGAATTTCGACATGTTTTCCAAGTTTCTCTCATTATCAAAGTCACTTGAATCCACAACCTGTTTTTTGTTCAAATAATATTCTGTCAATTCCAAAGCTGACAAGTTAGGGTATAATTCTCTGATTTTACTGCTTATTTTCTCAACAATTATATCATTCTTTTCATTACTCAATCCCTTTTTACTCTCTTTTTCAAATTCCATCTTTTGTTTCTTCTTAGACTTTTGTCCTTCACTGCTGGTTTTTCTCTTTTTACCAACTGCAACATGTTCTTCTTCTTCCTTTTCTTCCTTTTCCTCCTTTCCTTCTGCGTCTGAGACAACAGCTTCAACTTCAAATCCTTCTTCTCCTTCGCTGAACTCATACTGGATATCTAATCCATCGTTTAAGCCTTCAACATCACTCATACTTTATTATATTTCCACGTATTCACAGACTCAATCAAACTTGAAAAATTATAACTAAAAAAATTTCTTAAAAAATGCTGTTTCTGTGAAAAATTTATTTTTTTATCAACTTGGTCTATATTTTACAGTCAAGCCGTATTATCTTGTTTTAACGCGTAAGAGATACATTTAATATATATGTATTACAGGTTCTTTGTGTGTACAACAGGGTATCCGCTGCAACCATGTCAGTAGAAACACCGAAACGGCCCAGTTCGCCTTTAAGGCCCACTACACCAACTCCTAAAATATTGGGAAGGTCGCCAGGGAGGTCCCCCGGGAGGTCCCCCGGAAGGTCGCCAGGACGATCTCCAAGATCACCTAAAACTCCAAGAAAATCATTGACTCCTCTAACTAAACGTGCTTTGGAAATGTCGACAACACCTACAAGAAATAGACTATTGCTGACACCCACAAGGAATGTTCAAACTAAAGTTTATGACCCATTGGTCGACTTGCAATTACTCGGAAAGTTGTTTTTTAACACAAAGAAACAAAAGCTTGCAGTGGCATCCCCTACCATTGATTTGTCACAAGATGAAAGTCAAGATAATATGAACAATTTGTCAACAAATGTGGATTCTAATCAACAGCCATTTTTGGGTTCAATAAGAAGTGCAAACCCAATAGAATCAGTATTTGAAATAGATAAATCCGATTCCATGCGTAATTCACCCCACGTATCACCAACTAGACAATCTACAATCCCTAGTTTTGTGGACAGAGATGTCAGACAGTTTGCTCGATTGGTCAATTCAAGCTTTACATCATCCACATCATACCAAATTACAGAATCATCTGAAATAATAGAAGATACATTACCAATAACACAATCACAGAGCCAGTCACAGAATCAACTACAGCACGATCAACATAATCAACCACAAGGCTCACTCTCTCCATATGAAGATATAGATGTGCCCGAATTCAATACTACATATGAATCTCTGGCTACCGGGTTTGCAGATACTTCAAATGTAGCAATCCCGGAAGCAATTCTTCGTGATGGCTCAGGTATTTTAGGTCAATCATCATCCGATGCGGAAGATGATGAATTAGACGATGAACAACAGTATAGTTTAAACATGTCAATTATTAATGCATCTACTGATTCTGAACCTGATCAAGCACTTCCAGATTTTGAGGTAGATGATACAGAAGCAGGCGATTTTTCCCTGTTAAGATTACATAGAGATAATATTACAGTACGTAAGAAGCGCATACCAGGAAAGAACAACAATAACGGCAATAATAGAGGAGATATCAAATTCACTGAACGATTGATCAAACGGACGTGTGATATGTTGAATATTCCACAGATACCTGCCAATATTTTCAACGAATTAAGTGAAAAATTCATCGATTTGGAACTGGATAAATCTATTCAATTATCTGATCGTGTTGGATGGCAGAGAATTTTGTACACAGATGTTCTTGGTGATCAGAATGTAGATGAAGAAGTTTTACTTTCGGTTATGCAAGAGTGTGATTTGGAGACTGTAAAAATGGTAGAGGGTGTTTTGTATGGGAATTCTTCCCTTCGGAAGAAGAGAAAGCAGCTTCCTCAAAATTTGGCTGACTTGGAATTGGAGCAGAATGATAATATTGATGAAACTTTTGTGGATCTGAATACTTTGGATACAAATATCGAACTTGGTATCCACTATGAAGAGAGCGATGCCACTGATTACGAAATTCCCGTAGAAGAAGAAGAGGAAGATTCGGACTTAGATTAATGTAGAATAGTATGTATAATAAAATTATAAAGTACCTAATGCAGTACATGGATGATAATTTATGCTACCGTCGTTTTGAGTTTATCAAGAATATCAAATATCTTCCCTGATTTTTTGACTTTCATGTTTTCAAAATCTCAAAATTTCAAAATCCCAAACTCTCAACAATTTGTGACGTGATAAATGAAATTCCACGAAGGAAGTTAAGTTCATTATTTGCAATCCAAATTGGACATCGGATTAAACTTATTTGTATCTATTGCAATCTTTTGATTCAAAATGAACTATAGTGATCTTTTACCAGTATCCACAGCTTGGAAGTCCCAAATTACATCTTTTCTAAGTGAAGATATTCCATCATTTGATTATGGTGGATATGTCGTTGGTTCTGATATCAAAACCGCAAGATTATATATGAAATCTGCAGGTGTTTTATGTGGAATTCCATTTTTACAAGAAGTTTATGATCAATGTAAAATCGAAGTTGAATGGTTACATTGTGAAGGTGAATATATAGATCCAAAAGGTGATAAAATAATTATCGCCAAATTGAAAGGTCCATCAAAAAATATTTTACAAGCCGAAAGGGTTAGTTTAAATCTCATGGCTAGACTTTCAGGTGTTGCAAGTGAAAGTAAAGAAATTACAGATCTTGCAAAAAAATCGGGTTTTCAAGGAATTATTGCAGGTACTAGAAAAACTACACCAGGTTTAAGAATTTTCGAAAAATATGCAATGTTAGTTGGTGAAGCCGATATGCATAGATTTGACTTATCTAGCATGATTATGTTAAAAGATAACCATATTTGGAGTACAGGATCAATCACCAGAGCTATTGAAAGTGCAAGAAAAGTTGGTGGATTTTCAATTAAGATTGAAATTGAAGTACAAAGTTGGGATGAAGCAGTTGAAGCAATTAAAGCCGGTGGGGATATCATTATGTTAGATAATTTTAATGGGAAAGAATTACAAGATGTTGCTATGAAATTAAAACAACAATATGGTAAAGATTATAAGTTCTTATTAGAATGTAGTGGTGGATTAACGAAGCAAAATATTGGAGAATATTTATGTAATTATATTGATATATACTCAACAAGTAGTATCCATCAAGGAACACCTATTGTTGATTTTAGTTTAAAAATTGATAAATAGATTATTTATTTTAATTTTAGTTTTAATTTATAATTTAATTTGGAGAATTAAGCCCAAGTTGATTATTTAGGTAATTGTTCTTGCTTTGTAGCTTCTTCCTTTTGTTTTTGCTTTGCAACGACATAGACTAAACCTGCGGAGAAACCAACGAAAATTGAAGAAATTGAAAAGAAGTTGATTGGCGCATCGAAGAAGACTAAACCAGACAATGCAATTGGTAATTTATTTAAAGCACCAACCATAGAGTAAGTAGTTGAAGAAGTGACTCTGATACACCAACCTGAACAATAAGAAATACCAACAGAAGTTGCACCTGAGACGATCATTGCAATCCAAACTGAAGCTCTGGATTCAGGTGGGAAGTTTAAGTTAATATTTTCACTAGACCAGTCTTCTAAAACTAAGGAAGCAACCAATAAAATTGGAATTGAAAGTAAGTTATTGTAGTACATAGTGTCAAAATCTTTGAAGTTAGTTAACTTAATTCTCTTTCTCATGAATAAAACAAATGCAGCAGAGGAGAAACAGTTTAGGGCCATCCAAAAATAACCAATATTGAAATTGGTGGTACCAGTAGTTGCATCTGTGTCACCGTAAGTTGCGATAACAGAAGAGAAAACCATTAAAATGAAAGAAACCAATGCCATGGATGTAACTTCACCTCCAAACCATAAAACTTCACCATATGCAATTAAGATAATGGTCAAATTTTTGAAAATTGTATAAATTGGAATAGCTAAGTATTTAAGAGCCTTGGAAGAGGTATAAATCATAAGCACAAGTAAGAATGCAATTGGTGACCATTTTTTAGCTTCATTGGTGTTGAATTTTCTATAGGTGATTAAGCCAAAGAATTTAAGAGTTGCGATTGCTGCAATACAAACAATGGCTTGAATGGCTAAAAGAAAGAAATTCAAGTTGAAATGATGACCTGAAACAACATATTTGTTGGTTGTTGTCATTAAGATAGAAGAAGCACAATAACATAGAATAGAGACTGGACCTGAGTTAACTAATTTTGCAAACTTAGAAGGTGCTGGTGCAATAGCACCAGCACCATTTGATTCTTGTTTATCAGACATGGTTTGTTTTAACTGTGACTAAAACTATCAAGCAATACAGGGCAAGAAAGGCAGCAAGAACTGAAGAATCTACAACTTAAAAAAAGGAAAAGAAGATATAAACGTATCAATTCTAAAAAAAGGCTGCAATTTCGAAAGCAAAACAGAGCAAACTCAAAAAACACGTCCATTTTGGCGACTTTTGCGCAAAAAGCTGCAAAAACAAAATATTGCTTTTGGTACGGCGCGGCGCGGTTGACCGCGGGCGCCGTTGGTGGGAACGCCCAGGAAAAGTAGTGGGAATGGAAAAAAATACTGGGAAAAAAGTTGACGAGGGGGGAGGTAAAAGCAGGGAAATCAGGGAAATCAGGGAAAAGTAGGGAAAAGCAGTATAGTAAAAGTCATCATTGGATTCACAATATACACAGATATACACAAATATACTGATAGCTGTCTACCGCAACGTCTCATATATGTAGAAGGTTTTGATACAGAACTTGCACATACACGGCACGCCTAGAGTAAAAATTGGGTACAGAGAATATGGTAAATAAATGAAGATTTCTGATCTTTTTTTGGGTTATAAACATTTGTGTTCTTCATGGATTCATGAGAAACAAAACATTTAAGCGGAAACAGAAACAGTGACTTCAACATCGACACCTGGTTCGATGGTTAAAGCAGTTAACTTCTTGACTAAGTCTGATGGAGCTTCTAAATCAATGTATCTCTTGTGGATTCTCATTTCATAGTGTTCCCAGGTCTTAGAACCTTCACCATTTGGAGTCTTTCTGGTTGCAATAGAAAGTGCCTTGGTTGGCATTCTAACAGGACCTCTCTTCTTGACACCTTCCTTAGAAGCGTTCTTGATGACTAAGTTAGAAACCTTTTCTAAAGACTTGACGTTAGTAGAGGTGAAGGTGATTCTAATCTTGTTGATTTGTTGTGGTTGTTGGACTTCCTTCTTTTCTTCAGACATTATTGAGGTTGGATAAGAGACGTTCTCAAGTTGTTAAAAGAGAAGACAAAAAGAGTGGAAAAGTATTTAGAAACTTCCTAATTTTTTCACCAGCTTGTTTTCTCATTTTTCACTTTTTCGCATTTTCTCTTTTTTTGGGATTTTCCATTTTTTTTCTTGCGCCGCGGTGGTGATAAAAAGGGCAAAACCCTCATTACAAGCACGTGCACACAACTCAAATAAAAAAATAGTATATCGGGAAAAGCGTCGGCTATTTTGGTGTGCGCGTCGCTTGGTCGGGTATAGCCAGATACTCGGATAATCGGATATTCGGATAGCCAGATACTCGGATAGCCAGATATTTACTATAATAGTTAATATTTCTTATATTCAATAATTATACGTTATACATCTGTGAATCAACACAGGCATGTCAAAAGACCGTACCATCGGCATCCAACTCAATTGGAGGTCCTCCGTCTGGTCTTAGTTTTTTGGCAATCAGTCTTCCACTCTTCCAACTTCCCGCTTCGATTAGCTGCGGTAAAGTCAAACAGTATTCTAATTTGTCATTGACCAATGGTAGAAGCATATCTAATAAACATATAGTGCAACTTCTCCATTCAACAATAACGTCATCATCAGGCTTAAAAGATAAAATTTGCTTTTGGTCCTTCTGCTGTTTGAGTTTAAGCACTCCCAGATCCACAAAAAGACCACCGTTTCTGTATTCTGGCAATCCCGTCATATATTCGGCATTGACGATGTTGAAACCACCATATTCCATCAACGGTTTAAACAATGAATATGTCAACCATTGCGTTAATTTATGAAACGTCACAATTTTATTATCGTTGCTTTTTAACTGCCATGCATCCCCAATAACGTAGCCTTCAATTGTAATTCTTCCTTCTTTGGGCCAAATCGGTAATAACAACTGCATGAGCACATCCCAGAGAACTTCAATATCAACATCAATATTGCCGTTTTTACCAATTTTTCCGCCATTCTTGTCGTTGATACTTAACAAGTAATCAACCAAATCACCAGGCCTATTATTGACAAACGCTATATTATCGCATAACACTTCACCTAGCTTTCTCAATAATTGTAGCCTACCTTCAAATCCAACAATTGGATTGTCTTCACTAATTTGAAATCCCTTGCTTAAAACATCACTGCTTAAGCTAGCCAATTTGCTACCTTCAACTACCCCGTCACCAAAATCCCCGTTTAAAAACATATAGTAACTTGCAACTGCAATACCTTCCGATCTTCCAATTTCCGTTCTTTCAGGGTCTACAAATTTCCATCTATTACCGGCACCTGCATCCAACAAAACACTAACGATAAATAGATCAATCAACCTTTTGCAAATTTCAACGTCTCCCAAATTCATCAATTTGAACTTCGTGATTAAATCTTTCATTCTTTTATCCCCAAAATGTTGATATCTGCCATGAATAGGGATCTCCCCTAATGTTTCGTTTGTTGGATATTCACTTCTGATTGTTCCAACTACAAAATCAACAACATCTTGCATTTTTTTCATATCAACGTCGAAATTAATCAACCCATTGCTTTGGATTAGCTCACCCGTATGTTGATTGGTCTCTCTAACCGACCTAATACTATGTAAATAGTTGATCTTTTCTGGCACAGTCATGGTCAATTTTTTAGTTTTGTCACTTCAACTGTTCAAATCCATGTTCTTCAGATCCATAGCTTCATACTCTGTGCATCACCTTTGCCTTTATATAGAAATCCGGCCAATTCATTTTAATTTTGGGGTATTTCCGTAGATAAGATAATACAACGGCGATAAACGGCATAACACGGAAATACAGAAATATCCGCTTTTGTTTATCGGAGGCTCGTCTGTCTTTGTTTTTCTTGCAAATGCAATTTGTCGCCTGCTTTAGCAACAATAGTTTTCCTTGTACGGTTCTTTCTGCAGTATACAATGTAGTGTCCAGCCGTAACATCTCAGTGACCTGTAAAAGGAGATGGAATATACCAATAGCCACTTGATTAGGTAGATTTTGAAGTGTTATTTGTAATAAAAAGATAAACAACAAAATCGGATTTCTAGGCTCTGTTGCCGGAGATAGCAGCCCGGGTTGGGTGCTGTTATCTCCGAAAGAGAGTTTTAAAGTAGTGTATTTTTTTTTCTGAAATTTCAGAGTTGATATATATCATATAAGTCATAGAAGCAGGATTGATTTGTTTGATAACTGGCAATGATCAGGACCCCATCACTTCTATCTAAAATCTCGGCTTCACAAATACTGGGAATATCCCCAAATGAGTTCATAACAGAAGCATTTTCGGCATTTCCTTTGAATCTAATACTGACCAACAAACTGACAGAAACGACTCATCATGTTAAACAGATGGTAGATGAAATTAATGATTTACACGCCACTAACGGAGACCCAAATGATATACCCACTTTAATAGATTATAAGATTATTGATATACACAACAAACTTTTTGACCCACTCGTCAAGCAATATAAAATACCCCTGACATCAATAGAGTCAACATTCCTTATACTTTCATTTACAAAGGAGTCGTTGAATACTAATACAGAATTTATAAAATCTCTTGCAACCCATCCCTTCAATATTAAGGCTTGTTTATTGAATACACAAACATATCCATTTTTACGTGACATACCCAAACATGAAAATAAATTAAGTGAAAATTTACATCTGATTGCAAAATATGGTTTAGTCAATGTTAGTAAACAAACCACAGGCTCATTATTACTCACCCAACATGCTTGAATATTAATGCTAATAATCACTAGTAAAATTAAAAAAAAAAACCGAAAAATTTACTTAATTATTTACCATTTATATATTTTGCAATGTCTTCAGCAACGCTACTTGATGCAGTTTTAGCAGTTTGTTCAAACGCTTGCTGATATCTATCTTGTATACTTTTAGCAACATCTGATGAATTATCTCTAATCTCACCTTGCCTATCATCTTGAAATGTGTATTCTCTTTCAGAACTTTCCAAATCAATTAATCCATGTTCATAACCATCTTTTTCGTCCCTTTCAATTTCATCTTCAACATCCGATAAAACGTCAACTTCTTGTTTATCACCAGCCTTTTTCTTATCTTTAATACCTAAATCTTTCATCAAATTATTTAATTGTTTATCCTTTTCCCTCTTTTCCTTTTCTTTCTTTTCTTCAATGACTCTATCTCTTTCTTTTTGATAAAATTCATTATATTCATCAACTTTTTTATCAACTGCATCTAAAAACTCATCAAACCCTTCACCTGTATACGCAGAACATCCAACAACATCCAAAGTAGAATAAAATTCTTCTAACATTAAACTCATGGAATTAATCAAAGATGCCATATATCCAGAACCATTAGAGGTTTCATCATTTAAATCAGCATTGTTTCTTAAACTTTCTTGGAAACTTTCAAAATCAGTCATCCATTCTTTAGCAAAATCTGCTTTACGTACATCTGTTTTATTAAATACAACAATCATTGGTAGTTTGGTCTTATATAAGATAGAACATGCATATAACATATTTGACATAAATGTTGATGGATTCGACGAGCGTGGTGTATCAATAATATATGCAATGACAGTTGGAAATTCCGTTGCAAATGCTTCTGTTAAAATAGCACCGGAAGCTGACCAAACAAAACATTCGATTTGACCTGGTGTATCAACTACACAATGTTTAAAATTTTCACTTCTTTTTTGAACAATTTGTAAAACTTGATCAATTTTAGTTGAAAATAAATTAAGTGATGTAACAATAGCACCGTTAGGTCCTAAATTATAATTTTCCATAACCTTTTTATAATTAATTGAATCTCTAATGTCAATATTGCATCCAAATGGTACTTTTAAAACTGCTGGATCTAAATTAATTAAATACGGTGGTGTCTTCTTTTGATGAAGATGTGAATTAAGTCTTTGGACAAAGGTGGTTTTACCCGAGCCCGCCATACCAATACATATCACTGTTGCTGGCATTTTTTTCGTTTCTTAGCAGTTTTTATCTTAAAAAAAAAATCAAAAATGACTTTAAATACTTTAATAAAATATGCTAACAGCAAAAATATTCAATAAAAAAATATCAAATTCATGTTTAGTAATGTGAAAAATCGCAAAAAAAAAAGAAAATTAAACAAAATCCGAAAACGGAAAATTTAAGAAATGTATTTAGCCGATTAGCCGATTAGCCGATTAGCCGACAGAAGAATAAAACTAAACCGATATTTCCGGATTGGTTTTGATGTTGATTAAGTTGAATGTTGGAAAGCACTACAGAAGTCTTATTTAGGGTGTAACAACAGAAAATAAACTTAGACAGTTTACAATATGGAAGACTCTATTCATATACCAGGTCAGAACTTTTACCAACAAAACGATTTCATATCAGAACCGAATGAAAACATCAATTCCGCAATCGATGCAAGGTCAAAGAACGAAGAATATGTATATCAGAATGAAGACCAAATAGAACAACAGCCGCTGCAAACTACAACAGGCGAATCGGTGGGTACTGATCAGCCCTATTACGTTAATGCAAAACAATACCACAGAATATTAAAACGACGTATTGCTCGTGCCAAACTTGAAGAACATCTTAAAATCCAAAGAGTCAGAAAACCATATTTGCACGAATCAAGACACAAACACGCAATGAGGAGACCTAGAGGTCAAGGTGGAAGATTCTTGACTGCTGCTGAAATAGCAGAGCTTGAGAAGAAAGAACAAGAAGAGGCAACACAAAATACAAATGATACTCTTGACTCAAAAGATGGTGAATCGAATAGTATATCACCAAAAGAAACTGATGAATCAAACACAGACCCTACCACTATTAATACCACTACCGACGTTCAAACTGATAAGGTAATTAAATCAGAAATTACTGCATAAGTTTGAAATTAATTTATCAAATTTACTTTTGAATTTTATATATTCTTTTATAACTTTTTATTTTTATTTTTATATTTTTTTCTCTTAGTCTTTACATACCTAATGAATTAAGTATTGCTTTACATTCAGGGTCTAAACCTTGTATTATTTGATATAGATATTGATTGTCAATCATCTGAAGTTTAGATTTAAAAAATTCAATCAACATGTTTTTATCTTTGATGTTAATTGGATCTAGAGGTTTTAGTTGGATTATGTTTAATTTATTAAAACTTGCACCAAATGTTAAATCTTCGTTATCAATTTCTAACAGTAATTCAACATTTTCATCAATTGTTTTGTAGTTTTGAATGGATTCACTGCTCAATAATAATAGAAGCTCTCTTAATATCTTACCAATTGAATCTGCGTTGACAGAGTGGTAGTTTTCAACAATCAAATTGGTCAATCCAACAACTAAAATTTTCTTATCTGTTAAGTTATTAAACTTAGAAATCATTGTTAAAACAAAATTATTTAAAATTTGTTCAAACAAACCATTTTGAATATTTTCAAAGATTGAAATAACTTTACCACTTGTCCATTGATTTTTGTTCAAACTATTATTCATTTCTAAACTTGAAATTTTACTTAAAAATATAATAAATCTCTTAACAAATTTATCAGTTTTGAAATTCTTTAATCTAGTTAGTAATATAATAAAAATTTCGTTTAAAAATCCTTGAATATTATTGATATCAATATAAATCAAAATATTTTCCAAAAATTCAAATCCTAAAACATCATTAACTTTAGAAGAAATCAATTTTTGATAAATACCTAAAATTGGTGTGATATTTTCAGCATTGTTAAACATTCCTGGTTTGAATTTAATAATTGCACTTAACAGTCTTTTGACTGCAGGAATATTACCTTTAAATTCCCAAACTTGTGGTGAACATAATGGTTTAATTAATTGTTCATATTCAATTGGCATTTGTTCATTAACTGGATAATTTTCTAATATATATGCTAAAATTTGAAATGCATATGGTATGAACTCTTGAATATCTTGACCTAAAATGCTGAATAGTGTACCCTTTAAAAGATTGTAAAAAACATTTAAATTTTTTTGATAAAATTTAAGTATAATACAGATACATTCAAATGTATAATGAGAAAATTTTGGGTTTGATGGATTTTTAGAAATGAATTCAATAATTTTAATCAATTCTTGTAAAATTTCAGTAATTGTGTTAGTTAATAAATCTTCACTTATTAATAAAATTCTCATTATACACTTCATTAAGAATTCATTTTCAGATAATTTTTCTGGGGTTGTACCCATTTTGAAAATCAATTTAAATAAGTTCATTAATAAATTGTTTAATACTTCATTTGATAAATCTGTTTTTTTGAATAATAATTCTTGATGATTCATTGGATTTCTCAAAGATAAAATCTTTTCAATAGTAATTGAAGTGTATGTGTAGACAACATAGTTGTCATCATTAAAATTACTTGTCAATAATGGTAAAGTTTCAAGTAATTGTTCCTTAGTTAATTGATTTCTAAAAATATAAATATATTTGATCGAGTCAACTTTTAAAATTGGACTTGAAACATTACCAATTAAATCAGGATAAATAAATTCACCAAAAAATTTAATAACGTCAACTAGTAAATTAGTACTTGAAATACCTGATGAACTTGTGATTGAACCTTTTGATGCAATTGAGCAGAATAAATAAATTGCAATATCTTTGAATTTCCAATTATTTGATGGATTTTCATTATAAGTACCAAGATAATGATTAATGTAGCTCATAATAATATTAGTAACTAATGTTTCATCAGATTCTTTTAAGGATCGTAAAAATTCAGTTGCTGATCTTCTACGGGAATCTGCATCAGATCCTTCCAAATCCCTTCTTGTATATTCAATTGGATCATCTTCAAACATTTCTAAATCACTCTCTCTTAGTTTAATATTTGGTAAAATGATTTTTTCAGTAATTTGTTTTACTGAAACTTCATTTGCAAATAAATGTTTATAATTTGGTAAGTTAACAACACATGTCATGAACTGTAAAGCACGTGCAACCAAAAGATCATTCTTTTGTTGCATTGAAATATTATTAAGTAAATCCCAAATAATTTGAATTGAACCTTCAATAAATTTCTTAAATTCTTCTTCGTATCTTGTAGTATATAATTGAATCAATTCACAAATATTGACCTTAACTTTAATAGTTAAATCCATCTCATCATCTTCATCATTATCTTCAAGTAAAGGATTATGAAATTTCAAATATTTTAATAAAATAGTAATACCGGTATCAATATTATCTTCAAAGAATTCTGGAATATCTTGACAGTTCAAATCATAATAAATTTTAATTAACAATAATAAGTTTTCAAATAATAAAGTCAATTTATCAGGATTTTGTAAATTTGCATCAATTAATGCATCAACACTTTTCAAAATTTCCATAAAAGGTACGGCAAATTTGTCAAGAACCATTTTAATTTCTAAAAACAATTCATCCGATCTGAATAATGGTCTCCATCTCTTGAAAATTGAATGTGCAACTTTTAAAACACCTTTATTAACAACCAAATCATCTAAGGTGAGTTTGGAAATCAATTCATCAATCAAGCCAGCCCACATGTTTGGAAATTCACTTTCTGCAATCAAACTAATCGATTCACCAATTTGAATTTGTAGTGAATCAGGCAACATGATCATCAATCCAACGATTTCTGATTTGATCATATCCACATCATTTTTAGAAATTTGATATTCTCCATTTTCATTGATCCATTTTCTTTTGATCAAATTCTTAAAATACAATGCACCTGCTAATCTAGTAGATAAATTCACGCTATTGTTTGCAACAACATGGAGCAGCGTAATTGGGAATCCTTCTTGCGATTCCATACTTTTCAATACGTTTCCTGCATCTTTAGCAAATTGACGATCTAAAGATTGCTCCAAAACCTGAACAACACCTTGTAATTCAGCCATACTACAGCAGCTTGTGTATTTCTTTACGATCAACTGTTTTTTTCCTGAAAAAAAAAATAATACAAAGGTTCCAACATGAATAAACAAAAATTTCACTCGCCTTTGAAAAGTGTTGATCTTTGTTTTTTCTAGAAGCCAACCAGTGTAAGTTACAAATACAGGATAAAAAGATTACAGTATTGAAGTTCACAAGATGTATTTAATTACTAAATTCCAATATATTTGGTCACTGGTATAAATGAATAATAAATACGGTCTACACAAAAAATGTCCTTGTCTTGCCATTAGGCAGCTACCAATCATCTTCATCTTCATCTTCATCATCACTCTCTCTGCGTGCATGTTGTCTAATCGCAGCAGCCAAATCGCTGGCCATATTAGCTTCATCATGTTTTTTGTTCATCAGGGCAGCTGCCAATCCGCCGGCAATGTTGCCATTAGCTTGTGCAGGTTGACCATCCTGTATTTGTATTTGTGATATACCAGTAGCAGCACTTGCAGTACTTGTAGAAGAAACTTTAGGTGGAGCTGGTGGTGGGGGTTTAGAAACAGCCGCAGTATTAGTTGGTGGTGCACATTCGGAAATATAAGCTGTTGGTACCCATCCTTCAGTAGTTTCGTCTAATGTCTTGGCTAGTGACCATCCACTTGGTTCTGTTTGTAAAATATAAACAATATCGCCTTTAGCTATTGGCATCGAGCCATTGGCACCAGCATAATCGTAATTAGCAATGAATGTTGGCCATTTAGGTTTTACGACAGGAGGTGGAGGTGGTGGGGGAGGTGCAGTTGTAGTTCTAGTTCTTGAAACAGGTGCTGCAGGTTTCGGTTTAGATGATAGTTTTGGTTTATTAACCTGAGAAGGTGCTGTTGGAACGACAGCTGGTTGTTGATGACTTTGTTGTTGTTGTTGTTGTTGCACATTATCTGGACGGTATGCAGAAGATGCAGCAGCAGTAGCAGCAGCAGCAGTGGCAGAAAAAGTTGCGCCAGCATTACCTCTTGTACTTTGCAGACTTCTTTTATATGCAGCAATCTTTTCACCAGTAAATTCTGTCTTTGATTGTGGCAAAACATTATTTTTTGAATTTGCTTCACTACCTTTAGAAACCGAAACAGTACTAGATTTATAAGCATCCTTTGAGTTATTAGCACTTGAATCTTGAGCCAATTGAAACTTGACGACATGTTTTTTACCTGGCTTTTTGAAATATGAAATAGTAGGACCAATATTAACAACAAGACCTGGATTACCCTTTTTGAATCTAGCTAAAATTTCAGTCTTGAATAAACAATTAATAAATAAATCAGGTTCAGATTTAGAGTTGAGGTTAACAGCTAACCAATCATCAGCTAAGTTAGAAACACTCACTTCTTTAATCACAGATAATGATTTATTCAACTCAATGTTATATTGAGCTTTGTTATTGACAACCGTCTGTCCGACAACAATAAATTTATCTTTAGTAAAAAGGAAAATTTTAGGTAGTCTTTGCGATGATCTACCGAATTTCGAATGTAGTTGTTCACCTTTAGCAGAAAATGAAACTGTTTCACGTAAACCAATTGAACTCATTAAGAATTTACCAAAACCACCAGTTTTATCATTGCATCCCAAATAATCACCAAAAAATTGCCTAGTTCCAAGTAAAGAAAATCTTCTTCTTTGCTTTTTACCAAAAACAATTTTATTACCAAAATCTCTAAGTTCAGTGTATTGATTTTCCTGAGAAATACCCTTTGTTCTGATCCTCCATAATCTTTGAATTGTCTTTGCAGCTTCTTCTCTTCTTCTCAACCATTTTCTACATGCTCTTTGAATAATTCTAGCCTTGTTAGCCCAATAATTTTCTCTCATATCTTCCAGAGCAAATAAAGTTTCTGGCTTTTTGATGAAAACTTTTGAGACACCTAGTTGCCATTCTGAAGAATCAAATTTAGTATCATTCAGAATTATTTCAGTAGCTGTTCTTGCATCACCTTGCCAAATATATTCACCTGCATACGAGGTTTTAGTTGATAAAAGATAAAATCTTTCAACAAATTTTTCAAAAGTTTGTCTATAGGCAAAACCTGCTCTTCTAATTCTAACATTTTCCTTTAAACCTAAATATTTAACTTGATGCAGAACAGCTTTAGTATCATATTCAGATGGTGATCGATTTTGATTAGGTTTAATAGTTCTAATATAAGAAGGAGTAGCTTGAGATAATGTATCAACCAGTAAATTAGCACTTGTTTTAATTTTATCACCAGCAGTTGGAGGTCTCTTTTTATTTCCATCATCAACTTTATTTGGGAACAAAGTTTTAAGGAAAGAATCTTGAGAAGTTTGTAACATTTCCAATAAATCTTTTAACATTTGATCTTTGTTTTTATCAGTCATAGCATTAACATCGTATGTAACATCACCAGCATAATGCTTAACTAAAAATTTATTACCTCTAAGGTCAAAATGAGGATTTGATGATAACATATTCAATCTTTGAGAGAAAGATTGATCAGCAGCTGAAGAGTCAGCATGAGCTGTAGCACAAGCATCATTTAAAGCAGCAAAAATACCTGGAGGTCTTTTTGATTCGATTAAATCACAAACAATTTGATTGTTAAAGAAATTAATCGGAGTCCATTGAATTTGTTCTTTAACATATTCATCTTGTTCAGATTTTAAAGTTAATTGAATAAAAATTTGTTGTAATTTTTCATTAACATAGTTAATACATAATTGTTCAAATGAATTATGATCAAAAATTTCGAAACCATAAATATCTAAAATACCAATAGATTTGAATATATCAAGGTTGGAACCCGCAAATGATTGATTAACTCTATCAACAATCCAATCAAATAAATTATTATAAATACCCATAGCTAATGCATCTTTAACGGCAGTTGCTTGAGTTGGATTTAATGGGACATGATAAATTGAACCTCTTTTCATACCATGAGAAGTTTCCATAGTTCTTTCAATCATCGAAGTTGTTAATAATTGTGCATCAACTTGTAGCAAATAAGCAACAAAGTTAATGACAGACATATCTTTAATTTGAGAATTACCTTCAGCATCTTCAATGAATGAAATATTACCAATCCATAAAATAGCAGATAACAATCTAAAGACGTGGTCTTTTTCTTCCTTTGATAAACCGATAGTATCCATAGCAGTCAAAGTATCGGAAAAATCTTTAATGTCATCAATTGAATCAACAGAAGTACAACCAGAAGCAGCAGTATAAATGTACTGTTCAGGTTTTTGAACACCATAAATTTGTCTATAATTTTCATCAGCTGCTTTAGTCAATTGATAAAAAATGTGAAAATTTCTTTCATTTTTAATTTGGCCAACAATTCTTTGTTTTTCTAATAAATAATTGGTTATATTTGCAGAAACAGGTTCAAAACTTTTATTAAATTGGATTTCAAGGTACTTACCATGCCTTGAAGAGTTATTATTTCTTAAAGTTTTTGCACAACCAAATGATTCAAGCAAAGGATTGGTTGCCAAAACCATATCTTTAATTCTTTGAATAGAAGAAGAGTTAGTCAGTGATCCTGAAACTTCAGCAATATATTGCATTATTCTCTTTGCAGCTTCCGTTTTACCTGCACCCGATTCTCCCGATATAATGACACATTGATTATCATGATATGCAATCATATTATGATACATGTTTTCTGCAATTGCATAAACGTGAGGAGGTACTTCCAATCTGTTTTTATTTTTATACGACATCAATACATCCAAGGTATAGATGCCTAAATCTCTAAACGGATTCACGGATATAAGCACATGTCCAATATATGTGTAAATGATTGCATTTTCAAATCTCTTTTTCAAATTATCATTGATAGATTCATCCGAAATTGTTGACAATAATGTTAGATCTGAAACACCCACTTCCTTTTTCTTTGTATGTTCATATGTGGCCTTTTTGATTCCTGTACCATTGGCTGTATTTGTTGCACCGGAAACATTCGACTTTTTAACAGGCGCCGCCGTTTTTTGCCTAGATCTCTTACTGAATCCCATCATGATGTGTCAATTGAGTTTATTGAGATCTGAACACAATAGCTGGATAAATTTCAATGATGGCAAAACAGCCTCTTCTCTGTTGTAATGTTAAAACCACGCAGGTGAACCATTTTCTTGTTTTCGGAGACGATCGGCTCAGCAGAGTTTCTGGCTTTGGGAGATATCGCTAAAAAGTAAACCGACCTGTTTTCATTTTCTCATATAAGGTTTTTCTGAAAAAATATATAATAACCTGAATATAAAAAGGAGAAACATTTGTCAGGATCAAACAAAGGTTTTAAATTTGACATTTGTTATCAGTTAGTGAATATATTGATTTGGATTGAATTGATTTGCATTAGTTTGAGTAAGTTTGGTTATAAATTTTTTTTTTGGATTAGATTAATTTAACATTAATTTTATTTTTGATATTGGAAATATTAGAAATAATAGAGTATAAGAGAATATAAGAATTGAACAGGTATGGATTTTGAAGAATATTTTTCAGTTCAGATATTTTTTATCATCCTTCGAGAGACTATTGAATCAGCCATTATTGTTTCAGTTTTATTATCATTTATCAGACAAAATTCAATTGATCCTAAAACTGGTAAACAGTTAATTAAACCAGAAATATGTAGATCTATGAAATTACAAGTGTGGATTGGTGCATTCAGTGGATTTGGAATTTGTTTGATTATTGGAGGTATTTTTATCACCCTTTTCTATTTTATTGGCACGGATCTCTGGTCATATGCAGAAAGAATATGGGAAGGATTATTCTCAATTTTATCATCAGTTATAATTGCAATGATGGGTGTAGCTTTATTGAGAATCAATGCAATGAAGAATAAATGGACAGCAAGTTTAATTGAATCTTTTAAATCTCATAACCATACAAATGCAGATTATGTCGAAGGAACAGCAAATGAAACAACAGAAACAAACGATGAAGACTTTGAAGTTTTACCTATCAAACCAATTCAACAAAAATTAAAGGAGAAATATTTTCTTGCATTTTTGCCATTTGTTACTACATTGAGGGAAGGATTAGAGGCTGTGGTTTTTGTTGGTGGTATTGGAGTCAATCAACCAGTCAGTTCATTCCCATTGGCAATTATATGTGGAGCAGGATTGGGATTCTCAATTGGATATCTATTATACAAAGGTGGAAACCATATGTCTATTCAGTATTTCCTCATCGGATCAACATGTTTTCTCTATTTGGTTGCAGCAGGATTGATGTCCCGTGGAGTTTGGTTTTTTGAGTTAGAGCAGTTCGTCCAACGATGCGGACAAGATACAAGTGAAACAGGATCAGGACCTGGCAGTTATGATATTGCGAATACTATATGGCATGTCAATTGTTGTAATGGATTAAAAGACGGAGGATGGATGATTTTTAATGCATTATTAGGGTGGAATAACACTGCAACATATGGATCTGTTATATCATACATTGGCTTTTGGATTTTTATTGTTGTCATGTTGAAAATAAGGAGTAAGATGGAAATGGAAGGATGTATCGAATGGTTGCCAATCAAATGGCAGCTCAAATACATGAAGAAGAGGATCAAAATTGATAAAGTGTTTGTCAAGGAAATCCAAGAAATTGAGCAAATTCAACAAGTTGAAGAATTCTCACAAACAGACAGTGCACGTACGAGCACGAGTACTAGAGATGATACATCGCCATTACTGGCATAACCCCAAACGACTCGATTGTTTACATCGATGCATACAAAACTTGGGTCTTAGTCGAATGAATAAAGAAGCAATGATAAAAAAGGAAAGATAAAGATACAATCAGTAAACAATTTTATAGGATACCAAAAAGAGCTGAGCCTCTTCAAACTGTCTATAAATGTGTGTATATGAATAAATACATTCATACATACTTACATAGATATATATATCTGTAAGACCCGAATAGTGCAAAACAGAAGCCGACAAGGTACAGTCAGAATGAAACAACCAAAGGTGTTGCAACTTATAATAGAGCTGGAAATTCGATGGTGCCGGTAAGACATGTAATCATTGTGTCGTCTTTGTTATAAGCTCTAGCAAAAACAGTATATTTACCAGGCGGCACCTCAGCTGGAATTTCAACCTCCTTTGTAAGAGTGTAGTCACCGTTATTGATCGGACATGTCATATCGACATTTGGCAACTGTTCGCATAAATCATAAGTTTGCGAGATCAATTTGATATAGCCGTAATTGACTACCACATCAACGTAAGCACCGTCTGTGACGTCTTGGCTTAAGAAACCGGTAGCGGTGATTGTCAAGTTTGTGCCTCTTGTAGGTGGATTTGGATCTAGCTGGACAGAATAGAGCGTAAGCGATTGGTCGGTGGTAATATCACAATTTTGGAGAGGTGTTCCACCAGGAATTGGTTTGGTAATTGGAAGCAGGGACGCTAAAAATGGTGTGAATGGAAAGTACATTGATTTAAAAAGGCAGCAACAGAAACAAAACAGAGAGACGCAGCAGTTGTAGTACAAGTAGAAGTACAAGTAGCAATATAAGAATATAAGTTATATTCATTTATAATAGTTGTAGATAAGAAAAATAAAAAGGGGTTGATTCCATGTGCCTCATTTTAAAGGGCGCTATGGGAAAAATGAGCCGATCGACGCAAGTCACGTGCACAGGGTAGAAATGCAAGCCGATCGACGCAAGACCCGGGGCTGGCTGCACGTGCGTACCGGGTTTGCTGCGCCGCACTGCCACGAACCTGCCACGTACCCGCTACGCACCCATCTTTGCCATCTCCGCGCCCCTGCCCCGACCCCCGGCAAAGTCAGCTCACCCCCGGGAGCAGCCATCCCGGAGAATCACGCTGTTCACGTTGTGCACGCAGTCGGTGCGGTTCACGCTGTTCATCGATCCGAGAAGGTGGTGTATATAAAGGGACTTGCTGGCCACTTATAGTGAGATAGTAGAGATAGTTACAAGTGTTATTCGTTTGTAGTTGGTTTTCGTTAAATAAAATAAATTTATTACCCCAAAGCAATAAATTAATATATATTTTTTAGTCTGGATTAACAGTATCTATCAAATATATCAAAAACATCAAATATACCAAATAGTCTTTTTATAATATACAATGTCCGTTGTCACTAAATGTCACGCTAGATCCATCTACGATTCAAGAGGTAATCCAACTGTCGAAGTTGAATTAACCACCGCAAATGGTATCTTCAGATCAATTGTTCCTTCTGGTGCTTCTACCGGTGTCCACGAAGCTTTAGAATTAAGAGATGGTGATAAGTCCAAATGGTTAGGTAAGGGTGTCACTAAGGCAGTCTCTAACGTTAACTCCATCATTGCTCCTGCAATTGTTGAAGCAAAAATCCCTGTCACCGAACAATTGAAGTATGACGAATTCCTTATTAACCTTGATGGTACTCCAAACAAGGGTAAGTTAGGTGCTAACGCAATTTTAGGTGTTTCTATGGCAGTTGCTAAAGCAGCTGCTTCCTACGAAAAAATCCCATTATATGCATATTTATCTAAGCTTTCTGGATCAAAGGAACCTTACGTCTTACCAGTTCCTTTCATGAACGTCCTTAACGGTGGTTCCCATGCAGGTGGTTCTCTTGCATTCCAAGAATTCATGATTGCCCCAACTGGTGCTTCTTCTTTCTCTGAAGCTTTAAGAATGGGTTCTGAAGTCTACCACCACTTAAAATCTCTTGCAAAGGCTAAATACGGTCAATCCGCTGGTAATGTCGGTGATGAAGGTGGTGTTGCTCCAGATATTTCAACTCCTCAAGAAGCTCTTGATTTAATTATGGATGCTATTAAGAAGGCAGGTTACGAAGGTTTAATTGATATTGCAATGGACTCTGCATCCTCTGAATTTTACAAAAACGGTAAGTATGATTTAGACTACAAGAATCCAAACTCTGATGGCTCAAAGGCACTCACTGGTCACCAATTAGGTGACTTATATGCTGATTTATTAGCAAACTACCCAATTGTTTCCTTAGAAGATCCTTTCGCAGAAGATGACTGGGAAACTTGGACCGGTAACTTTGAAAAATTACCAGTACAAATTGTTGCTGATGATTTAACCGTTACTAACCCAAGTAGAATTAAGACTGCAATTGAAAAGAAGGCAGCTTCTGCTCTTTTATTAAAGGTCAACCAAATTGGTACTTTATCTGAATCAATCCAAGCTGCAAAGGACTCCTTTGCTGCTGGTTGGGGTGTTATGGTTTCTCACAGATCTGGTGAAACCGAAGATACCTTTATTGCTGATTTAACTGTTGGTTTAAGAACAGGTGAAATTAAGTCTGGTGCTCCAGCTAGATCCGAAAGAATGGCTAAATATAATCAAATTTTAAGAATTGAAGAAGAATTAGGTGACAAGGCTATCTATGCAGGTAAGAAGTTCAGAATTGCTTCTACTATCTAATTTTGAAATTTTCTTTTCTTTTTGAATGTAATTATTTTTTACATACACCAAATCACAACATATCACATGACACACACATACATGACACGGCCATAAATATACTTATGTCTGTCTAAATATATTATATATATATATTTTATAATATCTAACCAGTTTAGTTTTGAAAATTATTGAAAATAAATAAAAAAAAATAAAAGTTTAATACATGTAATTATTATTAATACACACATTAGTATATAAATAATACATACTTTATTTATTCACTTTCAATTAACATCTATTAATCATTTTTCTTTTATACCAATGAATAAAATCAAGTATAGTTGATCTAACCTTTCTTGAATTTCTTGATCCTAATGCAGTTTCAATACCTGTAAAAAATTTAACCTTTTCATTATTACTAATTAAATCATTAGGTAATGAATTTAAAAATAGATTTATTGCGTTTAAATTTTCAATTTCCTTTTTGTAATGTTGATTTATTTTAAAGGTTTCCATAATAAGTTCAATTGATGAATAAACTAAATCTTCATTAAATTTTAATATTGAATAGTTTAAAAACTTAACTACCAATTCACCATTATTTTTCTGTAATAATCCATAGATTTTGAATTTAAAAACATTAGGAATATCATAATATATTGAAATTGGTGGATTTTCTAAACTCCAGCTTAATAAATCAGTTAAAAATCCTATAACTAAATTTAAAATTTCATATTCTTGATATTTATCGACTATATCCATTGAAATTTGATAAATAAGTTCAACAACGTCAAAATTATTCAAAAATTCAAGTGGTTTGAACATAAGGATATCATTCATCATCCTATAAAAATCTTCAACTATATCTTCATTTGCTCCTGTTTCACTATTGTAAATTCCAATGAATGTTTTAATTTGTTCAAGTGAAAAATTCCAAACATTAGTTAAAATTTCTTTATTAATACTAATAAATTCATCTTCTTCATCATCTTCACTAATTTCTTTTATTAATGTACCCGAACACCAAAGATAACATCCATACCTAAAATTTTTAAATCCTTGAACAAGTAACTCTGCAATATCTTTAACCGATGGTAGTAAAAATCTTTTGAAGGTTAGAATGCACTTACGTAAAAATTTACAACATCTTTCACTGACTTTGGTAAATTTACCATATTGTTCAATAATTTGAAAAATAAGTGGTAAAATTTGGCTTGAAATATAATTAGAAATAATATAATTTGGATTTTGTAATCTCAAAAATTCTTCTGGTGCAGCTAAATTATCAATATATAATGTCAGTATTTCCACTGTATCTGCAATTTTAACATCAAATCCCAAATTAGTTTCTGGTGACACAACATAAACTCCTAATTTTTCAATTGTGCTATTCCAAAACATTTTAATTAGATTCAATGATTGTTCTTCATTTGAAACAATATTTTTATCAAGATATTTCTTTAAAACATATGATAAACCTTCAACTATATCATACAACGATTGAAAATCAATAGAATTTTCAATATTTGAATAGAGATTGTATAATGGTTCTAAAAAGTCAATTAATAACTCATTACAATCCATACAAAAATATTTAAGTGCATGAGATGTAGCAATTATAATTTGCATTTTTTCATCTTCATTATAATTCATATTTTGAACTTTAAAACCTTCAATGATATAATTTAATTCAATTTGTAAAAATTCTGGATGTACACTTGTCCAAACTGTATATCTACCCAAAACTAAAGTTGCTGCATATCTTATTTTTGGATTCTCTGGTAATTGAACCAGATAATTCATAATTTGGGGTAAAATTTTATTTTCATTTTTAGAAATTTCCTTTGCCATCGAACGAATACTGAAAAGTAAACATTCAATATCTTGCCAATGTTCAACATTACCAGATTCAATTAAATTTTTCAATTTTGAAAATGGAATATTAAGTGAATCATATTGACCAATGACTAAACAACAATCTTTTAAAACATCACCAATTTCATATCTAAAATCTTTAAATTTATCTTCATTTTCTTTATTATTTCCGAATAATTCAGATATATTTGTTGAATTTGAAATAGTTGGGTATTTTAAATGCTCAACTAAGATTTCCACCAGTCTTGCATATATTGGTTTAAAAATTTCTCTTGATGATTTACAAGTATTAAGAACAAGCATTGATTTAATTTCATACCAAAATTTGAAAGTATATTTAACAATATCCAAATCATCTTTGTAATCTGTCAATTGTAAAATAATTTCAACTAATGTTTGAAAGTTTTCTGGATTTTTAACAATAATAACATGCCAAGCTTCACCAGTCGTTGAAAAAAGTTCTGTAAATCTTTCAATCATCATTGGATCATCCCAATTTTCTTGAATTAAAGGTTTTAATTGAACAAGTTGAGTATAAACAATTTCAATATATTTCAGGTTTTCGTCAAGTTTATCAAATATATCAATTTGATTAATAATTGTAATTAATGAATCAACTGACGTATCAAAAGTTTCATCATTTTGAAAACCTAAAACAATCAATTTCCATAATGGCGAATCAGGTTGAAGAATAAGTGAAATTGGGATTTCATTAATCCATGATTTAATACAGCTGAGAATTAAAATTTCTAAATCATTATTGATAGCTGATGAGGTGGCAGATTGAATAAGAACATAATATATACTCTCAGCATTATTAGCTAATAATTTCTTATATTGTTGTTCAAATTCTTCATTTGATAAAGGTAATTTTTTTGAATCAGACATTTCTTCAGGTAATATTTTTATAAATTCAAGTAAATTAATTGGATTATTTGACATATAATTGATTACATCCATAATTGGAGTTTGCCAATCAAAATCTTGAATGATTAAATATGACAATGCAATTGATAATTGAATAATAATTAATTTTTCCTTTTGAAAATCTGTTAAAGCAGTTAAATTTTGCAAAATTGATAACCTAAGTTGTTCTATTGCAGTATTACCACTGATTTGACCAAAATCATATTGAATTTTAGATCTTAAAGTTTGGGAAATGAATAATTTAAGTTCAAAACTGGTGTTTTTGTCTTGTAATGTAGGGAAAATCAGATCCCAGGCCTGTTGAGATCTTTGGAATTCCAGTAAATATGAATTTGCAGCAGATTTTGCAGACGATTCGGTTGGACCGTATAGTGTCTGTAATGCTTGTTGAATTTCTACAATAGTTTCCATTTGTTTACCAGAAAATAATCAACTTCTATCAACCTTTTGCAACTTAACAAAAATGTCGAACAACTTTTTTCGTCTATGAAAAAAAACATGTTGCGAACAGTAACTAGAAAAGGATTGAAATAAGCATTTTATTCTATTTTACGATATCTTATAAGGCAGAAGCAGTATTCATTTGATATTAATTCCATAGTTCTATATTTTTATTACAATAATGGCCAAGAAAGTAAGCAGTATTCCGCCAATCAATCAAATTTTCAAGTATTTACAACAACAAAAAACAGTATCTATTTGGTTGTATCAACAAACAGGAGTACGTCTGTCAGGAATAATCAAAGGTTTTGATGAATTCATGAATCTAACACTTGAAGATGCGGTTGAAATTAGTTTAAATGATCCCTCCAAGAGAAGAGAATTAGGATTGGTTATTCTCAAAGGTGACAACATATCGCTTATTTCTTCTGTATGATTATTATTATTTTATTACTATTATAGGACCACTAATAATATGAATTTGAAACTTTTGAAAAAAAATTGTGACGTATCATATTTTAAATCTCTAAGTTTAGTACAATAGAATATATTGATTCATCAATATATATATAAAAATATCAAATACTTGTAAATTATGTGTATAGAATAATATTTTGATTTTTTTTCATATACCAAAATACACACAAACACACACACACACACACACATATATATATATATATATATAAATATATATAATATATGCCAATTTACCTACAGTATCAAAAAATGAGATTCTGTACTTGGATTACCACTATTTTAATTATTTTGCCAATTCAAGCTAATAATGTCGAAATGGCAAATTTAGAGAACGAAAAATCTGAAATTTCCCAATTAATTCATGACCGCAGTAAAGAAGCATGTATGGTGGTAGTGCTGTCTGAATACTACAATGAAAGAATGGCCATTGAAGAACACGACCGTCTAGTACATATCATGGCTGTTGAACTGACCCGGTGTCTATACCAAGAAATGGGGCGACGCGTCGATTTTCCCAAAGCGTGCGAGGCTCAGTCGCTGGCCAGCAATCTCGGGAGTTGCGTTTGGGAGCTTAGCACCGAACCTGCGATGTGGATAACGTTTAATGGGTTCCTCGGACAAGCCGATGGGGCTGTGAATCGTCATTCCGAGAGTGCTCGTCATGTCCAGATGTTACATGACTATAGAACAATAATCAAAAAAATGAGTGGACACTTGCAGAGTGTTTTGGAGAACCAGAATATATGGGAGAAAGAAATGAAGACGATGGTGCAGAGTGCCGTGGGAGAAGTTGTTGCGGAGCAGGCAAGGAAGTGGCGGGAAGAGAAACGCAGATATGAACAGGCCCTGGCGGCAGCATCCCAGGCCAAAGATGACCATGGGAAGAATATGGCGGCCAGCAAAAAGAGACGGCGGCTCGTCGCTTTTGTGACGTGCTGCACTGTGGCGGGAGGCGGAATAATGTTTTTTATTTTTTCTTGCGCGCGCACCGAGCAGCTTCTTCTAGAACGAGGTTTGGCGCTTATGATGGGTGCGGCTCTCGGCTTAGTGCTAATTAATAGTGTGCGACTTGGTGTACCCGGTCTAATATTTTAGAATTTTAGCGTGCATGCACCTACATGAACATATGCAATGTAGCGTTTTTAGAGATCTTCCTCGGATATTTTAAAGAATAAATAAAAAATTTTGGGCGAATGTGGTAATCTATCGAAGGAAATGTGATTAAGCAAATTCTATGCATGTATTGAAAACAATAGGTAGGAATATATATATATATCTAGTGTCTGCTCTGCAAATCCTAAAGCCAACAACTCCAGAGTTTTTTTTTGGAAAGGCTATTCTTTTGCATATATATTATTACACACGCAGAAAGCTTCTATAAATCTTAATTTTTGAATATTTTATTTCTATTTCCACTTCATTCATATCACCAGAAGACCTTCTGAAAAAAAATTTTTGAATCCCATAGTTTACCAAGGAAATAGTTTTGTTCTTCTATATTTGTCTTCTGTCAAACGAAAGTTGAGCGATACAGAATATACATACGGCATTCGAAGATACACACGACCTCATATCCACACACATATATTTTAAACACGACATTTGATTTTGATTTTCATCGTAAAAGAATATCATAAATTAAAATACAAAGGTGAAAGATATAGACATAAATACAAATATTAATATAGATATAACTATAGAAAGACATAATTTACCAACTTCTTCTGTGATGGTATCGAATCCACCACACCCACCAGCTACACCTCCAAATTTAAAAATGCCAATTTTAAGTTCAAGTGATTACAGTTCTCAAACATTATCTAGAAATTCATCACTTGAGACCAAAATTGAAATCAAGACTGAAAATTTAATTAGGCCTGATTCTAGTGGTTTAGATAAAAACAATGTTTTACCGCTTCCACAACCAATAATACAATATCAATATCATCAAAATATAAATCAGGGAAACCAACAATTGGTATTTGCACCGCAAGAAAATCACCAACACATAATATCACATTCATCTCCCCTTCCACTACCATTAACAAATCAACTACCCAATCAATTACCAAATATATTGCCAAATATATTGCCAAATCCATTGACAAATCCATTGACAAATCCATTGACAAATCCATTGACAAATTCAATGACAAATCCAATGACAAATCCACTACCAAATCCATTATCAAATCAATTACCAAATCCACCAACGCTATCGACTTTCCCAACCTATCCAGGATATATAAATTATCCTAATTATATAAATTATTCGATACAACTACCGCCAACTCCTAGCAATTCAAGAACACAATCACCGATTTCATATTTGCAGAGACCATATACACAAAATGAATATAATTCACAAATAAATATACCCGATCGAATACAATTGGAACTACAATCACCTCATTTACAATCATCTCCATCTTTTATTCAGCAATACCCCTATCCATATCCTTCCAATCCAACCCAACAAACACCAAATTATTATCCTTCCCAAATTCAAATTCAACCACAGAATCCACATTTATATTCTTTATCACCCCAGCAAGAATTAAACCAACAGTCAACTCAACCAAATGTGAAAAATTCTGTTTATTTACAATTGAATAACAAACCTTACTCTACTTTAGGAATACAGAATTCTCAAAAAAAACGAAAGAGAAGAAAATACTGTGAAATAAAACGAATTTACAAGTGTACTTTTGAAAATTGTACAAAATCTTATGGTACTCTAAACCATCTTAATTTTCATATTCATCTACAAAGTCATGGTATGAAAAAATCACCTTCTGACTTTCAAAATTTATCAAAAGAAGATGAACAAGATTCATTTTAATTACTTTTCTACTTGTCTAATTACTACTTTGTGGTGTAAATACCCCAATATTCTACAAGTAAAAATATTAATATTCAGAAAATAATTCTCCATATCATCAAAAACTGAACGTTTAATTCTTCCAAGAATAATTGCGTCAAAAAAAATCAATCGAGGAATCCGGCCAAAAATATTAAACTTTCAGATTCTTAGTAATCCGGAATTATCAATCATTTGAATATATTGGCTTTTAAATCATTTTTAGATTTTTGAGTTTTGGCGGCAGTTGGCCAATAACAATATAGATGACATAACTTAATTTCACTGCTATTTAATAATTGATTTATTTTACTTTGATAGAATTTATTTTTCATTTATTTTTAATATATTTGCTTCTGCTTAGCTGCATAGTGAAAAGAAGGTTTCTAAAAACTCATGAACGACTTATTTTTAACAAAACTACAAATATTTCTCTATTACACCTCATAATTGTCAATTTTCTACAGTATCCTTTATATACCTCACACACGTTCCTGTAGTTCGACTTTTTTTTATTTAATGGAATATTATAAGTTTCTTCATATAACGAAAGTAAGATTGTGAGTTCATCTGCAACATGCCAGAAGTGTATATTGTGATTGATACACTAATTTTGATATGGCAAAGAAAAAGCCCACATATCAATCTAACTTTAGTTGAAGAACTAATATACTAATCAATATCCAATCTGATTTTTCAAACTGCCAACTACTCCAGAAAGATCAAAAAACCGAAACAGCCTGGTTTGCATTTGGTGCCGCTAAATCTCAAGGTTCCAATAAAACACCAATCAATACATGGCGTTAGCATATCTTATCAGCTTGTTACTCTTTTTGAAGCTGCTCCTTTTTCAGTTTTTGCCGCACCCGGAGAGATATGCAATATGGAGTATTTCTATCGCCTTCGACCCCCCTTTACAACCTAGATCGCTTGAAAATATAGTCTTAATTACTATAGAAAAAGCTGTCTAGCTATACACTCATCTTTTACAATAACAAACGTAATAGCATCTAACCCCAGAAACCCCCCTCAACATGATATTCTGTTTTGAATATTTTTGGCTCTGGTCTTTGGTTCGCCTAGATCTTTTCCGAAGCATGAACAAAATCAATAGAAAGAAACCCCTCTTTTGAGAATTTTATGTTTCTCCCCTAGTGTCGATTAGTATCTTGCTGCACTCGTTAAAGCCGAGACAGTATGTTTCCATGCATGAAGGATCTGCGCTTTTGCTTACCAGGCTGGGAAAAATGTATGCATCTGTGATTAGCAAAAAAAATACACCCCACCTTTTTTTCCAACTTTAGTTTTTAGTTCGAAAACTGTGGCGGTTTGTTTTGGCGGTTGCGTTAAAAATAAATATGGATGGAATGAATTAGGTCGGCAGAGTGTACATGCATCCGGTTAAAAGGCTATGGATACTGCTGTTGGGTTGGTTAGATATGCGGCGGTGACAAACTAGCAGATTAGTCTGTAAATACTGATATTACAAAAATGCATGAAGTGAGACTCCACACATCAAGGTACACCCATTTATGTACACATACAATATATATATAGGTATAAAAATATATAAAGAAAATATGTAGATGTCCTGATTTTTTTTGAATTCTCGTCAATTAAGGCACCGAAAAAAAAACAACTGCACAAGCATGATGTTTTCCATTTCAAAATGGATGTATCGACTTTCGTAAATAAACAAAATTAATATCAAACAAGTAATAGAAGTTATGCACAATAGTAGCTCTTCAAAAAAAAACTGCAGATCGCTAAATAAAAACGGCGTATATTTTTATAGTTGTTCTAGTAAAGCCGCACAAGTGTTTTAAATGTTTTCCAGGAACAAGCGAGTGTGCGGCAAAAAAACAAAAAATCTAAAAATCGATATGTCCAAAAATCGATTAGTCGAAAAATTAAAAAATTAAAAAATTAAAAAATTAAAAAATTAAAAAATTAAAAAATTAAAAAATTAAAAAATTAAAAAATTAAAAAATTAAAAAATTAAAAAATTAAAAAATTAAAAAATTAAAAAATTAAAAAATTAAAAAATTAGAATTTTGAGTCGATCGGGTATTGATTTCTTCTGTTCGGTTATATGTTTTATTTTACAGTAAAGGTTATCTGAAATATGATAATGGCATTTGCAAATTCCATAGAAGAAAAAAAATAAAATGTTCAAGAAAAGAGGACAATTTAAAAAGAAAAAGAGTTTTGATTCTAAAGATATAGATGACAGTAACGATATTATCTGTGATGATCTACCATTGTTGAAAAAACCAAATCTATCCAAAACAAAAAACCATGGTATAATTTTCAAGAAATCTTCAATGCAGGATAAATCAGCAACTATTCAACTAAAACAAGTAGAAAATAAGGACATTGATAATGATATAAATGTCAATTCAGATTCAGATATATATTTAGAATCAAATAATCATGGTACATATTTTGATCAATTTGATGATGATGAATTATCAACGTTAAAAAAAAATGTAAATCATGAAACAAGAGGTAATCATATTATTGATGATAGTAATGAAGATAATAATAGTAAAGATTTTAAAATAATAGTACATAGATTGAATCCTCCATTTTTGAATTCGGATGTTATTTTATCAACAAATAATCAAATTGTTGATATTATTAAAGATAAGTCCGGTGATTTATACCAAAATTCCAAAAACGGTTCATATTTGCTTAATGAACGTAGGAAAATCAATGAAAATTTAAAAAATTCCAAAGAAAATATATCAAATGGCAGTCGAACGGTTAAATCATTGAATAAATCCAATTCTCGTGAGCAAAATGATGATTCAATTGAACAACAAGAAGAGGAAGAAGAGGAGGCAGAGGAAGCAGCTATAAAAGATGGGAAATCATTAGATGAAACATTATCTATTCGTGAACATCTTCCGGCATACAAAGTTAAAGATGAATTACTTAGACTAATCAATGAAAATCAAGTTGTTATAGTTATAGGTGAAACAGGATCAGGTAAAACGACACAACTACCACAATTTTTATATGAAGAAGGATATCATAAAAATGGTATTATTGGTATAACTCAACCGAGAAGAGTTGCTGCAATGACTGTGGCTAAAAGAGTTAGTGATGAAATGAATGTTAAGCTTGGTAACGAAGTTGGTTTTACGATAAGATTCAATGATCAGACTTCTGATAAAACAAATATTAAATTCATGACCGATGGTGTTTTACTTAGAGAAACACTTAATGATGAAAATTTAAATAAATATTCATGTATTATTATGGATGAAGCTCATGAAAGATCCTTAAATACAGATATTCTCTTTGGGATTTTTAAAAAAATGTTAGTTAAAAGACGAGATTTTAAATTGGTCATAACATCTGCAACGATGAACTCGGCTAAGTTTTCAAAATTCTTTAACAATGCTATTCAATTTAAAATTCCAGGTAAAACTTTCCCTGTTGATATAATGTATCAATCTATTCCATCTATTGACTATATTGACTCAGCTGTCAAACAATCTTTGAAAATTCATTTATCAAATTCTTTCAAGAAAGGCGAAAATGGCGATATACTTATATTTATGACTGGGCAAGAAGATATTGAAATTACTTGTCAAATATTATCTGAAGAACTGCTAAAATTACAAAAAATAAACAATAGAATTTTGAATTTGGATATTCTGCCCATCTACTCAAGTCTTTCAGCAAGTCAACAATCCAAAATCTTTGAATTATCGTCAAACCGGAAATGTATTGTTGCTACAAACATTGCAGAAACTTCTCTAACTTTAAGCCATGTAAAATTTGTTATTGATTCTGGATTGATGAAAATGAAAGTTTTTAATCCAAAACTTAATATGGATTTACTTCAAATAGTTCCAATTTCTAAAGCACAAGCTAATCAAAGATCAGGTAGAGCTGGAAGAGTGTGTCCTGGTCAGTCATTCAGACTATATACGTTATCATCTTATGAAGATGAAATGTGGGACGAACCAATACCTGAAATTCAACGTTCAAATTTGATCAATACTATTTTAATTTTGAAAAATTTAAATATCAAAGATATAAATAAATTTCCATTTATTGATAAACCCTCAATTGAATCCTTTGAAACTTCTCAATACGATTTATGGTCAATTGGTGTCTTGGATAATTTTGGTAATTTAACTGAACTGGGTAAAAAGATGTCACAGTTCCCTATTGATCCAATGTTATCTAAATTTGTCATTTTATCAAATACCAAAAAATTTAGTTGTTGTTCAGAAGCTTTGAAAATTGTTTCTGTTTTATCTGTTCCTCCTATATTTGTCAAAATGAAAAAAAGTTCAGAACTACAAAACAAAGCAGATAAGGCAAGGGAACATTTTGAAATCGGAGATAGTGACCATTTGACATTATTGAATATATTTAATCAATTTTATAATCTTGATGGAAGGTCACAAACATTCCAAGAAACGTGGTGTTCAAAAAATTATTTTAATTTTAAATCATTGAAGAATTCAGTTGAAATCTACAAACAGCTAAAGCAGCTTTCAGAGAAAACTTTTAAGGGTCAAATATCTACATGTTTTGAAAATTGGGAAATCATTAAGGAGTGTATATGTGCATGTTTTTATCCAAACGCAGCTGAGTTTTTAAAGCATGGCCAGTATAAACACTGTAGATCGGGTTTGGAAATGTATATTAATGGAACATCTAATTTTAATGGTATTGGAGATTTACCCAAATATATTGTTTTTCATGAACTTTTACTTACGGGACAGAAACAACAAATGAATTATATTACTGCTGTCAAATCTGAATGGTTGGTGAAATATGGAAATGTGTTTTTTAACAAAATGATCCGTGGGGTCAGCAGCAGGGAAAATCAAAGACTTGAAGAGCTAAAGTTTAATGAAATCATTGAATCTGAAAAAAAATTATTGAAAGGTTAAAATCGCAGCTAAAGCTAAAGCTAAATACAGGGTGGTCTATAAAGGTTTAAATATCATGTTATCAATTAATCTAGTTGTTTTTGTTTCATCAGTGGAAGTTGTATTTGGAACATACACCGCCATAGACAGAATGCATCCTTTAGTTTTATCTATAGTGTCTAAATAATCAAGAGTTTCTGGATCATTAAATGAAACATAGTCTATTTTAAAGTTCGGATTTTCCGAACAAATCAAATTACTGATTGTTCTATTAAGTAGTGCAACATTTGTTTCGCCTTTCATATAATTTTCATTTGCATATTTCATACTTTTATATAGGCATGTAACCTGATGTAAAATTTCACTTGATAAATATTTGTTTCTTGAGCTCAAAGCCAGACCTTCATTATTTCTAACAGTAGGCACAACTTCTATTTCTACATTCATAAGTAAATCTCTCACTAATGTTTTAACAACAACAGTCTGTTGAATATCTTTTTGTCCAAAATATGCAATTGTTGGATTCACTGCATTGAGTAATTTAGTAACAACTGTCGAAACTCCTCTAAAAAATGTCGGTCTAGTTTTACCTTCTAAAACAGAAGACACACCTAAGATTTCGACAAAAGCACCACGTTGTTTGGAAACATCCATTGTGAATCCCGAAGGATACATTTCTCCAACTTCCGGGTTAAAAATTGCATCCACTTTCTTCGTTTGCTTATGTTCCTTTAAATAATTGACAATAACATGAACATCATGTTCTAAATCTCGTGGATATGTATCTAAATCTTCATTTGGTGCAAACTGCGAAGGGTTGACAAAGATGGAAACAATCGTATGGTCGTTGCATTTCAATGATTTGTCAATCAATGTCATATGTCCGTCATGTAAATAACCCATGGTTGGCACAAATCCCACTGTTTCATTTTTTTCTGCAAATCCTGCACGCAGCTGACGAAGCTCTGCTACGGTTCTGATGATAGGTATAGTCGACATCTTCACTACTGGCTGTTTCTCTAATACAAACCCACTTTTCAGCTTTGACACAAAAACACCCCCAATTGGTTTGTGAAAAATTTCAACCGTTTTTGTCTTTTTTTACGACCGCAACGAAAACAAATGCGATTTTGAGGCGGGAAATTAAACCAGAAGATCCAACACATTCAAGAACGTGAAATGTGTATATTTTGAGTGTGTAGTGGGCTATATAGAAGTCTGGGAGACTTATTATGGCCGAAATCTTCACGGGCTCCCTCAAGAAAGTAGTAAAACGCAGTTTGTAAGGGAGAAAACGGCGGCAGTAAGAGCAAAAAATTAATGGAAACATCAGTTACTTAATCTGGTGATTTGCGCCGATAGCTTATCTGGGCACGGAACTTGAATTCCGCCGTATATGGCGAAGAAAGACATATATAATAATAAAAGGATATTTTTGTACTTAAATACAAGGGTGGCGGTCTTAAAGCAAGGGTCTAGAGAGTGTTGATCTTGAATTGATAGATAATATTGGTCAAAATACATTCTATTTAAACATTGCAAAAATGGGACAGACAATCTCCACAGATCACAGTTCTAAACATACGATTGAAATTCCTAACCATGGTAAATTGACTGGTTTCACATTAAAGAATCCAGCAACAGGAGAACCAACAGTTCACCGATTTGCCAAGGTTCCATATGCATTGCAGCCAAAGAGATTCTCCCTTGCAGAACCAATTCCAGATGATTATGATTATACAGGAGAATATAAAGATTTTGGTTATAAATGCCCACAGCCAGTGATTGAAAATAAACAGATCCAATATGTAGAGTCGCCAAGTGATGAGTATATTCAATATGCTAACATTTGGGTTCCTTCGTCAGATAAATATAAACCAAAAACAGGATGGCCAGTTTTGATTTATATTCATGGTGGTTGGTTACAGTCAGGAGATCCAAATAACGACTTTTTCAATATTGTTGAATTGATGGATGATAAGCATTTCCATGAAAAACATATCTTTGTCACAATTGGTTACAGACTTAATTTATTTGGATTCCTTACATGTAAAGAACTTTTGAAGGAAAATCCTAAGAACACAAATATGGGTTTCTGGGATCAACGTGAAGGTATCAAATGGGTTAACAAGTATATCAAATACTTCGGTGGTGATTCCGATAAAATTACAGTTTCGGGACTATCCGCCGGCTCATATTCGACATTCTTCCAACTAGCCTATGAATTGTATCATCCAGAAGAAGAACAACTTATCAAACAAGTCATTTTCTTCTCTAATATGATTTATTCTCAACCTAAATCAATTGAAGAGTGTGAAGAACAATTTGATGAAGTGATTGAAAAATTAGAACTTCAAGATCTATCTGCTTCTGAACAATTGGAGAAATTAAGATCATTAGATATTAAATTCTTAGAAAAGTTTATTCTTAAATTAAAGATGCACACATTCAGAGCTGTTAGTGATGGTAATTTCATTTCACCAACAATTTTAAAAGATGTTAAAAGTGGTAAATTTTCAAAATTATTAACTGATAAAGGTGTTAGAATTATGCATGGAGAAGTTGATAACGAAGGTTACCTTTACTCATTACTTAATCCACCAACTACATTTGAAGAATTATCAGTTCAACTTGAAAACTATTATCCAAAGAAGGTTGTTTCCAAAATTATTGAAGTTTATGATGTTTATAACAAGGTTGATTCCAAATCATCTAAATTCAAAGCTGAACTTGCAGACTTATTTGGTAAAATGGTTGCAGATGGTCAAGTTTATGTTTCAACTAGAGGATTTATTAATAATATTATCAAAGGAGGTTTTCCTGCAAAGGATTATTTCCGTTATAGAGTTAGTTTTAGAGGTAAATTTTTAGATGAACATTTGGATCCATCAGTTAAGGTTACACATGCATATGATAAAATCATTTGGTTCTATACATTAAGAGTTGGATTTAATGAAAAGGAAGTGGAAGATATTAAAAATTTCTTAAACCCATATCTAAAATTCCTCTACTTTGAAAAAGATATCCAAGATTGGGAAACTTCTGATCCAACTAAATTTAGATGGTTCAAGCCTGATGGATCTGTTTCATATGAAGATGATCCAGATTGGGATTTAAGTATTAAAATTGCTGATAAGGTTTACGCAGTTCAATTAGAATCCTAATAGTTATAATATTAGTTTTAATAACATGATAGAATAGTATAGTATATTGTGGCGTTATGTTATATAGTGAATGTGTAAATAATTGTCATTAAACAAACATAAAAAAGGCAAGCATAAAATAGCAAATGCATTTAACATTTCATGTCTAGCATCTAGTATCTATCATCTAGTATCTAGTATCTAGTTTCTAGTGTTGCATCATATTTTTTGAGGCATATCAGTTGGTTCAATTTTAGGTTCAACGATATTTGCATTTGTAGCTTGTTTGTTACCCATTAATCTAAGTAAATTTCTCAGTAACATTGCAATTGTAACTTTACCAATGGATGGAACATAGAGTGAAGCTACCTTTTCAACTTCAGCATCGACAAAATTCTGTTCACTTGAAAAATTTATACAAATTGCACCACGTTTGATATATTCTGATGGAAATTTGTATGTTGAAGTTGGAACACCTGTTATAATAATATCTGAGATTTTAGCACATTCCTCTAAAGATTTATTACAATCATGAACTTTATGTTGTTTATATCTTAAACCATCACCTCTTTCATATAATTGTATATCATTGATATCTGCAGAATAAACGGTTGCACCGTCATTTGCTAAAAGAGCAGCAAGTGGTCTACCGACAATTTCACTTCTGTTGACGATGGTAATGGTTTTACCATAAAGTCTATCACCAACTTCTAAAACTTGATTATAAGCACCAATGTACTCTAAAATTTTAACAACGGCCAATGGGGTACAAGGTAAAATAGATTTCATTGATTTGGAATCGTCCAAATATCTAACATTGTGGTACATATTTGAAATATATTTAAAATTCAATCCTTCAACATCTTTATGTAATGAGACACATTGTTGTAAATATTGATCTTGTTTGTTACCGAACACTGGGAAATAAACAATCATACCATTGATATTATCATTATTATTACATTTATAAATTTCTTCTTCCAATTGATCTTTAGAAACTTGAATCAATTCATATTGGAATCCTAGAGAATTGGCAGTTTTACCTGTCCAAGTTGCATACATCATAGCAGCTGGATCATCATTAGCCAATAAACCCACCAATTTTGGCTTACGATTCAACTTTGAAGTTGTGTTTGTGATTTCTTGAATATACGCCTTGGCGATTTTTGATGCTGGGATAACCTTACAAGCTTTTTGTAGTGCTGACATTTTGCAATTCCGATTGATATTTCAGTTAGAATTTAGATTGGGCTCGGATTGTTATTATATTTTAATTAAAAGAGGTTACCGTTTGCAATTGAATTTGTAATAAACACGGATTTCGGGTTGCAATTCCTGGTTTGTATTTTTGAATCAGAACCAATTAACTATATAGAAGTCTATGACAAATTAGGGACAACACAAGCAATCTAAAAGAATACAACAATTGAGGAAAATGCCGACTTTTTAAAACAGTTCAAAATATATCTCAACACTGTACCTCCAAAAAAATACACACGCAAAGACTGCCCTATAAATTAATACAATAAATTAACACAATAAATTAACACAAGCAATTAAAACAATCAATTAACATAATAATTTAATACAATAAATTAACAAACTCTGAAGAAGTCCGAAAAAATTTTTAGATGAAATTTTCATGAGAAAAAAAAGAGAAGTCAAAACCACGACACTATTTTTGTTGTACGGCGTCTGCTGACGTCAGCAGACGCGTCGGCTTTAAAAAAGACCATGACGTAGCGCACGTGCTGGATGCTTCTTCCCCGCCTCTTCTTTACCAATTTTTGCGCCGGACGCGCCGAGCCTCCTGCTGCTGCTGCTGCTGCGGGCCCCTTATTGAGTTGCGGGGTGCAATAGTGCAGCGGAAGCGGACGGGACCGGGGACGGGTGTGTTTGGGGGTGGCAGGGTGGCGGGGTAGCGGGGTGATGGAGTGGCGGAGTTATCAGGCCACACCCCTGTTCGTCTGGCCACCGGAAAAACCCAGGTTTAGTCCCAAAAGAGAAAACCCGAGACCGGGGCCTGAGATTGGAACTCATTCCCGATGCTGCTGCAGCAACTGACACATGGCAAAAGTAACATACGACCTTTTTCTGTAAATGATTGTGACTTTGAAGAGGTTGTTGAAAGATTGGTTGAAGGAATATTTAAAAATAAACAGGTGTTCTGTTCGGTTAATTATTGACATTATTTTTGGATTTACAGAAATACAAATATAACAAGCAGACAAAATTTATTAAATCCGATAGATTATAGAATTGAAATATATATTTTATTAATTGACTAGTTAGCTATAGATAGTATTATTTGATTATCGATTAAGATTTGAAATAAAAGCAAAAAAACAATGAACTCACAATTAGATTCGAAAGTTGAAGAGATTTGCCAGAGCTTTGAACTTCCAAACTCAAAGCTTCAAAAACTGGTGGAATTGTTCAAAAAATCTGTTGAATACGGATTATCGCATGACAACGTTGGTAAGGTTGCAATGCCAATGATTCCAACATTTGTTACTTCGATTCCAACAGGAACAGAAAAGGGCCTTTTGTTGGCTGCAGATTTAGGTGGTACCAATTTCAGAGTGTGTTCTGTTCAATTGAACGGAGACCATACGTTTAAATTGATGCAATCGAAGAACCCAATTCCAGTGGATTTGATGACATCTTCATCGGATCAGTTGTTCTCGTATTTGGCAACTAAAATTGGTAACTTCGTCAAACAACATCATAACGACAAGTTCAATGAAGATGACAAAGACAACAATTTGAAGTTGGGATTCACATTCAGTTTCCCAGTCGAACAATCTTCGATCAATTCCGGTACTTTGATCAGATGGACAAAGGGTTTTGATATTCCTGATACCGTAGGTAAAGATGTTGTCAAGCTTTTACAACATCATTTAGATCTTCAAAAAATCCCAGTTCACGTTGCCGCATTGGCAAACGACACAGTCGGTACCTTATTGGCTAGATCTTACACAGGTGAAAATAAAGAGGGTTTGACTTCAATTGGTTGTATCTTTGGTACTGGTACCAATGGTGCTTACAACGAAAAAATTGAAAACATTAAAAAGTTGCCAAAAGATATCGTTGACGATTTGAAAGCTAAGAATATCACCCATATGGTCATCAATACTGAATGGGGTTCTTTCGATAATCTTTTAGAAGAATTACCTGTCACTAAATATGATACTGAAGTTGATAAATTATCTTCCAATCCGGGTTATCATATGTTTGAAAAGAGAGTTTCTGGTATGTTCTTGGGTGAAATTTTGAGAAATATCATAATCGATTTACATTCCCAACGTTTAATTTTAACTCAATATGCTTCATTCGATGATTTACCTCATAGATTAAAGAACCCTTGGTTACTGTCTTCTGAAGGTTTATCGTTATTTGAAATTGATGACTCCACCAATTTAATTGCAACTGAACTAGAATTGAAAAATATGTTAAGATTACCTTCCACTTTACAAGAAAGATTAGCAATCCAAAAATTAACCAGATTCATTTCTAAAAGAGCTGCCCATTTAGCGGCCGTGCCGGTCTCTGCTCTTTTGATGCAAACTGATTCTTTCAAAGGTCATAATACTGAAGTCGATGTCGGTGTCGATGGTGCCGTTGTTGAATTTTATCCTGGTTTCAGAACAATGATGCGTGATGCAATTGCCGATACTCAAATCGGTAGTAAAGGTGAAAGAAGATTACATATTAATATTGCAAAGGATGGTTCTTCTGTTGGTGCTGCTCTCTGTGCTTTATCAAATAAGAATATCTAATCTAATGATATTTCACTACTAAATATATTTTTCTTTCACGTAATGTTTTACATATTATTAATATATAATGATTTATATTAATTAAACTCCTTATTTAATTAAACTCCTTATTTAATTAAACTCCTTATTTAATCAATATCTTAACAGTATATAGTAGATATCCAACTGCTAAGCCCTATTCTTCTGCTGTCTTGTTCACTAATAAATCACCTGCCTTTTGTAAATATCCGGTTTTCGGATTTAAGACGTGCGACAGGTATCTAATATCAACAGTTTCAAATAACAAATATTTTGCTTACTAATATTTGAACATCAGGATCAGATATATAATAGGACCCGAATCTACCGCCAGTAATGGAATATTTGATATCTATCAACCTCTAAACTTTTGAAGTAGAAAAAAAAAAAGACAAATCGTCAAAATAAATCGATAAAACAAACCAATTAAATAAAATAAAATAAGACATGACTTTTGGTACATTATATGCATTCACAAAATCTCCAAGAAGTAACTGGCTGCCAAACTTAGCCAAATATTTAAACATTGACATCGATGTCGTTGAAAAGACCGATGATGTTGAATTCAAAAAAATGTTTCCATTAGGTAAATATCCAGCATTTGTGTCATCTACAGGTTTCAAACTGACTGAACTTTTAGCAATTATTTTATATCTGATTTCCAAGTCTGAAAAGAAAGATTTTGCAGGATCAAATGATGAAGAAAAGGCAGAAACATTAAAATGGTTATCATTTTTCAATTCTGATTTGATCAACGGTATCATAAAATTGGCATTCTCTAAATATGATGATATCAAGGCAGAAGGTAAAGAAGCTACCATTAACAACTTAAAATATGTTGAAGAATCATTAGCTTCTTCAAAAGCTAAATTTTTAGTTAAAGATGAAATCTTAGTTGCAGATATTTTTGCATACCAAGTCATTATTGCTTTACCTCATCTTGGAGTTGATATTTCATCTTTTGAAAATGTCAACAAATACATTGAACAGGTTTCAACCCATCCAATCATTAAAAACTAACTGGAAAATGCTGTCTTATTTATTTAATTTTACGTTCATTTAACTTAAAATACTAAAACTAATTATATAGAATAGATATTGCTAAATAAACTTAGTAATTTTATTATTTCATTATTTCATTTATTTATTCTGCAGTTTCTGAGATTTGCTCTTCTAAAACATCCAGACTACGTGCCTCATAATCCTTTTTTATCAACATCATTCCGTAGTTGTTATTAACGTTTATCTTTTTACCACTTTTACTTACACTGTTTACTTTATCATCGTTTGAAGATTCCAATTTAACACTTGTACTTTCATTTTGCTCTTCCAGGGGCTTCACTTTGCTTCTTTCCTGAGTTGTTGTTTCTGGGTCCTTCTTCGTACTGAAGTTACCACATAGTAAATACCATAATCCGAAAACTCCGATAACACCTCCAACCAGTTTCATGGCTATTTTCTTTCCATCTTCTTCATCAGTATGAATACTTGATTGACGAGCATATCTTTTGTATATATCTTTACGTGGTCCATTGCTACCTAGATTCCTTGCATATAGATCACGTCCAAACGTATCAACATTTTGGTTGATTTTCTGATTATACATGTATCTCTTCTCAATTCGTTCATTCCTCTCTTGATGTTTCTTTGAATCGAAATGTGGAACTTCGTTGCTATGCCTTTTACGGGATTCATGAAAATGAAAAGTATTGCTTGGCCTTTTAAAGTATTCACCATTTGATGTCCCTTCTCTTCTTTTGATACCCATGTGTAGATCATATTCATGTCTTTTGTTGGAATCTGATAAAATTTCATAACTCTTTTTGACTTTAAGATATTGTTCTGCCTTCTTCTCTAATTCATCTTCACCCAATCCTTGTGATTTAAGCATATCAGGGTGTAATTTCAGTGACAATTTCTTGAATTTAGATTTGATGTCGGTAATTGTTGCATCTGTAGAGATTTTCAAAATATCGTAATGGGACTCCCTTAAAAGTCTCCTGCTGGTACTCAAACATCTATAACTTCCTCTGAGATTTACAACCATTTTGTCTTCTATGATCTAAATGTATAGTCTGTTCCAAATCGCAGGCCAAATAGGAAGAAACTTGGTATTTGTGGAAAAGATCAACATTTTTTTATGCGTTTTTCAACCATCTGAAATTCCTTCTGTGGACACATTTTTTGACAACAACAAGACATTTTTTTGTTTGCAGAAGGATTTTGGTCCTATGTTGGTTTGTTATGGTAAGTATACAATTGCTGATATATAAGGATATTTATAAGGGTTATTCGGCATCGCTAGTGAAGTAGCTGTCGTTTGAATAAATAGATTCTGTATTTCCGTAAGAATCCGGTCTTCTACTATGACGGCTAAACCGGCGGGTTTTATCGAAACTTGGCCTGTTTTTACGACTGTTGATACGACTTATGTCATGATAAACATGTAGATCGTCATGTGCTTCAGGTTCACTCTCATCAAATTCGTCTTTGAATTCTTGCACCACGTCATCTGAACTGAGTTCATGATGATTTTCTTCGTCACTTGACTCTTGGACTTCATTAAAATCCAGTTCAATCCATCCGGGCCATCCCAGTTCATCAATTATTAGGTTACGTAATGCACCCATCAAAAACGTTTCTATTTTACTGATGTTACGTAAAACAAGACCGTTGCTATCTCCCATTTCATCTGACAATGTACTATTAGACATACTTCCATTGATATTGAAAGGCAGTTGGTCCTTCCATAGATCCGTATTATATTCTCCTAAATTTCCGATTTCACCTTCAATATTCATATCCTGTAAAATATCCATTCTCTCTTTTCCCTTCTTTCTCTTCACATCATTACTTGTATATGTAGACTTTTTTGAATTTTGTCGTGAATTATAATTGTTGGAAACAGTAGCGGTAGTAGTATTAGCAGTAGTAGCATTGTTACTACTCAATTCCAAAATATCTCCTGATGCAGGGCCATTCAGACCTGTTTCATTTTCGTTGACCTCTTCGTCTTCATTTTCAATATCACATAAAAATGATATAAAGACACGATTGGAGATATACGCTATCACCATTAAGGAGTGAATTTTCAAATCGGTCACCTTCAATCTAACTGGTAGTCTAATGAATTCCGGTGCAGGATAATTGACTAGCAAATCACATGTTATTTCAATATACAATTGAGAATCCCAATCGATATCAACAGACAGTTGAATATCCATTCCATTATCAATATCCGACTTTTCTTTATACTTGGAAGATCTTGTCTTTTTATTCATTTCATCCAGAGTTCTTCCATGGCTTTCATTGTGTTGAAAATATTCACTTTCCGATTCCATATAACTAACACCACTACCACTGTTGTTCATATTCGAACTGGTATTGCTTGCACCGGCCAATCCAAACCCTGCAATTCCAACCCCATGATGTCCTATTGTTGGAACAAAACCTGAATTGCTTCTAGGCATTAGAATTGCATTTGTTCCATTCATAAAAGGATGGGGAGATGTGGGCCTTGAAACAAACGGTGAAACATCTCTTGGTGTCATTGAAATCGATTTAATCTTGGTCTTCTGATTAGGACTTTCAAAATAATCATATTTGCTTCCAAACTCTTCATCCTTTTCTTCCTTTTCTTCCTTTTCTTCCTTCCTCTTGGTTTCTTCTTTCAATTCACCATTCCAAACATCTACATCTTCTTTTCTTTCTCCTTTTCCTTCTCCTTTTTCTTGTCCTTGTCCTTTTCCTTCCGCTTTTCCTTCTCCGTCTCCTCCAACATCACACCTTTCATCCACCGTCTCGTAGAACTCGTCAAACGGCACATCTATATCCCGAATCGTGATTTCCGGTGCTGTTTCTCCGAATTTGAAATCAACAACTTGCAGATTCGCCAAATAATGCGGTAAATCCACCGATGCAAGCTTCGAGTTCAAAAAATCTCTCAGTTGCGTAGTCAATACATCGTCACTACAGATCGTATCCCACTGGATGTCGAAAGACATGGCATTACCACTGCAAAATCCCTAATTCTCAATATCTTCACCATCTTCAATTTCATTATCTGAATTTCATGTTGATTTCTCGTTTTTCATTTGGCGTTTGACACGGCTTTGAAAACTGCAAGGAAGGCAAATAGAAGGGTCTCTTTTGCTGTGTTTTGGTGTGTTTTGATTATATTAGACACATCGAAGCCACTACAAGAGTACCAATAGACAAAGATGTTAAGAAGAAACCTCCGTTATCTGTCCAGTGCAAGCAGCAGTGCCAAGAAACACGGCAACGGAACTGCCGTCGTCTTCATGAATATGGGTGGACCATCTACGGTTCCTGAAACAAGAGATTTCCTTATGCGTCTGTTCTCAGACGGAGATTTGATTCCACTGGGTCCATTCCAGGAAACTATTGCTAAGTTTATTACATGGAGAAGAACTCCGATGATTGAAAAGTACTATTCTAGAATTGGAGGTGGATCTCCGATTCGGAAATGGTCGGAATTCCAAGCTGCTAAAGCTTGTGAAAGATTGGATGAAATATCACCAAACACTGCTCCTCATAAACCTTATGTTGCGTTCCGTTATGCTAATCCTTTAACGGAAGAAACCTTGAAAAAGATGTTGAAAGATGGCGTTACTAGAGCTGTTGCTTTCAGTCAATATCCTCAATTTAGTTATTCAACTACAGCATCGTCTATCAATGATTTATATAGACTATCTAAAATTCACGATAAACAAGGCCAAATCAATTGGTCTATTATCGATAGATGGCCTCAACATCCGTGCTTGATTGATACTTTCAGTAACCATATCAAAGATGCACTTGCCAAATTCCCAGAAGATGTTAGAAATGATGTTGTGATTCAATTCTCTGCCCACTCTTTACCAATGGACATCATCAATAGAGGAGACTCATATCCTGCTGAAGTTTCTGCAACCGTCTATGCAGTTATGCAAAAACTCGGTTTTTCCAATCCTTATAGACTCACATGGCAATCACAAGTGGGTCCAAAACCTTGGTTAGGTGCTCAAACTGAGAAAACATGTAAGAGAATCACCGATCATCCATCTGTTCCTGGTGTTGTCATTGTTCCAATTGCTTTTACCTCCGATCATATTGAAACTTTACATGAAATTGATATCGAGTTAGTAGAAGCAATGGACCACCCTGAAAAGGTCGTTAGATGTGAATCTTTGAACGGCGATCCAATGTTCCATCAAGGTTTAGCCGATTTGGTTAAAGATCATTTAGAATCTGGTCAATTATACTCAAAACAATTGGCTCTAGATTACAAATTAGGTAGTGTCAGTGCCAAAAACGTTTTCGAACACCCTGATGAATTTTTCGGTGATAGATCTAAAAAGAATTAAAGTTTATTTTAATGTTTGCAACAAATAAGAAATAGATAATGACATATATATAATTTTTTATGTATGCATTTATATAAGGATATATATATATATATATATTTATTTATGGATATATGTATATTTTTATTTATGGATATATGTATATTTTTATTTATGGATATATGTATTTATTTATTCATTTATTGATTAAATTTAGTGACTAAATATTAACCGCTATTCAGGTTGGAACATTGGTTTGTCTACTTTCTTCGGTGATCTTGATATTTTCAAGGATTTTTTCGTATCTTTTTGATTTGTCATTATCAGCATTCTTTTTGTTAAAAGAATCGTCTCTTTTAATTAACTCTTTAATACAAAATGCAAAGGTATCATATTCAGATTTGTCACATGTTTTCATTTTCGTATCGAGTTTAGTAATTAAAATAAAACGTTGTCTATCTTTATTGACAAAAGGTAAAACAAATTTAATAACATCTTTGAATTTGTTGAAATCAAATAACTTTAGCAAATCTTTTTCATTCATTGTTGCAGCTTCTTTTCGAATGGCCCTATCTTCATGTTTGGCTCTTCTTCTAAGTTCAATTTTTTCCTTGGAATCGATTTTATTTCTTAAACTATTCATATCTCCTTCTTTTTCTTCTTCTTCTTCTTTTTCTTCTTCTTTTTCTTCTTGCTCCATTAATTCTTCAGATGCTTCTAGATCATTCAAAAATCCAGAATTGCCAGACCGCATCATAATCACATGTGCCTTTTTGAGCTTTTGTGTTCTTTTAATATCCAAATTTAATCCACTTAACATTTCAATAAAACCATTATAAATTGCATTATCTTTTGTCGCCAATTCTTGGAAAAACATTCTAGACATGGTCCTTAATCCATCATCCTCATGAACAACCAATTTAGCTAATTGTGATAACTGACCTTTGACTTTGATTTGACCGGCTAAAATTAAAAATGTAACAGTCATTAAACATGTTCTTTGAACTGATTTGTCCTTATCGTGTAATTGTTGATATAATGCACCTTTATGTTCATCAAACGTATTATTAAAACAAACTGCAATATCACCTAAACCTAAAACAAGGTTACTTCTAACGATATCATCGTTTGATCTCTTCATCAACGATAAATAAAGATTCAAATGTTGCTCACAATATCTAAGAGATATACACATGAATTTTGCAAAGCATAAAGTTGCTTGTTTTTGTAACATTTTATTAGCATATCTTTTTGGTTTAGTTATAACTTCATCTAGTAATGGAGTAAACTTTGCCAAAATGGAATTTTCACCAAATAAAATTTCTCTTTCCTTGATATCTTGAACAGCATCTAAAAAATCATCTTCTCTACTATTAATTAAATCAAGTTCAACATCGGTTTCATTCTTGTTATTTTCGGCTTCTTGTTTCTTTCTTTTAAAATCTGATTCACATTTTTCTAAATAGATGATTGTTTTGATACCAATATGACCCATTAAAAAGAAAAATTGGCATAGTGCAGTGGTTTTATTTATTGAACTTTCTTCATTTTCACTAAAAATTGCCAGAGATTTTAATTTTAAAATCTCAGTTGCTGTTTTATCGGCATTAATGTCAATTTCATATAATGTATTCAATGCTTCTTCTGCCAAATTATACCAGTCACCATCAACAGTATTGAGTAATAAAAGACTTTTGAGCTTAGCAATAGTTGCAGTAAAATTTGGATATACAAAGTCTTTAGGTGGTTTCTGGGGAAGAGATCTTCTCAATGTAATACATGTAAAGGCAGCAACTTGATAGTTGAGATTATCATCTATATCTAAACCAAATTTAAGCAATTGGGGAATTCGATTATAAGCAACATGGTAATCATAGAGTGAAAGCATACTTAATAAAATGATAGCACCTCTTCTCTCCTTATAGTATTTATAATTGACAAAACTAGCTTCAAGTGCTTTGATAACATTTGATGTCAGATAAAAAATTCTTTTTGGAACATAATCAGATTTCTCTTTTTCAATTTTACTACTTTCAACTTCTTTACCCTTACATAATATTATTATCATTTTTTCCAAAGAAATTAAATCAGCCATTGTACAATTGTATGTCAGTTTTATTAAGGAAGATGCAATATACAAAGTCTTGTTTTTTTCGGACTCTTCTTCATAAGGTGTTAAGAACATAGAAACATAAGCATCGATTAATTTTTCAACAACTCTGTTACCGTCTTCATTGGAGCCACCCTTCCAAATTAAGTGCAGCATTTGCTTGATTCCAAACTTTGATGATTCAATGGCATAGGCATCCCCAACTGTAAAATATTCAATAGCAGATATGGTATCAGTTTTCAATTTTGAGTTCAAAAATGTCCCTGCTGATTCAAATGACTTATCTAACAATTTGATAAACACACATGCATCACGACAATATTTTCTTTTCAAAACTAAATCAAATATTTCCTTTGTCAGTTCGTTTAATTTATCTTCATTTTCATCATCATTATCTCCCTGATAATCACCAACTAAATTAAAAACACCTTTTAAATTTTCAGCAGTTTCATCAAATTCTAAAACATTTAACATATTTTTATCTTCAAAAATCAAACTAATTTCTCTCTCGTTATCATCATCTAATTCTTTAACTCTAAAAATGTTATAAACTGTACCGTTATCGATCTCTTTAAGTTGTTTAGTTGATTCGATATATTCATTCCAAAAATAAGACCATTTAAGTCTACCATTATCTTTTGAGAATGGATGATGCCTAACTATTGTTTTAAGTAATCCAATTGCAGCTTTACGTACATATGAAGATTTATCGTCTAAATGTCTTGTTGCTAAAGCAGTCCATCTAAGTCTGTAATCAGTAAATTTTAAATGTGAACCTCCATGAGATTGAATTAAATCCATTGCAGTAAAACATTTTTGACGAACAATTTGGTATAAATCCAAAGTATTCCTTTCTATAGTTTCGATTAATTCCAGGACGTATCTTTCATATTCTTCTAACATTTCTTCTGTTGAAACGGTAAAATTGATACAATTAGCGTAAACAATCATAACTGATGATCTAATTGTAGGGGCAGTTTTCTCAAAATTGGTGAAAAGTTCAATATAATCAATGGTATCAGTAGTTAACAATTCAGACAATTTTATCAATAGTGTACTAATATTTTTAGACAAATTTGCACCATAGGAAGGTAAATCGTGCAAATTAAACAAAACTTCATTTAATAGATGTTTGTTATCAAATGTTTTAACCGAAGTAGCAATGATTTCAGCAATTATATCAGGCAAATGGTCAGAAAATGGCAATGCCATTGTTAAACGACTTGAAACTTGTTCATTTTGTTTGTAATTTGAAGCAACCACACAGAATAAATTAATCAGTAAAATTTTATTGTTTTTATCTTTGACAGTTTCCTTTGACATCAAAAGAGAATATGCAGATTTTAAAATAACATCACAAAATTCAACAGGCTCTTGTTCACTCAATAGGATATTAGTCAATTGAGAATTTAAGACATTACATAAAGTTTTCAAAACAGATGTTAAAACTTCGGCGATTTCTTTTAGTTTCCTTTTGGGGTCTTCTTTTTGTTGATTTTTAATCTTGCTTTTCTCTTCTTGACTGTACACATTGATTAAATGTTGAACTGATACGTATATCAAATAGATATGACGGTATAGTATCTCCTTATGTTCAGACGCGTCGAGTTCATAATCCAATGAAACTATAAGATCAGCTTCCGCCTGTAGAGAGTTGGTTACGGTATAATAGATGGTTTTCAACACTTTCAAATCTCTGCTATTAGAAAGCTCTGGTATATAATACATCAGCTGTTTTGCTTCTTCAAAGATATCATTTTCTAAGATGTTTAAAGGTGATTTTGCAAATGCATTGGCAACCGTGTCTAAACAACGCCCCAGATCGAAATTTCTCGATGGACGGGTATCTGTACTGAATTCACTTACTTCCTGATCCAAATTGAACGACATGGTCGTTTGATGGACTCTAATTGTGTTAAAAATTCCTAATTATAAAACAATTGCATAACTAAAATGTCAACAAAAGAAAACATGAAAACAAAATTTCTCAAATTGGAAATTAATGAAAATCAAACTGTAGAACCCAAGATTTTTGTAACAGGTGTTGATATAAACACATGAGCAAGTGTAAGGTGTTCTTGTTGGTGTAATTGTTGGTATAATTGTTTTTGAATTTTGCGAAGAAACAAATGGGAAAGCAGGAATTGAAAAATAGGGGCCCATCAGATGATAAAATGATTTCTGGTCAGCAGATGAAAAGGAAAAGTGGACCTAAACCTGTCAGTGTTAGATTGATGGTTCCGTTTTCTATGAAATGTTTGAAATGTAATGAATATATTGCCAAATCTAGGAAATTCAATGCCAGGAAAGAAGTCACCAATAAAGATTATCTTGGAATCAAAATCATAAGATTCAATATTCGATGTCCCCGGTGTTTTTCGGAACTGGTTTTTGAAACAGATCCTAAGAACGGAGACTACGAGTGTGTTGAAGGATGTAAAAAGAACTATGAACGAGCCAAGGAGGTCAAAGATAAGGAAAGTTTGGACGAAATGATTGTTCGATTGGAAAAGGAAATGAAAGAAGATGAAAGGATGCAGGAACTGGAGAATAAACGCAGAATGGGTGGTACGGTTGGAGAAGAGACTGGAATGGAACAGCTGGAGAAGAGATTGATGGAACAGCAGAAGGAAAAGGAGAGAGTTGAAGAGTTGGAGAATTTACAAGAGCAGATGGGTCATTTGGAAAGGAGGAGAGACGAAATGGATGATTATTCTACTAACCAAGATGGTCAAGTTGGTGATGAGAATGATAAGTTATTGGAAGATGAAGCAAGGCAGGCATTTGATGAGTTTAAGAAACATCAAAAGGATGTTCCAAAGCAAGAGAGTCGAAATAGTGGAATAATGAATGATTATTCAGACAGTTCCAGTTCTAGTGATGAAGAAGATGATGATGAACCCAGACAAGACACTACCAAACGACACAAGATGGAATCTGTCAGGATAATCAAGCGTAAAAAACCTAAGATCATTAAATAGATGGATTATACAAAATAATATACATTTGTTTTACTTTTACTTTTATTTTTATGTTTATTTCTTTTTCTTTTTCTTTCTTAAATTGATGCTTCTTTGCAAGAGACATATGTTCTAATCCTTCAGACGGGCATATGCCTTGAGCAAAGTACTTGAAACTCCGATTCTTCGATTCTCCAAAGCTGCAATCAAATCTCTCATGACGATCTGAGGTTCTTCACGTGCTTCTCTATACCTGATACCATTATCACCACGAGAATTCAACGAAGACGACGAGTTGGAAGACGACTGCATCCAAGAATACTTTTGTTTCTTAGATCCTGTCATCATCATTGATGCAGTGATGTTTGTCTGTTTGTGGTCTTGGATCAACGCCTCTTCTGGTTTCTCTTCGTCTAGACCTAGGATGGTCCTTCTACGTACTCTTTTTTCTTCACGTTCTTTATGTTTGGATGCCAAATCTCTCAACGCCCTAGATAATTCCGACTTGGAGTTGATTCCTGAGTTCGACAAGCTCTTGGAGATTTTCGATTTGTTGGACCCTTTGGATGTTACATTTTTCGTTCCCCTGTCCGACATATGTCTCCTGTGTCTCATCATGACAATCAAATCAGTTATAATTGACGTCATATAGTCTTCACATGACGCCGAAATCAAATTGATCACTTCATTATCCAACTGTACTGAGTTAATACCTTGTTCTTCTAATGTTTTCTGTGCAAACCAATCCAATTGGTGTGATTTCAAAAACGTGTTTTGTTCGATCTGTCTTTTAGAAATCGACAATCCATTCACCATTGCCTCTTCTTCTGCTCTAATATTCAATCCTGATGCTGCAACCGCATCTGCCAAAACTTCATGGTTGTCTGTCTGTGATGATTTGTTTGTTTTCTTTTTACTTGTCGTAGAAGCTGCCGTCGACACTGCATTCGATCCTGCCGTAGATGCTGTCCCTGTTGTCCCTGTTGTCCCTGCTATATCTGCAACTCCTACCGATCCTGACATTCCTACCGATCCCAACACTTCTGCTGAGCCTGGTACTTCTGCTGAGCCAGCCGCCAATGTTGAACCTGAAACTGCTTCTCCTGCACTGACTGCTGTAGCTGTTGCGCTGCCAACTACTGTGCTGTTTGTTGCTGTTTTACTGTCTCCTGACATCCGTCCTGTTGTTCTATCCGGTCGTCCTGCCGTCCTTAACGTCCTGTTTCTTCTGCTGTTTCTTCTGCTGTTTCTTCTTTTCTTTGATTTTGATTTTGGTTTTGATTTTAGTTTTGGTTTTGCCCCTGCAGCGCACCCGTGCACCGGCCTTGCCGGATTGGGAAATTTTGAATTTTGACTTTTTTTTCACATGAAATTTTTCACAATTGTAAGAGAAACAGGGTGTTTTGAAGACCAAAAGCTGTGAACAGAGCGGATCTGCAGATAGATAGACTGTGGAAAGGGTAGAATTGAGATTTTGGCTTGATAAGTTGCAGATTTGAGATTTCGTTTGCTGAAAAAGAGGGAAAAATAAGAGAAAAAAACTAAAAATGTCAGGTTCTAAAGAGATTGTACATTTTTCAACACATGAAAACTTCACGTCCAGGCTGGTGTTGGCGACTCTGTCAGGTAAGTCGATCAAGATTTCGAATATTCGGTCGGATGCATTGAATCCTGGTTTGGAAGACTATGAAATCTCGTTTTTGAGGCTTTTGGAGTCGGTTACTAATGGTTCTATTATTGAAATTTCATATACTGGTACATCGTTGATTTACCGTCCTGGGTTGATCACCGGTGGATCATTTTCACACAACTGTCCAAGCACTAAATCGCTTTCGTATTTCATCATCCCAATGATGATGTTGGCACCATTTTCGAAAAAGAAGTTTTCGATTGTTTTTAAAGGTTTGACATCCAACAAAAATGAAGTTGGATTGGATTATATCAAATGGGGTTTCATACCTCTAATGGACAAGTTTGGTATTAAAGATGTTGAATTGCACGTTTTAAAAAGAGGTTCTTTTCCAAATGCAGGTGGAGAAGTCCACCTTTTGGTCAATTCTCTTATTCCTCAGCCAATCACTGTCCATCTATTAGACATTGAAAAGATCTCTTCTATTAGAGGTATTGCATGGTGTACACGTGTTTCACCATCTGTTGTCAATCGGTTAGTGGATGCTTCCAGAGACGTGCTTAGAGCAACTGGCTGTGAGGTCAATATAACAACCGACGTTTGGAGAGGTGAAAATTCAGGTAAATCGCCAGGTTTTGGTTTGACCTTGTTTACCGAATCCAAAAAGAGTCCGTTACGATATATTCTAGACGATGTTGCTCAAAGTGGTGAAATCCCTGAAGATTTGGCCCAGGATTTATCATACAGGTTTTTAGACCTGATTGAAAACAGTGGTTGTGCTCCTAGGTTTTTACTTGACATGTCGTTCATCTTTATGACTATAGGTAAAGAAGATATTGGTAGATTTATCATAAATAAAAACCAAATCGATGCCAATTTAGTCCAATTAATGAGAGATATTAAGCTGTTATTCAATACCGAGTTTTATTTCCAAGAAGATGACGAGTATAAAGATTCCTTGATTGCAACTTGTAAAGGTATTGGTTTCACCAATGCTTCCAAAAAGATTGCATGATTGGCTGTTTTTTTTTATTCTTCTGTACATTTATATACCTATATACACACCTACACACATACATATATGCAACTAATTACTTACTGGCATATCCTTCAGGTGGTCAAGTACTCTTTGAATTGATTCATTTTTCAAGTCATAGTATTCACCTCTTTGATCAAACCATTCTTGGAAAACTTCACTTATAAGATATTTGACTTTTTGGAAAATTTTAAACTCATTGACAAATGTTGTTTTGACTAATATAATTCTAGATATTAACATACTCAATTGATCCATAGATGTGGTTAGAATACCTATGTGTTTCTCGATTTCAGATCCCCTTATATCGGATTTCATTTTTAAACTTTTAATTCTTTCATTGGTCTTCATGATTCTATTTAGTAATCCTTGTATTTCCCTTTCACTTTCAATTTTATAATTGAATAATCTTTCAATTAAGAAATGTAAACTTATTAAATAATCTTGAAATTTCTTCCATAATTCTAATGTCACATTGCTGATATTGATCATTTCTTCCTCTTTGATTTTCCTCTCCTTTTTAAAATATTTGCTGACTTGGTTCAATATTGAGTTTATGAAATTCATATTTTGTGTTTCATCATCTATTTGTCTATTTTTATTAATAAACAAATGATCCAAATTAAAAACTTCGTTATCTACTTTAATCATGTTTTCCAAAACTAATGCAAACCGTTGATGGTCAGCGGATAATGCAAATTCTCTCTTTTCAATTCTTTCAACTAATAAGTATAATTTAGACCATATTTCAGCCAATTTTGACAAATTTTCATTCAATATCGTAATATTAGAAATGAAATTTTTATCCTTGAATTTCTGAGGATTTTCATTCCATATTTGATTTATATTATTAATAACAAAATCATTTCTATTTTTCAATATATTGACATTATTGAATTCATTTCCATTGTTATTTTCACTTGTATTCTCATCTTCACTTTCATATTCACGTAATCCTTTTAAAATGTCTGATATATCAATTCTAAAACGTTTAGGTAAATTGACACGAATTCCATCGTACTCATCATTTAATTCAATGTTTGCAAATTTTTTCCAATTTGAAAAATCATTTGGAACTGTTAAAAACATAACGGTTAATTTCTCCTTCGATAAAACGGGATGTTTACATAATTGATACAGGAATCTTTGTAATCCTCTTCTTCTTTTTTGTAAAAATAGTGAATCGTTTGATGATGCTACTGTCAATAAGATATATGTTAGTATTTTATTTCTTTGCTTTGAGTTTAATGGTTGAAAAAACAAATATTATTTTGCCGATTTTATACATACATCCAAATTGTTTTGGTGGAAGTTCAGGAATCATCCTGAATGGATATTTTTTCCATAGAACCTCAACAAGCCAAGCAAAATCGCTATATCTTCTAATAACTTTGGTTTCATTGATATTTGAACCTTTTGATAAAGCTTCACTAGGAATATTATATTCTTTACTAAATTTAATGGTATGTGAAACTAGATAATTAATATGCTTGAAAACCAATCCTTCCTTCTCTGATATTTCTTTGACTTTGATTTCTATTCCATCCAAAGAATGCTTATCTTCTAAAGGATTGAATCTTTTGATTTCTTCATCTGTCCATATTCTCACGTCAATTGGATTCAACAATTCTTCTTCATTGGCCTCTTCGATTTCTTCGTCTTCTTCCGAATTATTCAAATTCACAACTCTCTGTTTGGACGCCAATATATTTTCACCATCAAGAGTCTTTTGTAAAGATGAATCTTTGGTTTCCGAATTTATTTCTTCTGTCCTGTATGTTGTGTTTGTTCTAATATTTTTGTTGTTATTTAATAAAATATTTGCAGAGTTATAATCACCCCAATTGTTGTTTGAATCGTAATTGAATTTCCCTGAATCCAAAAGTCTCAGTTCCTTAATAGGAGCAACCGTCGAGTTGCCAAATATATTCATACCATTCGCCAGGCTGGCTCCAAGATCAAGGTTTGTTGTCATATTAGTTGATATATTGGTCTCTTCGTTTTTCCTTTCAAACAGGTTTTCACTGGAATTATTTTCTGTAATTGAGCTGTTTTCTGCCCATGGATCTTCATCCACAAAATATCTACCTGAAGACATCTCTAATATCCGTATTCTGCCTTTCTTTTCCCTTCTTTGGCAAACAATTGGCTTAAAAGTATCTATTCAAAACAACAAGTCTTGATTTTATTTCGAGATTTCACTACATGATTTTTGAAATTGTCTTTTAAGGTGAAATTGAAGGATTTAAGTTAAGTTTTGTTTGATTTATGGACCATTGGACCCTTAATCCAAGCTATAAGAGGCTATGGTACGTATATATATAAGTAGTTACATAATAGTCTTAGATATGATGATGTTTGTAATATTCTGCGGGGGATAAAGCTATGGTAGCTTTTAAACTTGCAAGTTTTAAGGCTTCTGCTTCAGGAGTCCATAATTTATACTGTTGTTTGTTGGAAACGGGTCTTTCTGCTTGGGTGGTAACCCTAAAAGCATGTCTAATATTATCTGAGTGGCTGTCAAAAGTGGCTGTATGCAACAATCTTCGGTTATCCCAAATCACTACGGTATCTTCATCCCATTGAACTCTGATATGTGCATCCAAACAGCTTTCGATATGATTGAATAAAAACGCCAATAGAGCATCAGATTCTTTATTTTTTAACCCTAGAATTCTTCTTGAAAAGGACTTATTGATGAACAGACATTTTCTTTTTAAAACGGGATGATATCTAACCATCGGGTGGATTGAATCAAGTGCTTGTTTCCTTATCACACTGTTTTTTGCTTTTGAAATTTGGGTCAGATCTCCAGATGATGTTACCACTTTTAAATCATCAATAAGATCCTTCATCAAAGGACTCAACCTCTCATAAGCTACAATTGTATCGATGAATTGTGTGTCACCTCCAATACTTGTCTGCAACATTGAGAAAATGGTGATTCCTGGAGGTTGTAAGTCATACGAAACGTCAGAATGCCAAATCAATGCGTTCAGTCTATCTGACATTAGATTAGAATGCTGCTCGTTGCCACTTCTTCTAAAGGTTATATGAAAGACACTTTCATTTGCTACAGATGCCGATGTTGGATGCACATGTAACGGACCAAAATATTCACTCCAGTTTTTAATATTTTCAAACCCTAAGTTTTTAAAGTCTTGATTTCTGAAAGCAACAACTCCTCTTTTCTCAACTAATAATGCAAGATCGTCTTTTTCAGAGTTGCTGAGTTTACTTAATTGTATATTATTTACAATTGAACCAAGTTTGGGAGAAATGCTTGAGATTTGGATATTTGGATTGAACTGTTTCAAATTACTTAGATTTGGATCGCCAAAAAAACCTCTGTCTGTGAATTGAAATGGTGATGGGTTTTTGAACTTTAAATGATCATTCCAGTCCCAAACTGGAGCCCAGTTCTTATATTTCAATTTGGCCAAATTTTCATCTGAAATAGTATAAACTCCATTTTTGATTTTATCACCGCTGTTCTTGTTCAATTGTGATGAAAACGTATTATCTTTCTTTCCTAAAAATGACATTAGCTTTTAATCATCTAGCTTTTTGTGTCACTGCCAAAAGAGAAGAAAAATTTGTTTTCTTTTATTGTTTAAAAGGTTGAAAAGTGTGGCTTCCTTATGAAAATTTCAGATTGATATTATCTTATAAATATTTATTAATAAAATACACAATTTTACCTACCTCTACAATGTCAAATAGCCCGGAAGCTTCTCTGTTGCTGTGGAATCTTTCCAAAAGCTGGCAAGAATATCACGCTCGTGTTTGCCGTACGCTGTTCTGCCATGGTACGACTGGTAATTGTCGATCAAAACAATGTCTCCAACCTCAAACTTGTGTTCATAGCACAATTCAATCGATTGTTCCAGTATGAAATCAAGATACTTGGTTGGAATGGCTTCGCCATCACCGTACGTGATTGCTGGTGCAACACTGCTTGGGTCGGCAGCAGCCTCTAACACTCTCAGGTGTTGCTTGTGATATGTCGGCAATGAACTGAATAGTATTGGCTTTCCGTTATATGGATGGATACGCATGGGTTGGGTGTACTCATTGAGCTTCAATCCGTCGTCTTTTGTCCATTCAAAATCATCACACACCTTTTCCTTACAAAGCTTTGCTGCCTTGGCCTTCTGGACTTCCAATGTGTCACCGTCTTTGAAATATTTTCCAAATGAATGTTCTGCTGTCCAAGAAAAAACCATGCCATTTCCAAGATTTTGTTTCAGTGGCCAAGTTTGGGTTAAATAGATACCCTTCTCAATGGTTTGTTGTACAAATTCAGGATACTTGGCATTCACAACATCAAAAAGTTCCGTAGCATGTGTAAGTGTTTCATCACCACCTTCTTCAGCGGGTCTTTTACCAAAAAACATCAGCACAGACGGATATTCTTTGAATCTAGAAAATTCTTGATGACCGAACAGCCGTTTTAATCCTGTAGTTTTATTAACGGTTGTTATATTACCAGCAATACTAGTTCTTGGGTGTTCCACTGCTATTTGTTCATAGCTCTCCATACTGGATCCGCTGGATATATTATTTGAAAACTCGGTAAAATATCTAGAATTTGATGTTCTGAGACCTTTCACTACCACAGCTGCATGCTTATTGATTAAATCTTTAAAAAAGTTATGCTGTTTAGAGAGTTGAAAAACAAATTTGCCAATATGTTCAAAAGATGCAGTTGCGTCATCTTCTTTTTCTTCACTTATACCGGTTGATAACTCACTTAAACCATCCAGAATTGTAACATCAATATTTAAAACCAAAGGGAATGCCACACCATTGACAATTCTTGATTTTTCAACTGCCACTTCTGATAATGTTAGTTTCCATTTGCCATAGACCCCAGTAGCCTTGACTGCCTCTTTGTCTATTAGTAGTATACCATCCATCTGCCTCTTACAGTATTGTTTTCTAAAAAATAAAAACTGTTCATTTTTCTCTTAAAAATAATTATGGCTATATACTTTCTTCTTGGCAATTGTGTGTCTTTTTTAAAGCTGGTTTGTTCCCAGTTAATCGTCAATTTGTTATTGAAACTTTCTTCAACTGTCTGCCACATAATCTGAACAATTGCCTATTTGGGCAATTGCGGATCACAATGCCGAAAAGATTCCGCAAAACTCTCCTACTTGACTCATTACCGTGAAATAAGATGCAGCTGTGCCTGAAGCGGATCGGATTAAAATAATGGCTTCTGGCAATTGGTCCGCTGTGGAATGAAAGCAGCTGGTATAATATTGCAGACTTTGTGGCATTTGATTTGGCATATCTGAAACTCCTTGTTCGGAGTTGAATGGCTTTCATTTTTCCATTTCTGTGCCTCTATGTGATAGAATTTTGGTATTGTTGTCTATTTTGACATATTCTTTCACATCTAATATTGAATATTTAGTAGTTGACAGTGTACTACACAACATTCAGGATTGTAGCTTGCTGAAAAAAGGTAAAAAGGATTCCGCCACAGCTACCGTTTGAACTTTCTATTTTTGAGTTCTGAATAATCTCTTCATAATAGTTAGTATTTAAACCAGTGGTTTTCTTTTAATAATTTAAATTTTTATTAATATTTTTTCCACTTTTTATTTAGTATTATTACACAAAAAGAATATTTTCATGTCAGATAGCAGTCAAAAATCGGAAAATGTTGCCATTGAGGTAACTGAAATGTTTGTGTCGACAAAAAAGAAATTAGATGTGACATATGATTTTATGCAACAGTATGAATCCGAGTTTCCAGAATTCACTCCTAAGGAAGATAGGAAACTTTTTATAAAACTTTGCTTAAGGGTTTTTTTAATCGGATGGGTAATCAATCTGTTGTTGTTTATGGATAAAAACGCAATCGGTTATTCTAAACTTTTAGGAATGTGGAAAGACCTCAATATTACTGAAGCTCAATATAGTAATGTGAACTCTATTTTTTATGCTGGTTATCTGATTGGACAAATTCCAGGACATTTGTTATTCCAAAAAATTGGTATAAAGAACTATATGCTTGCATCAATTGGTTTATGGACGGTTTTGATGTTTGTCCAGCTTGCAGCTAAAAATTATGCACATGTTGCAGTTATCCGTTTTTTTTTAGGTTTAGCAGAAAGTGCAGTTACACCTGCAATTGAACACACCATGTCCATGTACTTTACTCAGCAAGAACAAGCTTATCTGAACCCAATTTTTTGGATTAGTGCTGTTGGTGTTGGTATTCCAACTGGATTTTTATCTTATGGTGTTCTTCATTACAAGGGCTCATTATCACCATGGAAATTATATTGGATTATCAACGGTGCTTTAACTGCCGTTTTAACAGCTTGGATATTTTTGGATTATCCAACAAATCCTTCAGAATATAAAGCCTTTACTGTTGCAGAAAGAGTGCAGATTATTAGAAGAATCAAACAGAAGAGTAGATCATCAGTTGAAGATAAAGTTTTTAAGAAAGATCAGTTGATTGAAACAATCAAAGACCCAATTACCTATCTATTTGTATTTTTTGCTTTTTTCAGTATGCTTGCAAATAATATGAATTTTCAACAGCAAATCATTTACACATCACTTGGTGTTAGTAGATTGAATACAAATTTGGTCACCGTTGCCCAAGCCGCTTATAGTACTGTCACCTTTTCTTTTGGTACCTATCTCATGACAAAATGGAAGGATTCAATGGCATATTTATCTGTTATTTATATCATCCCATCTATTTTAGGTGGTATTTTAGCTGTTAGTTTACCATGGTCAAACAAAATTGGTATTCTTGCTAGTTGTATCATTGTTCATACCGATGGTTTTGCTTATGTCTCAGGATTATGTTGGTCACAAAATTCTGCAGCAGGCTATACAAAAAAATTAACAAGAACAACTGCCTTTATGTTAGCCTATGGTATTTCAAATATTGTTGCTCCACAACTTTGGAAAACCGGTGGTGATAGATATTACCATGCTTGGATTGTTCAGATTGTGCTTGCATGGTTTGCTAGCTCTGTTATTTTACTTACTATTCGTTACATTCTTGCTAAGAGAAATACCGAAAGAAGAAAGAATCTGGTGTTTGATGAATCTGGAAATGTGATTTCTTCTAATTACGGTTATATCCAAGAAAGTGAAGATGCTGAATTTGGGGAAAAAAAAATCGATATTTCAATGCTTGATTTGACCGATCTTCAAAACAAAGAGTTTCTTTATCCTTTATAAAATTTGTTTAAATTAAATATATATTGTATTTTCAACATATTATTATTCTGCTTAAATGGTTACAGAAAAATTACACTTTTAAACTTTTTTGATTGTTTTTTTTATTATATACTTTTCAAAGTAGTCTTAAGGAGACTATTCAAACTTCTCTAAAAACCTTTATGATGCATTGCTTTATGTCTGTCATGCTCAATCCATTTGATGTGCTTTCCTTTACATTGGCATCAACTTCAAGAAAAGCCACATTTTTCAGCTTCCAAATGCGGAAATTATCCAGATAATAAACCTTTTGTATATAAAGTGTGGTGTATCATGCTGATGGGTTTTGAAAGAGTTGATACGATATTCTTGTTGTAGTTTTATTTAAAAGTACTCAAAGGTATCAAGAGACGACCCAAAAAATGTCCACATCATCAAAAGAACAATCAGGATCAAACAAAAGAAGAAAAGCCATTTTTAGTTGTGATCGATGCAAAGCAAGAAAACGGAAATGCATTCGGTTCTTGACAACTGACACTGAAGAAAAAGTAACAACGTTTGATATTGGATTTGCGTGTAATGAATGTATTCGTGCCAAAATAGCATGTCATACCTCCATGGAAGAAAGAAAGCAAAAAAAACTAAAAAGCACCAAAAAGACATCTGAAAATTCAGTGGTGGAAATAACCACAACAAAAAATACAGATTCAAGAATACAAGAATTAGAAAACAAATGTAAATATCTTTTAAATGCTCTCAATCAAAAATCACCAAGTTATAATAGTGTTCTTTTTTCGGACGATAGGATGTCTTTCACATCAAATCCTAATGCTATTGAAGATATTCTTGATCATGAAAGCTTTATTTCCGGAGATCAATCGCCGCAAATTGACTTGATGAAATCTTCAACATTGCATGAAACAGTTGTCAACTTACTTGGGAGTCCAGAATCTTTAAAATCTGGATCTTCATCTGTATTTGAAGTAAATGGAAAATCCAAATTTGAAAACGTCAAGACAAGTTCAAATCATAATCATACTATCTTGGTTTATTCAATCCCAAGAATAGATGCTGACAAATATGTTTGCTGCTTTTTTGATAACATTCATCCCCTATATAACTGTTTTGATAAAGAAAATTTTGTTAAAGTATATGAACTTTTTTGGTTGTTGTTAAACCATGAAGATATAAGAGCTATTAATTCAAGTACTTTTTTGGAAATTTCGGAGATATGTACAATATACCTTATTTGGATATTAGGCAAACGTTTCAAAGATGGTAATGATTTATCTTTAATTAACACTTATCTTCCGATCATAGAGCAGGCATTTTCTGATGTTAGTTTGAATCCTTCGAAATCTGGAATTCAAATGACTTTATTACTATCGTTATTTTTAGAATCTTTTCACTCAAAAGAAAAATCTTGGATAGCCATTGAGTCAGCCGTAACACAGGCAATTTCTATTGGTATTAATAAACAAATTGCAAATCATATAAGCTGTGATGAAATATCCATTCTTAATTTTAAAATTTGGGCTACATTACTAGCTCAAGAAGTTAAACTTTGTAATATTATGGGTAGACAGAGTTCGATTGAAGCTACAGAAACCAAAGTTCCTTATCCTACGTTTAAACAGGCAATTTTTGTAAAACTTCCAAAGTATTGGACAGCTTTAGAATGTTCTAATTACCAATTATACTTTAATAATTATTATGAATTGAACAAGGTTTTTATGGATTTTTTAAGATATCGTTCATCTGTTATGGGAAACTCAACTATTTATACCATCAAGAGTATAAGCACAGCATCTAAGTTTAAACAAAAATTTGTTTCTTGGATTGATTCTTTACCAGAAACATTGAAAGAAGTATATATAATAAAAAACAAAAATATTGCAAGTTATCGTATATTTTTACATTTGACATACTATTATTATTCAAGTATTTTAGGTATGCCATTTCTGATGTTAATTCTAAAACTTGTTCAATCTGGAAAAAAGTTCTATTTGAATCATTTGGATCCTGTGTTGGTGCTTGGCGTTTCCGTCATCAATTCATCTGAAGAAATTTATAATATTATCAATTTTGAAAATACAAATGATATATTTAATGGTTTTGTTAACAATGATATATACATATTATATCATAGTACTCTCATTTTTATTATTGCTATGACAATCATGTCTAATGAAAATGTAAAAAATGTTTTAGACACCGATTATTTAGACACAAAGACTAATATTTCAAAATCCAAGTTATGGAACATGATTTCAAAAATAAATCAATTAAATTTGAAGCTTCAACCAAACACATCTGGAGCAAATTTAGAAATATCCAAAGCCATTTGTGGATTGATTGATCATGTCTCGACTTTTAAACAAGTGAATAAAGTTTCAAAAGTAGAATTCAATTCCAACTTCAGTCTCTCATTAACTGATATGTCAGAGAATTCCTTTCTAAATCTAGGTATTGAAGAAATACTGTCACCTATGGCTTTGGAAACCGATAATTTTTTAAATACTATAAAATTTGATAATCAATTATTTGATTCTTTTGAAGCAAATGCTATTAAGTGAAGATTATCCATATTAGGAGATTTATAGATTATTTAATTTTAATACTACTGTTGCATTATGTAGAATTTTGAAAAAAAGAAATCGTTCAAATCACATAAACCAAACAGATCGAATTTATTTCTGGTAGTAGCAGATATTCAAATATTCAATAGTTTGATGTTTTGATTGCAGTTTTTCAGTTTTTTAGTTTTGCAATTGGTTTAAATTTATGTACATTTTAATTTTTTACTATTAACTTTATAAATAATTATATTTCCTTGTTGCTTTTATCTACAATGTCAAATAGCCCGGAAGCTTCTCTTTTGCTGTGGAATCCTTCCAAAAGCTGGCAAGAATATCACGCTCGTGTTTGCCGTACGCTGTTCTGCCATGGTACGACTGGTAATTGTCGATCAAAACAATGTCTCCAACCTCAAACTTGTGTTCATAGCACAATTCAATCGATTGTTCCAGTATGAAATCAAGATACTTGGTTGGAATGGCTTCGCCATCACCGTACGTGATTGCTGGTGCAACACTGCTTGGGTCGGCAGCAGCCTCTAACACTCTCAGGTGTTGCTTGTGATATGTCGGCAATGAACTGAATAGTATTGGCTTTCCGTTATATGGATGGATACGCATGGGTTGGGTGTACTCATTGAGCTTCAATCCGTCGTCTTTTGTCCATTCAAAATCATCACACACCTTTTCCTTACAAAGCTTTGCTGCCTTGGCCTTCTGGACTTCCAATGTGTCACCGTCTTCTAGAAATTGTCCAAAAGAATGTTCTGCTCTCCAGGAATGACCCAAACCATTTTTTGAATCTTCTTTTAAAGGCCAAGTTTGTGTTAAATAGATACCCTTCTCAATAGTTTGTTGTACAAATTCAGGATACTTGGCATTCACAACATCAAAAAGTTCCGTGGCATGTGTAAGTGTTTCATCACCACCTTCTTCAGCAGGTCTTTTACCAAAAAACATCAAAATGGATGGATAAAGCTTAAACCGTGAAAACTCTTGGTGAGCATACAGTCTTTGAAAGCTTCCACTTTTCTTTACTGTTGTGACATTATTAACAACCGTCTGTCTTGGATGTGCAACTCCAACTTGAATATATCTTTCTAATTTAGACCCAAAAGCCAACTGATCAGTAAATGTAGAAAAAAAGCCATCATCTGCACATGCAAATCCTTTGATAGCCAAAGCACCGTGTTTTCTAATCAATTCAAGGAAGAACTCATGGTCTGTTGACAAATCATGTACAAATTCTCCAATACTTTTCAATACTGCGTCTTCAGCTGACTTAACCTCACCGTGTTTATTTGTAACTGATAATTTCAATGCAAGTGGGAATTCTATATCCCTGACAATTCTGGCATCTGGAACTTTCATTTTTGAAAGTCTGACTTCGATGTCTCCGTATACACCAACAGCGGATGCTCCTTCTTTGTTAACACTTTGAACACCTGTCATGGAGTTTTTTAGGTCTTTTGTCACCCCATATTTCAGTCTTCTGATTTTTTGGAAACTTGCTGCTGACTGTCTGACAGAATTCCTTGAATATATATCTTGTTTGAATAAATATCTTTATGAAAAGGTTGTCTAATCATACCATGGCCAACGTTAACAGTCTTGCACCACAATTCTCTGATTCCATATCAAGACAATTTCCCGATGCGGTAATTATTCGTTATCAATGCGTCCCAAAACTGTGTGGCTTCATCTTTGAAAACTTACACATGGATGTCTTTATTGTGTAGAAATACCATGATCGGTCTTTGACAATAGAGACTCTGGTTTTTGACGACTGTTTTGTTCCCAGGATCTACGTCAAGTGGATGTTTATTTCCTCAAACAGTAAATTAATATGATGTGAAAAGTTGTAATTTTTTGGTTAAGAGTAATTGGGATGTTCTGTGCAGCCACAGTAGGCTCTTTGTTCCAGTTTTACTATGTTTGAATATTGCAACTAAAAAAATAGATGTACAATTTACTCATATATATATATATGTGTGTGTGGGTATGTAGAAATGTGGGTATGTTTGGACTTGGAGGGGTGTACGTTTTAAAATAAAGAGTGCAAAAAGAAATAAAGCACTATAGAATTGCCAAAGAAAACCAAACATCCAAAGATATGTCGGAAAGTATTGAAAAATCGGACATTTCAGTCAATGTTAATGAAGTTTACGTGTCTTCACAAAAAAAATTGGACTTAACATTTGCTTTTATGCAAGAAAATGAGTTGCAGGTTCCAGAATTCACACCTGAAGAAGATAAAAAGCTTTTCAGGAAAATCTGTTGGAAAGTTGTTGTTATTGTATGTGCTATAAATCTGCTTCTGTTTATGGATAAAAATGCAATTGCATATTCTAAAGTGTTGGGAATGTGGAAAGATCTAAAAATCACACAAGCACAATATAGTAATATCAACTCAATTTACTATGCAGGTTACTTAATTGGACAAATTCCTGGTCATCTGTTATTTCAAAAAGTTGGTATCAAAAACTATATGACAGGAGCCATTAGTCTGTGGACAGTTTTGATGTTTGTCCAGCTTGCAGCTAAAAATTATGCACATGTTGCAGTTATCCGTTTCTTTTTGGGTCTTACGGAAAGTGCAGTTACACCTGCAATTGAACACACCATGTCCATGTACTTTACGCTTGAAGAACAAGGGTATATCAACCCAATTTTTTGGATCAGCTCTGCAGGTGTTGGTATCCCAACTGGATTTTTATCTTATGGTGTTCTTCATTACAAGGGTTCATTATCACCTTGGAAATTATATTGGATTATCAACGGTGCTTTAACTGCCGTTTTAACAGCTTGGATTTTTTTGGATTATCCAACAAATCCTTCAGAATATAAAGCCTTTACTGTCGCAGAAAGAGTGCAGATTATTAGAAGAATCAAACAAAAGAGTAGATCTTCAATTGAAGATAAAGCCTTTAAAAAAGATCAGTTGATTGAAACAATCAAGGATCCGATTACTTACCTCTTTTGCTTATTTGCTTTTCTGCTTATGCTTGCCAACAATTTAACATTCCAACAACAACTTATTTACACAAGTTTAGGTATTAGCAGACTTAATATCAATTTAATTACTGTTGCACAAGCAGTTTATGAAAGTGTTTTGTTTTGTGTCGGTGTCTTCATTATGACCAAATGGAAAGATTCATTGTCTTATATTTCTGTTATTTTCTGTATCCCGTCTTTACTTGGAGGTATTTTATCAGTAGCTTTACCATGGTCAAACAAAATTGGTATTCTTGCTGGATGTATTCTTGCCCATTCATATGCATTTACCTATATTTTAGGATTCTGCTGGTCTCAAACTTCGGCTGCAGGCTATACTAAAAAACTTCTAAGAACAACTGCTTTCATGTTAGCATATGGTGCCGCAAACATTATTGCTCCACAACTTTGGAAACACGGTGCAAAGAGATATTATGCTGCTTGGAGTATTCAAATTGTACTTGCTTGGTTTGGATCTTCTGTTGTTTTACTTATAATACGTTTTATACTTGCTAGAAGAAATGCTGAAAGGAAGAAGGTTTTGCAATTTGATGATAATAGTAATATTATCTCTACAGCAGTTGATTATTTAAATAAAAAAAATGAAGATGTTGAAGTTGCAGTTGAAAAAGTTGATATTTCCATGTTGGATTTAACAGATCTTCAAAATAAAGAATTTATTTATCCTTTATAAACATTATAGTATATATTAATTAAAGTTCATCTACTGAATTTATGAATTGAAAATAAAATGCAATAGTTTGTAAATGTGAATCAAATTTGATAAATTCATTAACACCATGAACATGAGTTTCAATACTAGCCAATTCACCTGGTCTATATCTATATATGTTTTTTGACAAATTCCAATAATGTTTAGTATCGGTATTTCCTGATCCAATACCAGGAGAAACAACCAATTTTCTATCCTTAAATTTTTCTGGAAGAGCTAACTCTTCATAAACATGTCTCATGGTACCTGCAAAAATTTTCCATTGTTCATCATCTGTTGGTGTAACAGGTGCAGGTTCAATATATTGAATAACTTCAATTTTAAAAGAACCATAACCACTATCTGGAATTAAGGTAACAAATTCACCATCTTTTTCGGTTTGATATTTTAGTCCCAAATTATACTTCTCTGCAATGATTTTAGTGTTTTTCGTAAACTTATCAATGACTAAAATATGGTCTTCTTCCATTGCAATACGTGTGTTAATCATAAGCTCAATATATTCGGGTAATGAATTTAATTTCGATCCGCCATGGATTATATCCAAAGCTTGGGTAGTGTGAATGGCATAATTATTCTTTCCTGGTGAAAGAATAAATTCTTGGACCTTTTTGTTTGCTTTTTTGTCAAACGGAGAGGTAAGAATAGCCTTTTTCAATTCATAATCAATAGATGCACTATTTTCAGCTAAACATGTATATTGGAAAAATGTAGGATTTTTTTCTGTAAAATATGCAGGAAATTCATCATTTTCAATGATTACAATCAACTCACTGATTTTACCAATTGATGTATGTTTAGGTGGAACAGATGAGTGACCCCCTGGAGTTTCTAATTTGATTTTTAAATCCATATAACCTTTTTCGGTAGTACCTGGAATTGCAAAGGTGACATCGTCGATATCCGTAATTGAAATACCTCCTTCATCTGTAATTGCATACATTGAGTCCTTACCATACATTTGCTCTAAAAATTGACCATTTTTGTTTCTTAAACCAAAGATTTCTTCATCAAATCCAAAAGAAAAAATAATGGTTCTCTTTGGCTCAAAACCAGTTTCAATTAAAAGTTCAGCTGTTTCTAAAAGACCAATTAAAAGGTTCTTGCAATCTGCAACACCTCTTCCATGCATATAAATACCATCATAATCACCAGAAAATGGATCATGAATCCATTGAGAAAGCGTATCTTTTGATGCAGGAACAGTATCTTGATGGGCCATTAAGACCAAAGGTTTTAATTCAGAATTCGATCCTTGCCAAATATAAACTAATCCATGGTGATTCACTTTGTGTAAATCAACTTTACTATAAAAGTTAATAAAAGTTTCATTTAAAAAACTTTCAAATTTTTCAAACTTCTCCCAAGCAGCTGGATCATCTTCAATTATCAATGGTAAATCATCAGAAACAACAGTATCAATTTGCACAGCTTGTTGTAAAATTTTGGCAGATTGATTACGGAAAGTTTCATCATGTAAAATCCTATTCAAAATAGGTTTGTTGATTTCATAATTTGAAGGTCTGTAAATATCTGTAAGAGGACAAATATTTTGATGGTTTTTTAAAGGATCAGGCTTGATAATTGAGCCAAATGCAAAAAGTATAGATATTAAAAAGAAGCCATAGAATATGAACTTGTATTTGATGCTTGATTTTGCTGATCCTGTTAACGTATCTGACAATTCGATTGGCATTTTGCACAAGTTAAAAGTTTAATATCACTTGTCAACTGGTTACACTATTTCAAGGACTTGAGAGAAAACAGACTGGCAGTATATATAAAACAAAAAACAGTATACTTTCCGAAAGACTGTCTGTTTGTATCGGAAACGTATCTTCCGCTTTACACAATACTGTCAAAGACCGCAAACGTATTTTCCTTTTCGGGAAATTAATATACTGATAAGAAGAGTGCAGGTGTGCCACAATGATGCTTAACAAATGGCATACATTAAAGCAGTGAATAGAACAGTAAAAGTAACAACAAAGCTGAAAACTAATGTGAAGATTGTTCAATGAAAGCTGGACCAAACGTAATATAATTTTCCAGTCAAGTTAAAATAATTTTTATCAACAGAAAAATTAAAATCAACATTAATCAAATCCTTTAAAACAACTTCTTTCAGGTCATTACCAACAAGTAGTTGCTAGTTCAAACAATAAAAGTTTGTTATTAATGATCATATAATGATTAAATCTTGTAATAGATATATAAACTGATGTTCAAGCTTTATTTTGTTGTGATGACATTTATGACAAAAATTTTGTCATATTTTTGAAAAAAGATTTAACAGGCTTTTTTCCGGATTTGAACTACAATCATTGCAAATAAATAATAACAGAGAAGCTGGTAGACATGATAGTGTTTTTACTGTTATTTGGTATTTGTTGGCAATTAAAAATAAGAAAGACAAAAAAAAAGTAAATAAAAAAGCTAGTTGTAGTTAGTTTACATGAAATAGTTTCTATTGATTTGGTACAAATTTATAAAATATCTTAATTAGATTCGGAATATGGTGGGAGAGGAATAGTACCTTTTTGGTCAACAAGACGGGTATAACATTCTGGACGTCTATGTCTTTCAAAATCAAACATTTTTTGTTTACCAATGATAGATTCATCAAGATCAATATCAGCAACGAAGACATCATCATCTTCAATTTGAGATTGAAGAACGGTTCTTCCGGTTGGGTCAACAATGATAGAACCTGCTAATAAGTCTTGTCCTTCTTCTTTACCACACTTACCAACACTGACAGCAAAACAAGAGTTGAAGTAAGCATTGGACTTTGCGGCCAAATCACTATGGTATTGTCTTAAAGTTTTATCTTCCTTATCACCAAACAAACCAACTGCGTTTGCAACAGAATTGTAACCGATTAACATTAAGTCCATACCTTGTAAAGCGTATGATCTCCAAGCTTCAGGCCATCTTCTATCATTACAGATAAGCATACCAACAGTTGCATCGATCCACTCAGGGTTAGTTCTAACAGCTTGGAATCCCATATCACCATATTCAAAATATCTCTTTTCTAATTGTTGGAATGGAACACCTTCAATTGGTTCAACGAAACCTGGTAAATGGACCTTTCTATATTTGTTAACAATCTTACCTTGATTATCAACTAAAATACTAGTGTTGAAATGATGACCGTCGTCGGTTAATTCTGCATAACCTAAGTAAAAACCAATACTTCTCTTCTTGGAAAGTTCAAATAATGGTTTACATGGACCTGAGGTGATATCTCCTTTTTCGAAATAAGAATCCACTTCTTCTTGTGATTCAATTAACCATTTTGGGAAAAAAGTGGTTAATGTTAATTCTGGGAAAACTGCAAGTCTTGCACCTTGATCTGCTGCCTTTTCTAATAAACCACAGAGTCTCTTGACTGTATCTTCTCTCTTTGCATGTCTTGCAATTGGTCCAACTTGGATACCTGCAATCTTGAACTTTCTAACACCGACCATTCTTTCTTTGTATTTTCTTTGATTCTTTTTATTCAATCAATGCAAACAAGCCCCAGGTCAAAACGTTTTTTCACTTAAACTTCTGCAGCTAATGGTATCTTTATACATCTTTGGAATGCAAACACGGCAATCCTTTGGTACTGCTAACCGGTTAAACCTCCAACACCCCCGGTCAAAGAACCCGGTATTGTTATCTCTTCCCAATTAGGAAATACGGGAAAGTTGGTCTCGTTAACCGAGTGATATTTTTCATTTTGTCGAATATGAAAGTTTGCAATACCAGCATTTGAATTTGTTCGGTTGGTACTACTTGTAGAGTTTTACAGTTTCTTCTTGTCGTTTTAAAAAGAAACATCGTATTGAATACAGTTAATAAAGACAAAATGATTTCCAAAGTTGAATGGTCAGACATAAACAAAACCGGTAATAGTTTATTATCACCAAGTGTTAAAAGTAATGGACATGTTTTCACCTCAGGCTGTTTAGGTACTGATTCTGAAGGAAACTTCCCAGAAAGTGTTGCAGAACAAACCGAATATGCAATCAAAAACTTAGATGAAGTTTTAAAGGCAAGCGGTTCATCATTAGACAAGGTTTTAAAGGTTTTACTTTTCGTTGCAGATGGTTCATACACTGCAGAAGTCAACAAGGTCTATGCTAAATACTTTACTTCTAGACCTGGTCGTTCTTGTGTTGTCGTTGGTTTCCCCAATCCTGCAGTCAAGGTTGAAATCGAATGTGTTGCTGAATATCTCGATTTATCATCCAAGTTATAAGTTTTATAAAATATACATTTTTAACGATTCTGTAATCCGTGTTTAGGAAATAAGTTGGTCTTTTTAAAATTAGAAGAAATCCGTCGGATTCCGTCACTTTCTTAAAAAATTGAAACAACCGCAATCGCAGTACATATACCAACTATAATCCCGTCGATAGTTGCAAGCATTATTGCACCAATAGTCATAAAACAATAGAAAACCGGTATCAAAACCATATCGAAAATCCTAAAAATGTAAAAATCCCAAAAATGGCCCAAAACGGCTAAAGCCGGAAAAAACCCGGAGAAAATGAAAAAAAGAAACGAACCGGAAAAACGAGAAAAGTTGACCGTTTGATTCGGATTACGTGAAATCCGAAAACAAACCAATCGGCGTGTTGTTTGAGGACCGATAACGAAAGACGATTATATATATATGGAAGAAAGGTAGTTGAAAAGGAGATATTTTTAAAACATTAAAATGGTTGTGGATTTCTTTTTGGAGAAGTAGGTAATTTTCATAAAGGAACAAAGGAAAGAAAGATAAGAAAGATTGATAGAAAAATAAAAATGGTTTATGATTTGGTTATTTACAATGGTAAGGTTGTTACAGCAGCAGATATTTTACCAACATCAGTTTATATTGGTATCAATAATGGTATTATCGAAACCATTACAGCATGTAAAATAGAAGGTAAAAAGGAAATTGATGCAGAAGGTGGATATATCATGCCAGGTGGTGTTGATTCACATGTTCATATTGATCAAGATAATGCACCAGCAGGAGACGATTTTGATTCGGGATCTAAGTCTGCCATTGCAGGTGGTACCACCACCATGATTCCATTTGCAATTCAACCAAAGGGTGAATTTGACTTGATTGATGTTGTTGAAGAATACCATGGTAGAGCAAATAAGAAAGGTGGTGCATATTGCGATTATGGATTCCATTTGATTATTTCAGAACCAACACAAGAAATGTTGGAAGAGAGTTTCCCTAGAGTTTGTGAAAAAGAGGCAATTACCTCCGTTAAGGTCTACACTACTTATCCAAGATATAAATTGACTGACGAACAACTTTTAAACATTTTATTGACAAATAGAAAGAATAATGTCACAACTATGGTGCATGCAGAAAATTCTGATATTATCAACTTCATCAATAATAAATTAAGAGCAAAGAATCTAACTGCACCGTTCTATCATACAGTCTCAAGACCACAAATCGCAGAAGATGAAGCATCATATCGTGCAATTGCTTTGGCTAAAACTGTTGACGTTCCTATGCTTTTAGTTCATATGTCATGTGAGTCTGCATTAGATCATGTTAAGAAGGCACAAACAGATTTATTCCCGATTTTTGCCGAAACTTGTCCACAATATTTATTCTTAACAGGTGAAAACTTAAAGCATGATTGTTGTAACCATGGAAATCACGATGATGAATTCCAGGGTGCAAAATACATTTGTTCACCACCTTTAAGATCAACCAAAAAAGATTTAGAAGGTGTTTGGAAACATTTAATCAATGGTACCATTACAGTTTTCAGTAGTGATCATGCACCATCAAAATATGATCATAAATTAGGCAAAAAAGCCGGTTTAATTGATGGAATTCCACATTTTGAAAAAGTTCCAAATGGTTTACCAGGTATCGAAACCAGACTTCCATTATTATTCTGTTATGGTGTTGAAACTGGTAGAATCACCCCTCAAAAGTTTGTTGAATTAACTTCAACTAATCCAGCAAAACTTTATGGTTTAAGTGAATCAAAGGGTAGTATTGGTGTTGGAATGGATGCTGATTTCACAATCTGGTATCCAAAAAACAAAATGGACTCATTCAATTTGACCAATGATATGTTAAATCATAGTATTGATTATACTCCTTATGAAGGTATGAAATTCACCAACTGGCCACGTTATACAATTTTGAGAGGTAATGTTTGTTTTGATAGAGATAATGGTGGTGTCATTGGTGGTAAAATTGGTTCTTACTTAAGAAGAAAGTCAAGTACACTTGCAGGCCCTGTTAATCCAATCAATCCTATTTTTGAATAAATAGCTTTATAGAATTGTATATATTATTAAATAAAAGAAAAAACACTGGATGGAATTTTTTTTGATACTTGATTCGAATAATATAATATATATGTATATTAAACAAACCTTGTTTGTAACATTTTAAAAAAGTGGTGTTAATCATTTCAAATTATTTTTCATTTATTCAAAAGTTTAAATTATGAAAGCAAACAAAGTTTTCTAATTTCATTAATTTTGTCCTTTTGTTATTTTCAAAAAAGAAATGAATAGTTTAACGTATACAGTATATTAGATAGATTTAATTTAAATAAGTAAAAATTTAAGCTTCAGCATGTTTTAAGAATGATGAGTCTCTGTGCTTTTCAAGTAAATAGTCTGGTTGGAAAGCCATGTACATACTTTCAGGGTCAGCACTGATAAAGTTAGTATAAGCTGCTTCACTTTCACCAATGAAATTTTTCTTGTAAACATCATTTTCAGATGCATTGACCATCATTTGAATCTTGCATGATCTTTCTAACAAAGTGAATAAATATGCAGCTTCATCGACAGTTTCACCAACAGTTAACAATCCATGATTTTGCATAATTAATGCACGACCGTTATCACCAACACATTTTGCAATTCTTTCACCTTCTTCCTTTTCAACAGCAGTACCACCAAAATCACTGTAAACTGCATGACTCTTGTAAAAATAACAAGAATCTTGGTTTAACATTTCCAATGGCTTACCGTAACAGGAGAATGCTCTACCCCAAACAGAGTGTGTGTGACATGCTGCATTAATGTTTGGTCTAGCCTTATGTAATGCAGAGTGAATTGCAAAACCAGCTGCATTAATGGTACCTGCAGTATTACCACCAATAATATTACCATCAATATCGATTTGAATCATGTCAGCTGCGGTAACCATAGAGAAATGAACACCTAATGGGTTTATCCAAAAGGTATGTGGGTCAACAGGGTCTCTAACAGAAATATGGCCTGCTGTACCTTCTGCAAAGTCTTTTCTACCGAAAACTCTGAAAGCACCTGCCATATGTTCTAAAACCCATTTTCTTTCTTCATATTTGTCTTCAAAGACTGGAATTTTGTGTGGGTTACCGTTACCCATAGCCATGTTTGATGCACCTCTCTTTTCCATTGTATATCCTCTAGCTGATGCAGGAACAAGTGTTTCTGGAACATTGGTAGCAGCTTCTGTAGTGGTCTTTGTTTGTGACATTATTTATTTGGTAGGTTGGTTGATTGGTACGACTGAAGCTATATTTTCTTCACAGCTGTGTTACCATATTGACAGGATATATCATGTTTATGTACTATGATTTCAAGTCAAATTGACCTGTTCGGTCAACTACATGTTCTTCTCCGGAAAACCGTTCGACTTTCTCCGATCCTTATCAATTCCGAAAAAAAGTAAAGTTCATTTTGATGGAATTTCCGAATACGGAATTTCCACAAAAGTTTAAGATCTGATTGGAAATCGGATGTTGTAGTCTATGGAATATAGGTTCGAAAAATAAACTGAATTAAAATTTTTAGATTTAGCAGTTGTAAAATTGTTATTTTAGAATTTTTTGAAAAGAAATTTAAAAAAATAAAGAGTAAAATTAAAGGTAAAATTAAAGGTAAAAGTAAGACTAAAATCAAATCTAATCAAAAATGAAATAAATAATATTATATATTTACGAAAACATTAAAAATCAAGCAAAATTATTTTAATTTCTATATAACAAAACAATATAAAAAAAATTAAATAGAGTCTTTTTCTAAAGAACGAACTTCAACAACAGATTGTTCCTTTAAATTATATTCAACAGAACTAGATGAAGCAGTTGGTTGATAATTTATTGCACCAACTCCATTAATTGGTTCATCTTGTTCAAAGAAACCGTTATTATCTTTCATGTATTCGAAAGTGGTTGGAGTGTTTTCATGTCCTGGTGGATAAATTGCTGGCTTTGCAAGTTTACCAAAAATTGTGTAAAAAACAATACTTGCAATTGTACACATTAACCAACCAAGATAATTCATATGTAAACAATTAATAGAATACTTTGCAGGATGAATTGCAGCTGCAAGACCAGGAATACCTAAGCACATGGATAGTAACCATGCAAGACAACCCCACCAGTTAACACCTTTATAGTAGTAATAGACACCATTTGGATCTCTGGTATATAAAGATGGAACATGATAATTACCTTTTCTAACGAAAAAATAATCTGCTAACATACAACCTAAAATTGGACCAACGAATAATGTATAACTACCAAGGAAAGTTAAGAAAGTAGTTGCATTCTTTAACATTTTCCATGGAACAATACCCCAACATATACAAGCCATTAAAATTTGACCTCTTTTAATGTTAATATATTTCGGGAATAAACCAGTCATATCAGCTGCAAATGGTAAAGCATTACCAAATAAGTTAGTACCCATATTACCAATACAGAAAGCACCTGCAACTAAACAACAACCAGTTCTTGCACCTGCAGTCCAGTGTCTGTCAAGAATACCATTTAATAAATCCCATAAACTCCAGTATGCAACACCTGAAACTCTGTAATAAGATGCAACAGCAACCATAGCAAATAATTGAATAGCAACTTTACTTAACATAAAACCTGCAAATTGTGGTAATAATGGTGAAGAAGCCTTCTTTGAATAACGAGCAACATCAGGTTGATTGATAATCATTGCAGAAATAGAACCAAGAATAGAGTTAATACACATCATAAAACTCCAACCAACTTCTGCACTTTCAGTTTTAATTTTAATACCTAAATCCCAATTACCTGGACCTTTACCAACGACACAACAGTAGATAAAAATACCTAATGTTGCCCAAGGTAACGCAAAAGCTTTAAAAGTAAAAAAATGTCTAATCTTGGTTGGGTGAATAATCATAACAGGCCATTGACAAATCCAGAAAAGAAGGAATGCAACCATTAATCTAGTTGTGATACCTTGATCTGGTGAAATGTGGTTTTCAATATTGTACCATTTATGACCAAATATACATCTTAAAACAACATCAAGTAAACAACCACCATAATAAGTTTGAACAGCAAACCATAAGATTGCAACAAAACCTCTAATAATAACGAATAAATAATAACCCCAAACACCAAATGTAGATCTAAGTAAAACAGGATAACCCACATGGTATACTGCACCAGCTCTAGAATTCCACATAACAAATAAACCACCAATAAGAGTTGCAAGAACAGATGCAATCATTGTTTTCCAATAACTGATACTAGCACTTTTAATTAATGAAGCACCCGAATTCCAAATTGTGACATTTAATGATGATTGAAACCAAACCAAAAAGTAGTTATAAGTTTTCCACGTTCTATCTTCAACATTAGTTGGATCTAAATCTTTATTACTTCTGATACCATATTCTGTTCCCTCGGTATCTTTAATTGCTATTTTTTCATCGATACTTGCTAACCACCCCATTTTATTAGTTTGTTCTTGTGATTATCAACTTTATTATTGACTTGAAATAAATAATAACTTTTTCTACACTTGGAAAATTAGGAAATTCAATTTATTAAATAGTAAAAAATTCAAAAGTTTTAATCAGAATAGTTACAGATAAGAAAAGCTACAACATAGCACATCTACAACATATGTTTAGTTTGTTCTCTCTGAAAATCTCAAGCAATTAACGTTAATTGATCCTGAATGGCTAGATGACTGATAAGCCTTCCAAAAGGGAAATTCGGTGAATCCGCGTGAAGCCCGACAAAGCAAAAAGTGTAAAAAATATCCTCGGCGATCATAGAAGGTTGGCCGGTTGTCATTTTGCTAGAGACAGGTCGGGTGGTAGCCAGATTAGGGCGGTTTTTGCAATGGGTATATGTCAAACGTATTGCAATAAAAATTTTCGATTGATTGGTGTAAATAAAATCGGAAAAACATGTTTATTTGTCAAGCAGAAGTAAAAAAGCGCAATTTTTTAAATATGATGAACAACAAACTAGACCTCGGGATTGCCGACGGATTCAAATAACGGTGTTTTTAATTGTCTTATAGAACTGTAATTTGGATGGGTAAAATATTGGACCGCTATTGTAGAAGTATTGCACACTCTGATACTTTCAAGCCGTTTGGATATAGATTTGAATTTGATAACATGTTAAATTCGGCAAAGTGTAATATTTTACCGGCTTTTTTTATCAATGTTGATGGATTCAAAAATATAAAGTATTAGATATCAGTAGTATATGGGTTGGTTATCGCCTTTTATTGCTCTAACTTTTATATTCATTTGATATTTTGTTTTCTTAGTTTGGTTAACTAGTTGGAACGAATTTTAACAAAAAAAAACAAAGGACAAACAAAATAGACAATATGGCATCTTCACAACTTGAATCACTTCCTTTTGCTAAAGGTAAATGCGTTGATCAATTAGGAAAAGATCAAATTCAAAAGATTTTATTAATCAATCCAAATTGTACTAAGTTAATGACGGAAAATTGTATTAAAATGGTTGAAAAACATTTACCAGCAGATGCAATCGTTTATGGATATACAGCACCAACTACAGCACCAACTACAGTTGAAGGTCATTTAGATGGTGTTTTATCATCTGCAGATGTTATCAGAGATGCATATGATTTAATAAAACAATCAGATGCTTGTTTAGTTGCATGTTTTTCTGATCATCCATTGATCAATTGTATTCGTGAAGAATTTGATATGCCAACATGTGGTATCATGGAAGCTGCAATTTATAGTGCTAGAATTATCGGTGGTAGATTTGGTATTGTTACAACAGTTTATAGATCTTCTATTAGGCATGATGATGGTGTTAGAGCTTATGGTTTACAAGGCCAATGTGCTGGTTTACTTTCAACTGGTTTAAAAGTTGCAGAACTTCATACAAAGCCAAGAGATGAAGTTTTAGAAATCATGAGAAATGTTGCAACTAAATTGGTTGTTGAAAAAGATGCTGATTGTATACTTCTAGGTTGTGCTGGTATGACCGATATGACAGAGGCTGTTGAAAATGCTGTTAAACCTTATGGTGTTGTTGTTATTGATGGTGTTGTTGCTGGTGTTAATATGTTATCTGGTTTAATCCGTTCTGGATTTACAACTTCAAAGAGAGGTTTATTTTGTAGTTCTTTAGAATCACGTAATTCACGTGGTCAAAACTGGCTTTAAAGGGTTTTATTCTTTCAATTATGCTTAATATATACAATTAATAAAATTTGATACATTTGAATTTATCATTTGGAATTTTACATGTAACTTTTTATAAATCCAACTGTTCAATACTAGAAATATTCTTTCTAACGCAATCTGTGTAATTATTTGACAAAATTACAAAATTACAATCTTCATTAATCTTGACTTTTGCTCCAACTTTAACGACAGAGAAATGGTAAATCAAGTCTACTTGCTTTTCACTTTTAAAACAAAGAGTGTAAAGAAAAAAAACAAAAAAAACAAGTCCTGATTTTTGAGCAAAAATTCATTAATTAATTATGTTACAAATTAAATATAACTTGAATAAATAAAATTTATAATTTTGATTTAATATCTTTGACTAAATCTAAAACCAATTCAGCTGCACCCCAACTCATTTCAAAACCAGAACTACCAAATCCATAACAATGGATTATTTCAGTTCTATTGATTATTTCCTTTTCTAATCTCACACCTCCTTTTCTCATTGGTCTAAAGCCAACGTTCATTTTCTTAACATCCAATGTTGGTTTACCATTCTTGAAAACTATTAATTCTGGAAATCTAGTCATTGCATTTGCAATAAGTTCCTCGGTATCATTTTCATTTGGATTAATATCAGAGTTTCCAGGTTGTCTAGTACCACCAACAATGATTCCACCATCAAATGGACGTGGAATAACAAAAGAATATTTACTTCCTGCAAGTCTATGTGTAATAGTTTTATTTTTATATGAACATTGCTTTGGAGGTTTAACTAGTAAAGTCTGTCCTCTGACTTGGAAACAATTAGGATCGTTTCCACCTTCATAACCTAATCCTAAACCTGAACAGTTAATAATCTTGCATTTTGGAAACTTTGTCGCAACTTGTTTTAATGAAGTAAGTGTTTCGTTGATAAATTCAACACCGTAATACATTTTAAGTCTTCTTTCTAAAAATTGAAGATATAATGGTGAGTTAAGGCACCATGAATCATATTCAGCTCCAAATTTAACATTTTTTGGTAATTTTTCAATAATTTTGAAATTTTTCAAACCTTCAGAATAACCTGGATATAGATTTTTATATGCTTCTTCATCTGCTTCAACATAATCAATACCCTTCATAAATTTAATTGAAGATTCTGGAAATTCTTGTGCAATTTTTTCCATAAATTCAAACGTAACTCTCGTTAACGGGAAATCCTTTAAATCACCTTCATTTGATGATGGAAATGGTCTAAAGTGGGCACCGGCCCAAGCTGATGTATAACCAGGATCATCATTAAAGGTTGATGGGAACTTTTCAGCAATTATTTTAACTGTATATCCATTTTCAGAGAGAATCCAAGCACATGTTAATCCGATAACACCCGATCCAATGATGACAATTTCTTTATTCATTTTATTTGTTTGAATAAATATCAATTCCTGTACTTTAAAAATTTAAATATTTAAAAGATATTAAATTAATTTTATATTCTACACATATCAGAGACTGTTAAAGAATAAACTGCTCATAGTCTTACGATATTTGTCTCTGTGACCTGAGATGACATCCTTCCTAAACATGAAAGCAAAAATAAAAAAAATATAAACCGGCCAAGTCGCTGTGAAATCCCGAAAATCACAGCCAAAGTCAAAAAGCCAAAAGCAAAAGTCAGATATTTGCCGGGTCCCAAAATTTGGTAGTCAGTTCGTTCCAGGTATCAGGAGAAACGTTATTACGGAAATTTGAAAAATCTCCTATTGGACCGGCAAGTTCAGAGAGTAGTTCGTTGAAATTGGTAGAGCCTGGAGAAAAAGAATTTGGATTAAAAATCGGAGTTGGAATATTATTCTCTTTAAAAGATGGCTGTTCTGGAGACTTTGACTTATCTAGACTCAAAGTGTAGGTTGGTATTTTCGATAAAAGAGAATCAAGTTCGATTAATTTGTTTTCATTATCCATGGCAGTGAAATTACCAGCATCTTTCATATATTTGTTGATTTTTCTGCCTGTTTCAGTTTGCGGGTAAACATTACCAGCAAAACTACAAATAGTTAAAATAATCAAAGCAGAGAAACAAAACTGGGAATCCCAAAACCCAAACGCCGACAGCCAGTCGTTATTTTTCAAATTTGTCAGGATATCTATACTTGAGATTGCAGAATTGACACATCTTGATATCACCGTTTTAATTGAATCTGTTGGCTGTACATGTCCTTTAAATAAAGACAATAGTAAAGGTCTTGTTGTGACAATAATATAATGATTGATTCTTAAATATAAATTTGCAGTTGATCTATTATCAGATATCATTAAATTATCTTTGATTCTAGATGGTAAAATATTTTGTAGTTTATCAAATTCTTCCACACACTCTAACACCTTTTTGACTTTAATTGATGTTGAACCTTTTTGAGCACTATAAATATTTTTCATGACAGAACCAAGAATTTTAGACAACTTAGCATTATAACCTAAAAGTTCAATATTATATTCGTCATGTAAATCAAGATAGTTTTCTTCTGGATAATCAACATCAAAATCTTCAAATTGCACATGAGTTGGATGCCCTAGGTTGACACACCAAACAGTATCCATATTAAAAACTGTCCACCATAATCTTTTCCTCCTCTCTCTCTCGACTGGAATTAATGTAGGAATATTCCTATGTAAACCTTGAATTAAAGCTGATCTCATTGCTAACCCATAAAATGAAAATGCTGCATTGGTACTGTTCAATCCTTGTAAATAAAATGCAATTAATAGTAGTGTTTGAACAAATTCTAATGTTGGTTCCTCATAACTCGATTTATACAATCTCATTGCTGCACTATAAAATCTCATCCCTGGTATTTCTTCATGTGGTAAATTATTTAAATATTGTTCGCCTACGGCTAATGTTATAAGGAAATAACAAATCCATAAAGGCTTTTTGTCTCTTAGTTTCTCATAAGCTTCATCAATTTGTTTATAAAAATCATTTGCATCAAATAAGTAATATTCATGGCTTAAAAATTTTATGACTTTGTCAACTAGTAAAAGTGCATATTTCTTATCGGGAAGCATAACAATACCTGAAAATGTTGTTTCTAGTGTTGGATCTTTGAAAAAATGTCGACGTTGAGGTGTAGGAGATGGTGCAGAGGATTTATCAGGATCATCACCAATTTCAAATAAGTGAGATTTTAGTTCTGAATCGAAAACTTGACCAGATGAAATTCCAAAATAACTTGCACCGATATTGCTATTCCCTTCAAACGGAATTGTAGCTTCATCATCAAAATTATTAACCGCCTGATTATCTGGGAAATTTACTGAATTCTGTGGTTCAGGTTTAACAATCGGTTGACTTTTGATTCCGGGCTCAATCGGTTGACTATTTAAATCTCTCTCTAATTCCGAATTATAATTTTTTTCCGACAATGACAATTGTTCTGATTGATCTTCTGTTTTCCTGTCTTGCTTTAACTGTAACTCGGTAGAAGTTTCAACTTTTGATTCTAAATATTTAATTCGTTCATGTAATTTATTCAATTGAGATTCTAATAATGTAATTTTCTTTTCTCTTTGTGGATAACTGCAATCTTTATTTGACATTAAACAATTTTTACATGATGGCATTCCTTTATTAATGATAAGCACATGTTAGTTTAAAGGTTCTATGATTTATCTTCAAACAAGACAAAAATTAAAAAAAAAAAGAAAAAAAAGAAAAAAAGAATTTTAAACCTATTTTAAGTTTAAACATACCGCCTGAACATTTTATTTTTTGTGAACGACATCTCATACAAGCCAAATGTGCCCGTCCTATCGATCTTACTGATATAGGTTTGAACCCTAGGGTGTCTTTAGTCATTTTGCTGTTATCTACCAAAACCTTTTTCCAAATACGTAAATTACTCAAAAAGGCTGTCTTCTTTTCTGTAGTGAGAAACATTTAAAAAAGGAAATTTCATCTTACAAGTTTTTTTCCTACAAGAAAAGCAAGATAATAGAGACACCATATCATAATTTATGTCAAATGAATAGTGTATAAGTATGCTGAATATACCATGTCTATAATTTATCGTATTCCTAACATTTATAAGACCTCTGGCATGGTTATGGGAAATTACAATGCAAAAAATTTCCAAAAAAGACGTATAAGCATTTAATTAGATGTTCGGTTTTTCCCTAAAATACCAAAAGTACGGATGGTTTCAAGCCTAAGTATTAATGAAAAGTACTTTTTATACTGCAAGTATTCTTTATAGACCATGCTAAAGCTGCTATGGTCAGTTATGGTTTAAATGTGATATGATTTATCACAAGCTATTGAACTATAATAATATAGTAAAATAGTAAAATAGTAATAAATTGGCATGGTAACACAGTAATATTTTTTGTTTTATGATTGATCCATCATTTTACAAGCAAGGTAACAGATTATATAACTAGCAATTGTCACTAATTTAAATTCATCAATGTGTTCTCACACATTGAAGTAAAGGATTAATAATCTCTTGACGATTTAATAAGATACAGCTAACAGAAGTTGTAAACAAAATTTTGTTGTAGCTTTGACATACAAATACTACATCTCTAGAAGAAGGCTTGAAAAGTTCTCTTTTTCAACAATGTTTGACGCATGATCGATCACTCGAAGGACTATATATTTATTTTAAATAGTTTACTTCAAATTTAAAGTGTTTCTGTTGCTGTCTCTTTTATTGAAGTCTCCTGACCTGTATTCTTTAGAAGAAATTTTGTTACCGATACATTTTCCAATACTTTTGGTGCTACTTTTGGTGCTAATACTTATTTTTGTTTGGTATTTGTCATCAAACCTCGGAGCAAAAATATAAAGTTTAAATAATTAATTACTAATCCACAATTAATAATTGAACCGAAACCTATTAAATATACAAGTCTCAGATAACAGCAACCGGGTTGTTTGCATTTAATCCGAACCTATTGAACTCCGTTGCATGTCTGCCTCTAGTGCCCTAAATGACTCACAGCCGTCGAACTAATGACATGCCGTGCCAAAATAGAAAGTCAGTGCCAGCAGCAGCAATCTTAATTCCGTATTTTAGGCTTAGTACCAGACTATTTATGGGGTGTCGGAACGCGGGACTTGTTTTTTTTTGTTTTTGTTTGAAATAGTTAAGGGTTTCGGAATTAAGGCTTGTTCCGATGTTGTTGGAAAAAAAACCGCTTCGGAACTAAGAGTGTTTTTTTTTCGCAATGTTTTAGTTTTTCTTATATCAGTTGGCAATTTCATTTGTTTTTTTAACTTGTTGTTAAAAGATCCTTTCTATTGTGGTTCTTTATTCCACTGTTAAAAAAAATTGTATATTAAATTATTATTCTATTTGTCTAATTTTTAATTTCATTAATAAATTAATACATTTTAATATTTTAATATTTTACTGTTTTTTTTACTCAATATTTGAACTCTGTCATTAAACACACACAAGAAGATGACTGATTCAAATTCTGATGATCAAAACATTCTCACCACCAAAAGTAGTTTAGGTGGTGTAGATGGTATTGATTCTTATCATCCAGATCAAAGTAGTGATTTCAATAAAGAAGTTGATGATATACATAGGGCTTTAACCAACGATGATGTATTAGGAAGATTATCTACATTATCAAGAACTCTATCTCATTTGACTGCAAATGACATGAAATCTTTTAGAATCGATGAAAACGATTTCGATTTAAAGGCAATTTTAAAATTTATGACTCACAGAAATGAAGAAAATGGTATCAAAGTTAAAAATTGTGAAGTTGCATTCAAAGATTTAACAATCAATGGTAAAAATACATCAGCATCTGTCGTTAAAGATTTCGGTGATGTTTTCTTCCCATTTTTATCAGCTTTTAGAAAAAAGTCAGATTCTTTTGATTTCAAAAAATTACCTAAAACTAGAAAAATCGTTAGATCTGCAACAGGTTATTTTTCACCTGGTACAATGACTTTGGTTTTAGGTAGACCAGGTGCTGGTTGTTCCTCATTCTTGAAAGTCATAGCTGGTGAAACCCAAACTTATACTGGTTATGAAGGTGAAGTTTATTATGGTGGTATTCAATCGAAAGAAATGTTTAGTCAACATAAAAATCAATTAATTTATAATCCTGAATTGGATGTTCATTTCCCTTATCTCACTGTTGAACAAACAATGCAATTTGCTATTGGTTGTAAAACTCCAGCAATTAGAATTAACGATGTTTCTAGAGATGATTATATTAACACAATTAAAGACCTTTATTTAACTTTATTTGGTTTAAAACATGTTGAAAAAACTTTAGTTGGTAATGATTTTGTTAGAGGTATTTCAGGTGGTCAAAGAAAGAGAGTCTCTATTGCAGAAGCAATGGTTACTAAAGGTACAGTTTTCTGTTTTGATAATGCAACTAGAGGTTTAGATGCATCAACTGCTTTGGAATTTGCCGAATCATTAAGAACCTCAACGAATATTACTGAAACTACTACATTAGTTACTATTTATCAAGCGTCTGAAAATATTTACAATTTATTTGATAATGTTATTGTTTTATATTTAGGTCGTCAAGTTTATTTCGGTCCTATTGGTGAAGCTGTTGATTATTTCTATAGAATGGGTTTTTCTAAGCCAAATAGACAAACTTCAGCTGAATTTCTAACAGCTGTAACGGATCCATTAGCTAGAAATATTAGACCTGGCTTTAGTCCTCCAACTAATGCTGATGAATTTGAAGAATATTGGAAAAATTCTCCTGAATTTGCTAAATTAACACAAATTGTTGATGAAAAAATCAGTAGCTCAAATGCACAATATACCGGTGAAGCTTTTAAAGAGGTTGCATTGGCTGAAAAACAAAAGTGGACTTCTAAAAAATCTCCTTATATTATTAATTTCCCTCAACAACTTAAATTATGTTCAAGAAGAAAATTACAAAATCTTGTCAATAATAAAGCTTATACTGTCACTCAAGTCTCTGCTGCAATTATTCAATCGTTAATTATTGGTTCTCTTTTCTATAACACACCAAAATCTACAATTGGTGCATTTTCAAGAGGTGGTATTTTATTCTTTTCTTGTCTTTATTTCTGTATTATGTCCCTTGCTGAAACTGCTGATTTATTTATGGATAAACCAATTTTAAATAAACAGTATTGCTATACAATGTATCGTCCATCAGCTGAACTGATTGCTAAGCAATTAGTTGCATTCCCTGTTCGTTGTTTTGCTATTATTTTCTTTTCATTGATTCTTTATTTCTTATCTGATTTGAAGAGAGATGCGGGTGCATTTTTTGCTTATTTCATGATTATTAATTTAGTTGTTCAAGCAGTTAGTTCTTTATTTACTTTGTTAGCATCTTTAATGCCGGATTTGGGTGCTGCAAATGGTATCAATGGTATATGTATGATGTTACTGCTTCTCTATTCTTCTTATATGATTCAAAGACCATCAATGTACTGGTGGTTCAAATGGTTTTCATATTGTAACCCTGTGTTATATGCTTTTGAATCATTAATTTTAATGGAATTCAGGGGTAGTGTTTTACCATGTGCGCCTTCTCAATTAATTCCAAGAGGTGATTCTTATTCTAATATTGATTCTCTTCTTAACCAGGTTTGTGGTTTTATTGGTGCTGCTCCTTCTAAGATTGAATTTAATGGTCAAAATGATGTCGATGGTATGATTTATTTAGATTTGGCTTTCACTTACACTTGGGGTCATATGTGGAGAAATGTTGGTCTTTTATTTGCATTTATGGTTGGTTATTTGGTAATTAATAGTATTCTTGTTGAAGTATATAATCCTATTGTTGCTTCTTCTGATAAATTATTGTTTATTCATGGTGCAACTATTCCATCTTCAATTTTAGAAGCTGTTGGTGCTTCCGATGAAGAGAAAGGTATTAAAAATGAAGATGAAATCAATGATGAAATTATCGAATCAAAGAGATCATTAACTAATATTGAAAACCAAAAGTTAGGTTCTGATGATATTTTTATGTGGCAACATGTTGATTATGTTGTTCCTTATGATGGTTCCGACAGAAAATTATTAGATGATGTTCAAGGTTACGTTTTACCTGGTACTTTAACTGCTTTAATGGGTGAATCTGGTGCTGGTAAGACTACTTTATTAAATGTTTTATCAAGACGTACTGATGTTGGTGTTGTTACTGGTGATATGTTAATTAATGGTAAAGCTATTGATAATTCTTTTGAAAGAAGAACCGGTTATGTTCAACAACAAGATTTACATATTGCTGAACTTACTGTCAGGGAATCATTGATTTTTAGTGCTAGATTAAGAAGACCATATAGTGTTCCTGATGAAGAAAAAATTGCTTATGTTGATGAAGTTATTAAAATTTTAAATATGGATGAATATATTGATTCTGTTACTGGTGACGCTGGATATGGTTTAAATGTTGAACAGAGAAAGAAATTGTCTATTGCTACTGAATTAGTTGCTAAGCCATCCTTATTATTATTTTTAGATGAACCAACTTCAGGTTTAGATTCTCAATCATCATGGGCAATTATTCAAGTTTTAAAAGATTTAGCAAAAGCTGGTCAAGCAATTTTATGTACTATCCATCAACCATCAGCTACTTTATTTGAAGAATTTGATAAATTATTGCTTTTAAGAAGAGGTGGTCAAACTGTTTATTTTGGTGATATTGGTGAAAATTCTAATACTTTATTAAATTATTTTGAAAAGAGTGGAGCTAGAAAATGTTCAGCTACTGAAAATCCAGCTGAGTATATTTTAGAAGCTATTGGTGCAGGTTCTGCGAATGCAACTGAAGATTGGAACCAAATTTGGATTCAATCTGATGAATATAAAAATTTAACTATTGAAATTAATGAATTAATTGAAAGAACTGCTAAATTGCCTTCTTCTGATAACAGTCATTTGTCATCAAAATATGCTGCGCCATTTAGAGTTCAATTTATTGAAGTTTTTAAGAGAACATTCCTTCAATTTTATAGAAGTTTACCATATACTATGGCTAAATTTATGTTATTTTTAGTTGGTGGTTTAGTATGTGGTTTTTCATTTTGGAGAGTTAAACACACTGTTGTTGGTATGCAAAATGTTATGTTTGCCTGTTTCCAAGCTGTTGTTATTGCTGCACCTTTAATCAATCAAATCCAAGAAAAAGCTATTGCTGCTCGTGAGTTATACGAAGTTAGAGAATCAAAATCTAATACTTTCCACTGGTCTTTGTTAATGATTTCACAATTTTTAAGTGAAGTTCCATTTTCTATTTTCTTTTCTACAATTTATTTCATTTGTTGGTATTTCCCTATTCAACTTGATAATGAACCTTCAAGATGTGGTATGTGGTGGTTCACTTATTGTGTCTTTTTCCAATTATATTATGTTTCTTTAGGTTTGATGATTGTCTATTGTTCACCAGATTTACCATCAGCAAATGTTTTAACTGGTTTAGCATTAAATTTTATTATTTCATTCTGTGGTGTTGTTCAAGTCCCATCTTTGATGCCAGGTTTCTGGAAATTTATGTGGAGAGTATCTCCATTCACATATTTTATTGATAATTTCTTATCCATTTTATTGCATGACCGTGAAGTCAGATGTTCTACTGAGGAATATAATTACCTAACACCTCCAAGTGGTATGACTTGTGGTAGTTATTTGGAAGACTTTTTCAGCAACAATAGTGGTTATGTCAACAATCCAGAAGCGTCTGAAAATTGTGAAGTTTGTCAATATTCTGTTGGTGATGATTATTTAAAGACTGTTGGTATGTCATGGAGCAATAGATGGAGAAATGTCGGTTTCTATTGTGTTTACATTGGTTTCAATATTTTCCTTATGATTGCTTTGTATTTTATCATTAGAGTCAAAAGGTTAAACATTTCAAATCCATTTGCTTCATTAGCAAAGAAATTTGGCAAAAATTAATTAATTAGTTAAATAAAGATTTTATATTATATTATTCTAAGAAATCTCTTTTTTATTGTTTTTTTTAAAAAAAAGTACATTAAATTTAAACACTTCTGTTTAATAAATTGCTAGTTTTGTTGTAACTTTTTAAATTTTTTCAAGCTATAGTACAATTTGTTTAGCTGTACTTAAAGTATAAAATTTGTAATGATATTTGAACCGATCGTCGGTATCGAATCATATTTTCTCGGCCCTCGGAACTTAGTTTAAAAAAATCTGTCTACAACAATTCAAAAATGAAAAAACTACAAACATGAAAGATCTCTTCAACTTGGGAATTAAGCCTGACGCAAAGATGCAGTTAGAAGAAACTAAATCTGAGCAAGATATAAAAATATGTCAATCTAACAACTATAAAGTTTGGGGTAAATTTTTGACTTTAGACCAGTACCAAAAGCGTGATTGGGTGAATTACAAAACAGATTACATGATGAAAAATCATCATTACTTTGTTATCAGAAATGATGTTGAAATCGAATCAGGTTGTGAGATACTTATCAGAGATTGTTGGATAAAGCAAGAATCCGGAAAAATTGTTGATGCTAGATGTGCTGTAATTGGATCTGTTTTCACAGTGGAAAAATATCGTGGAAAAGGTAATGCAGCTGTTATGATGAAAGATTTAAATAAACTGCTCGATTCAAAGTATCTGACTGGAGAAAATGATGTGTCTATTCTTTATAGTGAAATTGGTGATTATTACGCAAAATTTAATTATATTTCAAAACCAGTCACGACATACCATATTGATCCAATCAAATATAAATTAGACAATGTTAATGTTTATCAATGTAACGAAATTGAAGATTTCGGTGAGATAGCTCATGATCTTAAGGAAAGACTAAAGATTCAACTTCAAAATACTGCAGGACCGGCTTTTGGATTGGTGCCTTCTGAAGGAATCTTTGACTGGTTTAAAAATCGTTCAATCACAACACATGAAGCAGTTAGCAAAGATGATTCAAAGGTAGTGATGGGATATTACTTAAGAGATGAAAATGATAAACTGAACTACATTGTAATATCTATATCATATCATTCTAAAGAGTGTAGTTTGATCAATGCAGCAACATATGGTGAGAACCAACAAAAACAGCTGCTGTCACTTATATCGGGTGCCTGTTTAGCAGCTGGAATTTCAGAAATTGTTGCCTGGAGCACAGATATTGATTTATCATCATCTGGTGAAAAAGAGCACCAAAACTCTAGCATAAGTGCAATCAGGTCCAAAACTCCATTGGTTTGGGTTAAGAATGAAAAATGGTGCTGGTTCTAACTTAAAACCGTCATTAATCACATTTTGCTATGCAAGAATGTTGATTTCAAATAATTGATTAACTACTCATAAATAAGATTTCTACAACATTTAAATTTACATGGAATTTTCAAACATCCTTTTTGTTTATTTTAGCTTTTTTTTGGAATCTCTTTTAGAGTTGCCAGATAATTGTAATTCATGGTAATATGAAATAGATAAAATAAAAAAAAAGATAACCAAATTAAGGCCTTGACTGTCTTTTAAATATACTTCTCTATTTAATCCCAGATTCGTATATAGTAAAGATTATCAGTTTTTTTGTTTTACTCTCAGATTTAAGTTACTGCTACTTCTTTTGCTTCTGCTTTTATTGTTCCATATAAGAGCTGAATTACATTAATGCACTGCATACTTTGAAACTGCAGTCTCGGTACCTAGCTGTTGTATTTTTTGCCACAGACTGTGGCGTAACAAACACGTGTCGCCTTTCTAACCGGAGTGTTAAGCTCGAGTGATGAGCCACAACAAAGCCACACGCCAATCTTGTCCTTGGGGAAAGTCTGTGCGGAGCAACATAAATGCGGTGGAAACTGGTGAATTAATACTGATACTGGGGAAGCGGGATATGTTGTCGGAACAAGGTGGGAGATAATTGTGTAAAGTTTTTGAAGAAATGAAAAAAACACGGATTTCCACTATGAGGTTTTTAAAAGAGTTTATCAGTGATTTAAAGAACTAAATTTATTTGAATAGAAAGTTTTCCGTGAAAGCAAATTCAATGAAAAATAATTGTACAGTAGATGTTTTCTTTTTCATATTTAATTTTTGGTAGATACAAGAAAAAGAAAAGTAAATGTTAAGACCACAATTGAAATCATTTTTTAGAAACATTGAAAAGAAGTATTTTGTTGAAAAATTGGTTGCAAGTGCATCTAAAAAGTCAAATAGTTATTCCCAGAAATTCCACCCTGGAATTTCAGCTACTTATTTTGCTTTAACTACTGCAACAATATCTTTTTATTTGATCATCAAACCTTCTTTATCAAATGAACAAGTTCAGTTTACAAAACATAGACAAATTACTGTTGAAGAATTTGTTAAACATAATAGCGCAGATGATTGTTGGATTGCTATTAATGGGAATGTTTACGACTTAACTAATTTTATTTCAGTTCATCCTGGTGGTCCAACTCCATTAATACAACATGCAGGTCGTGATGCGTCGATCTTATATAATAAAATTCACTCAAAAAATACTATTGAACAGTTATTACCAAGAGATAAACATTTAGGAACATTAATTGGTGAAGCTCCTAAAATTGAAATAGAAGAAGAAATCGACGAAAAGGAGAAGCAAAGATTAGAATTAATAAATAATCTACCATCTTTGTCAAGAATTCAAAATATTTACGATTTTGAGCATATTGCAAGTAGAGTCTTAACCGAAGTTGCTTGGAATTATTATTCCTGTGGTGCCGAAGATGAAATCACAATGAGAGAAAACCATTATGCTTATCAACGAATTTATTTCAAACCACGATGTTGTGTTGACGTTCAAAATGTTGATATCTCAACTGAATTATTGGGTGCTAAAACATCTGTTCCTTTTTATGTTTCTGCTGCAGCGTCTGCAAAATTAGGACATCATGATGGCGAATGCTCTATTGCAAAAGGTGCAAGTAAAGAGGGTGTTATTCAAATGATTTCTTCTTTTTCATCTTATCCTCTTGAAAAAATTGCACAAGCTAAAGCTGAAGGTGCAACTCAGTGGTTTCAATTATATGTTAATGAAGATAAGGAAATTGTTAAAAAGACGCTCAAGAAGGCAGAAGATTTAGGTATGAAGGCAATTTTTGTCACGGTTGATATTGCTTCTAGAGGTAATAGGGAAAAAGATTTTAGAACAAGAATAAATCAAGACCATGATGAAATAGATGATAATAAACTTATTAAAGTTGCATCAACTTCTGGTTCTTTGCCTTCTTTTATTGACAAAAAGCTAACTTGGGATAATATCAGAGAAATTATTTCCTGGACCAAGTTACCTGTTCTTCTTAAAGGTGTACAAAGAACTGATGACATTGAAAGAGCGATTGATATTGGTTGTCAAGGCGTTGTTTTATCCAACCATGGTGGCAGACAATTAGATACATCTCCTCCCCCACTTGAAGTAATGGCTGAGTCTCTTCCAGTTTTAAAGGCCAAGGGTAAATTGGATAAAGATTTTACAATTTTTATTGATGGTGGGGTTAGACGTGGATCTGATATATTGAAGGCAATTGCACTGGCTGGAAATGATTGTAAAGTTGGTGTTGGACTTGGTAGACCTTTCTTATATGCAAATACCGGCTATGGAGAAAAAGGTGTTAGAAAAGCAATTCAAATTTTAAAAGAAGAGCTAAAAACTGATATGAGATTATTAGGCGTTACTTCTATTAATGAACTGGATAGTTCATATATTGATACTAAAAGATTAATAGGCAGAGATACATCCAACCAATTATACAACCGAAATTACATACCTATGTCTCAAATTAAGTTTAAAAATGAGAGATAAATATATTTAATTTTTGATATCTTATTAGGTACATTAAAATAGAAGATGAAGATATTAATTCTTTATTTTGTTATTTCTTGGACTCGCAGTTAAAATTAGTTTTTATTGTGTAAATAGTCTTTCATTTAATCTCACTTACAGAGAGAACATCCTACAAATGTAACTAGAGACCAAAAAATGTGCTTGGTTTATTATATTTTTTTTTAATTTCCATAACATCTACACAATTCTGCGCTTCTAGTGGGCATCACCCAACACTGTACAAGACCGAACCGCGGACTGAAAAACAATAACTTAAGCCTTTGCCGATTGGGTTACAAAGACGCGGAAAACAAAAGTTATACCTTTATATGACAAACTTTTTAATAATAAGGTAATTTTTCAACCTTTTTATGATAAGTTTCTACACTTCATTTTTAAATTTTAATACTGTTGTTAGCTATTCCCATGCAGATCTCTCTCAATAAAATAAATATTTATTAATTGAACATACACCTTTGTTGAATATGAAATATATAAGTCATGATGTAATGACATAATCAATGACAATGACATGAATAAGGCATTACCTAATGTCTTAGTCATTACAATATGCATATGTCATGAAGTAATGATTTAGTCATAATGATATACATAGATCATGAATTAATGAGTGCTCTATTTATAG